>CM060402.1:188668645-189268645 GCA_030545235.1 Helianthus tuberosus
ATAGGAGACGGTGGTTACAGAGGAGATGGTGGATACAGTGGATACGGAGGATATGGTGGTTATGGTGGATATGGTAGATATGGTGGTGAGACACCTCCCATCCAGGACAGTCCGTACTTAAAAAAGCAGGTATTAATTACTATTTTTTATTATTATTTAATTATTTTTATTATTATTAGTATTATTATTAGTATTTGTATTTAATATTATTATTATTATTATTATTTATTATTTATTTATTTATTAAAATTATTTATTATTATTGTCGATGTTACAGGTTTTCAACTCTTTAGATGACCTAAAGAATCGGATACAAGAAATAGCAAACGCGGATGGTTTCGTTATTGTCACCCGTCGATCAAAGAAAACCGGGGGAAGAATCGGGAGGGTATGGCTTGAATGTGATCGTGGTGGTGAGCACCAGACTACAGCAACACCTAGAAAAGCCGGAAGCAAAAAAACCGGTTGCCCGTTTTACCTGCTGGCTGTGCGAAACCACCCGTATGAAACCTGGGAGATTAAAGACGGAAAAATTGAACATAACCACGAACTTTGTGAGGACCTGTCGGCCCACGCGTTTGTGCGAAGGTTTACTCCAAGCGAAATGAAACTGATCGAGCAGCTGACAGCTCAAAACATGGAGTCGCGCAAAATATTTCAAACGATAAGGAAGCAGGACCCCGACAAGTTTCATGTTCTGAAAGACGTTCAAAACGTTGTGGCGAAGATTAGAGCCGAACAAAGACAAGGATTGACTCCCATTCATTCACTAGAAAACAGACTGATAAACAACGACTTTATTTACGAGACACGGGAGGAACCCGGAACAGAGATCGTAACAGAGATCTTCTTTCTTCATCAGGACTCGAGATGCATGTGGCGTGCATTCCCCCACGTCATGCTGATCGATGCGACGTACAAGACAAACATATACAATATGCCCTTTATCCAGATTGTTGGTATGACGCCTACCAACAAATCGTTTATTATCGCGCATGTCGTTGTTAGTAAAGAACGGGGTGATAACTTTGTGTGGGTGCTTCAGAGGGTCAAGTCAATGTTGGATGAATGCATGGAGCCACGTGTGATTTTAACCGATAGAGACCTAGCACTTATGGGCGCGTGTGCTAAAGTATTTCCAAACGCCTCCAGGCTTCTTTGCAGGTGGCACATACAACAGAATGTTATGAAGAACTGCAAGGGTGCCTTCACAGACGAAGACTGGAAGAAATTTTTGTCATTCTGGGGGACATTGATTGAGTCTCCATCCATACTCATCTACGAGTACCACTTGCGCAACATGCAACAACGACTTGTGGAGTGCAAACGTTCTAGTAAGTTTTTATAATAACATACGACTCACCTATGCAAATTTTATTAAATTATTTTTACGTTTTAGGAGTCTTCAATTACGTGTACGATAACTGGCTAAAAGACTATAAGGAGATGTTCGTCTTTGCGTGGACTGATAAGAGGCGCAACTTTGGTAATCGTACCACAAACAGAGTTGAGAGCCAACACGCCAACTTAAAGAGATACGTTGAAGATAGGAGCTGGCTCGACCGTATGGTTGGTTGTGTCCATGATATGGTTGAGACACAGTTCGGTGAAATAAGGAAGACTTTTCGAGATAGCATCGAAAAAAGAATGACCCACCACAAACACCCGTTGTTTCAACACCTACTTGGTAAAGTATCCCATACAGCCCTTGACTTGTTGAGGGGAGAGGCAATTAAAACATTCAAACGCGAGTGTCCTTCAATTAAAACATTCACAAAAGTTAGTAACATCAACTTCAATAATCGCCCGCATTATAATATAAGGCTTTTTCTACTATACGCGTCAACGCGCGTATTTTCGTCAACTATATCAATCATTTCAATTGGGGTAACGTGTATCACACGATAGCCCTATGTGTTGTTTACAACACTTTAGCATGCTAAACTATTAACATACATGTACTTACCGGATCTGCGATCAAGCCTCGAACCGAACACTATTCTTTATCAAGAGCGTAAGGTTTAAGTCCAAGCATGGTTTTCCCCACCATACTTGAATCTCTTAAACCAGGCTCTGATACCAACTTGTAACACCCTATTTTCTATTTAACGGTTTTATATGCAAATACCAACAATTAGATGTGTAGCTAAGACTACACATACTATAAAAAAAATACGGGTTTATTAAAACTTTTACAAATTATAAGTTATTCTACATAACATGATCGAATTCGTTGTTTAAAATATACAACGTGGCAAGGTGCGGAAGCATGTAACTATATCGTGTTCGGTTCTTCGTTGAGCTTGATCGTCTCTCGGCATCCAAAATGTACCTACATTTCATAAACATGAAATGCTTTAGTCATACTGGGATTAAAACGTGATTAAACGAGTCCGGGAAACAGTTGATTCTAAAAACAAGAATTTGGAAATGACCTCCACCGTAACTTACGGTGGCACCGTAACTTACGGTGGCCCCTGTAATGTTATTTTCCTACCGTACAACAGTAGGCAACCACCGTAGCATTTTCATCTCCACCGTAACTTACGGTGGCACCGTAAGTTACGGTGGACTCTGTAACAGCCCAGTTTCCTTTTTGCCGTAATTGACACGAAATCTTTCGTATCTTTCAAACCGCTTGTCCGTTTAACCTACCGTTTCTTCCTACGTGATTGTGATTTGATTCTCCATCACATGGAGTTAAAATCCGACATCCGGCTTAATAAATTCTGAGACTTTTATGCCTTCGGCTTATTATCTTTTTACAAGATTTTGACCCGTTTACGCATTTATCACACAAACATATTTGTTTGACCTTTATATCACATACACTACTTCAACTTAAGGTTATTTACCATATTAGGTTCTAACCACAGGTTTATTACACAATTTAAACCCATTTTCACTTGTATGCTTATTTTGACCCGTTAAGGGTATTTAAGCACTTTCGAGCCAAATTTCGCTTTTGATTACTTCTAGCAATCCATCACCACATTTCTTATCATATAATCTCCCACCACAACTGAATTTATGGTGGGTTTAATGTGGTGATCTATAAAAACCAATTTTTACCTCTCGGGTCATTATTTTACGGCAAAAACTCAAATAATGCCATTTGACTAATATAATACCTCTTTCAGCTTCTATACTTATTCTAAGTATTTATCTAATCATAAAACTCGTTTCCAAACAACCTTTAAAGGTTGTTTGTTCAAATTAGCTAACAAGGGCGTTTTGGTCCTTTTTAGTCTTCCAATTACGACAAGGTCTTTTGAGAGCATGTTTGACCCATGATTCTTCTTTTGAATTATGATCTTGCTCGAAAAGTCAATATGCTTTTCAAAACGCCACTACCCTCTTTTAAAACATTCGGTTTACCCATTTAAGTAACCCATTGTCTATCTAAGACTTCATTAAATACTCATTGAACCTTACGTTCTCAATGAATCATTACTCTATTACACATACCTGGCTCGGGTCAATGTATTGACCTGATTTAATGCCTTGCTATAATATTCGCTAAATAGTAGCGATGCAAATATCATTTCTACATTTATTCCTGAAATCATATAACTCGACAAGAATCATTAGTCGCTATTATCAAAAGGTGGTATCTTCACCCTTTGACCCGTTTGGTCTAAATGACCGATTATATTGGCGAGATGACATGTATTTTCATCTCGACTATATGATTCGCTCCGATTTACATCGTGCGGTCGCTTTACTTATAATTCATTTCTTAACACTTTTCGGCCTATTAAGGCTTACTTCATAAGTGTCTTTTAAAGCCAATAGTTATGGTCGATGCATGACCAATTTACCGTTTTACCCTTATTGTTTGTTTTGGTTTACCCTATAAGGTAACCATTCAAAAGTTCATTTTCCATTTGTCATAAAATGATCAAATTACCGATTTAACTCCTTTTAAACCATCAACATGGTTTCTTGTCATACTCGACTATCTTGTTCCGTACGTTTACACGCCGGAACATCATACCTCAATTATGTATTTATCTTATTCGTAACTAATACGATAAGAGAATATTCTAAAATATAAGACTAGTGTAAGTTATACTTACCTTGCATCCGAATTATGCTTTTTCCTTCATTCTTGATTCGTTTGACCCGCTTTCACTCCAAGCTTCACCTAGCTTGTTTAAGCGCCAACTATTATTCATCATTTCACAAGGTGGTTAGTTTAGTCATAACTTAATACGATCATTCCACCCTACGCATTTTATATTCAAGAATTATCATTCATCGTATTATAGGTCGGTTTGACTGTTTAAAGTCAACGGCCTATTAATCATAAGTGATTACATGATGTAGCTTTACTACTCATTTAACTACTTGGTCAAATACACGGTAGCATCATACTTAGGCTACCGTTTATTCACTTCGTTTACCAAGTTTTATAACCATAATTCATCGAATTAACACTACATTAATGTTTCTTAACACATGATGATATCAAGCTTCATTTTTAACATGAATTTATCATCATTTCCATTCTTTTTACACCAAACCCAATTCATGGTAATTATGATTCATGTACTCAAACACCTAAATGGTTCAAGTAGCATACTTTTATTATCTAATATGAGGATTATAATCACAATTTAGACACTAACACCATCATATCATAAAAACCCATCTCTATCATGTATGAACAAGTACTCAATCATGTAAATTTGTTCAAGTACTTTGTTTCTACTATCAACTATGATGATTTCTAGCACAATTATATCATTATCTTCATTATCTAGCCATAACCCACTTAGCACATACAAGGGAAATCATCAATTCCCTAGTTTTCAACACTAGTTCATCAAATTGTTAACTAGGGTTGTTCCTACACATAGATTTCTTCACAACTACACTCATGGATTCTTCATCCATTCCCAAATTGTGATTTTGAGTGTTCATCATAACTTTAAGACATCACCAAATTACAAAATTTAACATACCTTACGATCCCTTTGACTTGGTGATCATTTATACGCGTTCATGCATTGATTTGGGGCTTGATTCGAGCTCCAATTTGGTGAATTTGTTGATTTTAGGGTTTGAGCTCTCTTGATCGCTCCTGATGATCGATCCACACACACAAAGTGTGTGTGGTGTGTGTGTTTTTTTTTTATTAATAGAACTTGTTCCCTTTTTGACGATTTTGGTCCCTCAAGTTTTGTTAACTAGTAAGTAGGCTACAACCTACTTATTTTCAACAATACTTTGTTTTGTTAACTAGGTTAAACTTTGCTAGTTTAACTTAGTGAGTTCGGGGTAGTCATAACCCGTTTTATTTTAAGTCCCGTTAGCTCGAGCCTTCTATATACTTTGTTTTCCTCAAAGTATTTATCCTCTTTTAATTATCATCAAATTTATTTATTTAAATCCTAATATTAACCGGGTTAATTTTTACCACTAACGGTATTTTACCCGTCGTCACTAGTAACGTGGTTTAATTACCAAACCCATTTTTGGGGTGTTACAAGTTTACCCCCCTTAAAGAGGTTTCGTCCTCGAAACCTTTTCTTACATAATTTATTGAGTTTCAACCCAATGTACATAAACTGAGTAACCTTCTAAGCATTACTCACACTTTGACCATTTGTTAGTGTCATTAGACAAATATGGTAACATCTTTTAATTACACAACATATGTATCTTTTATGCGAATTTACGCAACTCAGAATAACGCCATCTTGTCATTTCGACTTGTTTGATTAACTTAGCGAAATCCATCGCCTTTATACTTTCGGATTCTTTGTGAATCCGTTATTTTCACCCATTTGGATGTTTCTAGTGAGATCTTTCACTGTTTACGAACAGACCCCTTTTCTTTACGAACTTATTCATTTGGTTCATTCGTACAGCATTCGCCACTAAAATGAATTTCCTGATTTTATCTTATTTATTTAGCACTATCTAGATGTGCTATTAACGGAACTCTACAAGGCATATTACCACATACCTTCCGACTTTATCCTTTTTATCGTGCCTTTACTCGATCTGACTTCCCAACACTTTGCTTGTGTTGCCTTGTGATCGCTCAATATAGACGATCAATACTTTTCGTTATTATGACCTCATGGACCATCACTGCCGTTTTGTACTCACTTACCTTTATTATTTGGCTTGACTGAGTAGCCATTTGGCCACTTGGTTATACACGCTTATCAACTATGATTATTTCACGCTAATCTTAATATAGATAGCGTGTTGAACACTTTCTTAATTTAAATATTGACCTTAACCGGCCTCACTGACTAGTCTTATTAGTCCAGTTACTTTATACCCATCTCTCGAGCTACTATGTGATTTTATTTCACATAACTTTCCTGACCGTGATCGTGTCACGTCGTGTTTTAGGTTTATTTCCCAATCATCTCATACTATATATGTTTGATAAAACGTTGTTTTTGACTAAAACGGAATTTTAGTTTAATGTTTTATCTTTAATTTATGTCAAGCAATTTTGACGACTTGGCATTTACTCTTTTACAGTCTTTGTTTTACGCGAGGATTCTCACTAGTTATCTCGCTTTGTTTAAGTAACTCGTAGGTTCTCTCACGTGGCCTCGTAGGCTATTTCCTTAGGTCTTCACCCCTTTTTAATGGGAACCCTAAGGCTTATTCCCCTTTCTTTTCGTGACCCGAGGGTCATTCTGGTCCCGTAGACCTTAACACTAATCGCATTCCCGTAGGTTACGATGATCCCACAGATTCATCTTTTATTTGTATCTACATTCAAATGCATATATGCATATATAGCTTCAAAGCATGTCTTGTTATGTTTGGAATCGTATATTTCCGCTTTTGAACTTTAGTTGACCTTGACCGTAGTCTAAGGCTTCATTTGTTTATTTTCGGACGAAATTTTCCGACTTTATGACTTCTCATATCATTTATGCGTCGGTTCATCTTATGCTCACCATTCTCCAGTTTTCATATATCCGTACTCGATTATGTCCCATTACCGGGCTCATTATTCTTTTGCTTTTAACGGTACCACTATCCCGTTTGTATTTACTCATGCCGTCCGGCGTGATATTGTAATCGACCCGTTCAACTTTAAAATAGTTGAACATAATTTATTCACAATTTTTATTTACATTATTTTGTCATCTTTTAGTTATGACCCAAAACCCGAGTCCTTTAACTTTCCATCCGAGTTTCCGTTTCTCGGTCTGTGCATGTGTTCAATTCTTACCCATCAACCGGGTGTTTTACCGAAGTCGTTATTATTGCAACCCTCCCGGTATGCATTAAGACCTCGCTTCATTTCTATATTCCGACTTTGTCCTCGAGTTTGACGTTTTACAAAAACGACTCGTTTAGGGACATATTCGCATTTTCCGGGTTCGAGTGTAAGTACACTCCCTCCCAACGCATATCTTGATCATTCTACATGTTTATATTCTTCGGGTTCGAGTGTAAGTACACCCCCTCCCAATGCGTACCTTAACTATTTTACATGTTTCTCTGTCCCTTCTTTCGGGCTCATTATCCTAATGTAATACGCTTCCGTCACTCGGCTGTGCGTTTACATTATTATCAAATATTTTACTCATTTGATTCATTTGGGTACTTTTAATTTGTCCCATTTACCCCGTCCTTACTACATCGGATGTAAATGTGTCGGCTATAAGAAGTTCATGGTATCATATGCCACTACTTACTTGGCCAGAGTAAGCGATTAACACATGACACGCATGACCTTTTTATAGTTTTCACATCACGCCCTATGTAAGTAATACCTCTGTTTATTTCTCTTGGAAACAATATCCTGGATAGGTATTCTATTCAGGTTTGTCCAAGTTTTCAATCTAAATCTGCAACTATCAGTTTCTACGTATTGGTTGCATGTTTATATTCATGCAATAATTTAAACGTGCACCTGGTAAATGCTTGCCCTAACGGGCTTTTCTTGCCATTAGTCTTGTTCGCGACCATTACGCGATTTAGGTCCTTGATGAGCATGCTCTTCTTGTCATATCTCGGACCGTTCCATCATCATATCCACAATTCGTTTGACTCTCGTCGTCTTCAAACGCGAGTGTCCTTCAATTAAAACATTCACAAAAGTTAGTAACATCAACTTCAATAATCGCCCGCATTATAATATAAGGCTTTTTCTACTATACGCGTCAACGCGCGTATTTTCGTCAACTATATCAATCATTTCAATTGGGGTAACGTGTATCACACGATAGCCCTATGTGTTGTTTACAACACTTTAGCATGCTAAACTATTAACATACATGTACTTACCGGATCTGCGATCAAGCCTCGAACCGAACACTATTCTTTATCAAGAGCGTAAGGTTTAAGTCCAAGCATGGTTTTCCCCACCATACTTGAATCTCTTAAACCAGGCTCTGATACCAACTTGTAACACCCTATTTTCTATTTAACGGTTTTATATGCAAATACCAACAATTAGATGTGTAGCTAAGACTACACATACTATAAAAAAATACGGGTTTATTAAAACTTTTACAAATTATAAGTTATTCTACATAACGTGATCGAATTCGTTGTTTAAAATATACAACGTGGCAAGGTGCGGAAGCATGTAACTATATCGTGTTCGGTTCTTCGTTGAGCTTGATCGTCTCTCGGCATCCAAAATGTACCTACATTTCATAAACATGAAATGCTTTAGTCATACTGGGATTAAAACGTGATTAAACGAGTCCGGGAAACAGTTGATTCTAAAAACAAGAATTTGGAAATGACCTCCACCGTAACTTACGGTGGCACCGTAACTTACGGTGGCCCCTGTAATGTTATTTTCCTACCGTACAACAGTAGGCAACCACCGTAGCATTTTCATCTCCACCGTAACTTACGGTGGCACCGTAAGTTACGGTGGACTCTGTAACAGCCCAGTTTCCTTTTTGCCGTAATTGACACGAAATCTTTCGTATCTTTCAAACCGCTTGTCCGTTTAACCTACCGTTTCTTCCTACGTGATTGTGATTTGATTCTCCATCACATGGAGTTAAAATCCGACATCCGGCTTAATAAATTCTGAGACTTTTATGCCTTCGGCTTATTATCTTTTTACAAGATTTTGACCCGTTTACGCATTTATCACACAAACATATTTGTTTGACCTTTATATCACATACACTACTTCAACTTAAGGTTATTTACCATATTAGGTTCTAACCACAGGTTTATTACACAATTTAAACCCATTTTCACTTGTATGCTTATTTTGACCCGTTAAGGGTATTTAAGCACTTTCGAGCCAAATTTCGCTTTTGATTACTTCTAGCAATCCATCACCACATTTCTTATCATATAATCTCCCACCACAACTGAATTTATGGTGGGTTTAATGTGGTGATCTATAAAAACCAATTTTTACCTCTCGGATCATTATTTTACGGCAAAAACTCAAATAATGCCATTTGACTAATATAATACCTCTTTCAGCTTCTATACTTATTCTAAGTATTTATCTAATCATAAAACTCGTTTCCAAACAACCTTTAAAGGTTGTTTGTTCAAATTAGCTAACAAGGGCGTTTTGGTCCTTTTTAGTCTTCCAATTACGACAAGGTCTTTTGAGAGCATGTTTGACCCATGATTCTTCTTTTGAATTATGATCTTGCTCGAAAAGTCAATATGCTTTTCAAAACGCCACTACCCTCTTTTAAAACATTCGGTTTACCCATTTAAGTAACCCATTGTCTATCTAAGACTTCATTAAATACTCATTGAACCTTACGTTCTCAATGAATCATTACTCTATTACACATACCTGGCTCGGGTCAATGTATTGACCTGATTTAATGCCTTGCTATAATATTCGCTAAATAGTAGCGATGCAAATATCATTTCTACATTTATTCCTGAAATCATATAACTCGACAAGAATCATTAGTCGCTATTATCAAAAGGTGGTATCTTCACCCTTTGACCCGTTTGGTCTAAATGACCGATTATATTGGCGAGATGACATGTATTTTCATCTCGACTATATGATTCGCTCCGATTTACATCGTGCGGTCGCTTTACTTATAATTCATTTCTTAACACTTTTCGGCCTATTAAGGCTTACTTCATAAGTGTCTTTTAAAGCCAATAGTTATGGTCGATGCATGACCAATTTACCGTTTTACCCTTATTGTTTGTTTTGGTTTACCCTATAAGGTAACCATTCAAAAGTTCATTTTCCATTTGTCATAAAATGATCAAATTACCGATTTAACTCATTTTAAACCATCAACATGGTTTCTTGTCATACTCGACTATCTTGTTCCGTACGTTTACACGCCGGAACATCATACCTCAATTATGTATTTATCTTATTCGTAACTAATACGATAAGAGAATATTCTAAAATATAAGACTAGTGTAAGTTATACTTACCTTGCATCCGAATTATGCTTTTTCCTTCATTCTTGATTCGTTTGACCCGCTTTCACTCCAAGCTTCACCTAGCTTGTTTAAGCGCCAACTATTATTCATCATTTCACAAGGTGGTTAGTTTAGTCATAACTTAATACGATCATTCCACCCTACGCATTTTATATTCAAGAATTATCATTCATCGTATTATAGGTCGGTTTGACTGTTTAAAGTCAACGGCCTATTAATCATAAGTGATTACATGATGTAGCTTTACTACTCATTTAACTACTTGGTCAAATACACGGTAGCATCATACTTAGGCTACCGTTTATTCACTTCGTTTACCAAGTTTTATAACCATAATTCATCGAATTAACACTACATTAATGTTTCTTAACACATGATGATATCAAGCTTCATTTTTAACATGAATTTATCATCATTTCCATTCTTTTTACACCAAACCCAATTCATGGTAATTATGATTCATGTACTCAAACACCTAAATGGTTCAAGTAGCATACTTTTATTATCTAATATGAGGATTATAATCACAATTTAGACACTAACACCATCATATCATAAAAACCCATCTCTATCATGTATGAACAAGTACTCAATCATGTAAATTTGTTCAAGTACTTTGTTTCTACTATCAACTATGATGATTTCTAGCACAATTATATCATCATCTTCATTATCTAGCCATAACCCACTTAGCACATACAAGGGAAATCATCAATTCCCTAGTTTTCAACACTAGTTCATCAAATTGTTAACTAGGGTCGTTCCTACACATAGATTTCTTCACAACTACACTCATGGATTCTTCATCCATTCCCAAATTGTGATTTTGAGTGTTCATCATAACTTTAAGACATCACAAAATTACAAAATTTAACATACCTTACGATCCCTTTGACTTGGTGATCATTTATACGCGTTCATGCATTGATTTGGGGCTTGATTCGAGCTCCAATTTGGTGAATTTGTTGATTTTAGGGTTTGAGCTCTCTTGATCGCTCCTGATGATCGATCCACACACACAAAGTGTGTGTGGTGTGTGTGTTTTTTTTTATTAATAGAACTTGTTCCCTTTTTGACGATTTTGGTCCCTCAAGTTTTGTTAACTAGTAAGTAGGCTACAACCTACTTATTTTCAACAATACTTTGTTTTGTTAACTAGGTTAAACTTTGCTAGTTTAACTTAGTGAGTTCGGGGTAGTCATAACCCGTTTTATTTTAAGTCCCGTTAGCTCGAGCCTTCTATATACTTTGTTTTCCTCAAAGTATTTATCCTCTTTTAATTATCATCAAATTTATTTATTTAAATCCTAATATTAACCGGGTTAATTTTTACCACTAACGGTATTTTACCCGTCGTCACTAGTAACGTGGTTTAATTACCAAACCCATTTTTGGGGTGTTACAAGTTTACCCCCCTTAAAGAGGTTTCGTCCTCGAAACCTTTTCTTACATAATTTATTGAGTTTCAACCCAATGTACATAAACTGAGTAACCTTCTAAGCATTACTCACACTTTGACCATTTGTTAGTGTCATTAGACAAATATGGTAACATCTTTTAATTACACAACATATGTATCTTTTATGCGAATTTACGCAACTCAGAATAACGCCATCTTGTCATTTCGACTTGTTTGATTAACTTAGCGAAATCCATCGCCTTTATACTTTCGGATTCTTTGTGAATCCGTTATTTTCACCCATTTGGATGTTTCTAGTGAGATCTTTCACTGTTTACGAACAGACCCCTTTTCTTTACGAACTTATTCATTTGGTTCATTCGTACAGCATTCGCCACTAAAATGAATTTCCTGATTTTATCTTATTTATTTAGCACTATCTAGATGTGCTATTAACGGAACTCTACAAGGCATATTACCACATACCTTCCGACTTTATCCTTTTTATCGTGCCTTTACTCGATCTGACTTCCCAACACTTTGCTTGTGTTGCCTTGTGATCGCTCAATATAGACGATCAATACTTTTCGTTATTATGACCTCATGGACCATCACTGCCGTTTTGTACTCACTTACCTTTATTATTTGGCTTGACTGAGTAGCCATTTGGCCACTTGGTTATACACGCTTATCAACTATGATTATTTCACGCTAATCTTAATATAGATAGCGTGTTGAACACTTTCTTAATTTAAATATTGACCTTAACCGGCCTCACTGACTAGTCTTATTAGTCCAGTTACTTTATACCCATCTCTCGAGCTACTATGTGATTTTATTTCACATAACTTTCCTGACCGTGATCGTGTCACGTCGTGTTTTAGGTTTATTTCCCAATCATCTCATACTATATATGTTTGATAAAACGTTGTTTTTGACTAAAACGGAATTTTAGTTTAATGTTTTATCTTTAATTTATGTCAAGCAATTTTGACGACTTGGCATTTACTCTTTTACAGTCTTTGTTTTACGCGAGGATTCTCACTAGTTATCTCGCTTTGTTTAAGTAACTCGTAGGTTCTCTCACGTGGCCTCGTAGGCTATTTCCTTAGGTCTTCACCCCTTTTTAATGGGAACCCTAAGGCTTATTCCCCTTTCTTTTCGTGACCCGAGGGTCATTCTGGTCCCGTAGACCTTAACACTAATCGCATTCCCGTAGGTTACGATGATCCCACAGATTCATCTTTTATTTGTATCTACATTCAAATGCATATATGCATATATAGCTTCAAAGCATGTCTTGTTATGTTTGGAATCGTATATTTCCGCTTTTGAACTTTAGTTGACCTTGACCGTAGTCTAAGGCTTCATTTGTTTATTTTCGGACGAAATTTTCCGACTTTATGACTTCTCATATCATTTATGCGTCGGTTCATCTTATGCTCACCATTCTCCAGTTTTCATATATCCGTACTCGATTATGTCCCATTACCGGGCTCATTATTCTTTTGCTTTTAACGGTACCACTATCCCGTTTGTATTTACTCATGCCGTCCGGCGTGATATTGTAATCGACCCGTTCAACTTTAAAATAGTTGAACATAATTTATTCACAATTTTTATTTACATTATTTTGTCATCTTTTAGTTATGACCCAAAACCCGAGTCCTTTAACTTTCCATCCGAGTTTCCGTTTCTCGGTCTGTGCATGTGTTCAATTCTTACCCATCAACCGGGTGTTTTACCGAAGTCGTTATTATTGCAACCCTCCCGGTATGCATTAAGACCTCGCTTCATTTCTATATTCCGACTTTGTCCTCGAGTTTGACGTTTTACAAAAACGACTCGTTTAGGGACATATTCGCATTTTCCGGGTTCGAGTGTAAGTACACTCCCTCCCAACGCATATCTTGATCATTCTACATGTTTATATTCTTCGGGTTCGAGTGTAAGTACACCCCCTCCCAATGCGTACCTTAACTATTTTACATGTTTCTCTGTCCCTTCTTTCGGGCTCATTATCCTAATGTAATACGCTTCCGTCACTCGGCTGTGCGTTTACATTATTATCAAATATTTTACTCATTTGATTCATTTGGGTACTTTTAATTTGTCCCATTTACCCCGTCCTTACTACATCGGATGTAAATGTGTCGGCTATAAGAAGTTCATGGTATCATATGCCACTACTTACTTGGCCAGAGTAAGCGATTAACACATGACACGCATGACCTTTTTATAGTTTTCACATCACGCCCTATGTAAGTAATACCTCTGTTTATTTCTCTTGGAAACAATATCCTGGATAGGTATTCTATTCAGGTTTGTCCAAGTTTTCAATCTAAATCTGCAACTATCAGTTTCTACGTATTGGTTGCATGTTTATATTCATGCAATAATTTAAACGTGCACCTGGTAAATGCTTGCCCTAACGGGCTTTTCTTGCCATTAGTCTTGTTCGCGACCATTACGCGATTTAGGTCCTTGATGAGCATGCTCTTCTTGTCATATCTCGGACCGTTCCATCATCATATCCACAATTCGTTTGACTCTCGTCGTCTTCAAACGCGAGTGTCCTTCAATTAAAACATTCACAAAAGTTAGTAACATCAACTTCAATAATCGCCCGCATTATAATATAAGGCTTTTTCTACTATACGCGTCAACGCGCGTATTTTCGTCAACTATATCAATCATTTCAATTGGGGTAACGTGTATCACACGATAGCCCTATGTGTTGTTTACAACACTTTAGCATGCTAAACTATTAACATACATGTACTTACCGGATCTGCGATCAAGCCTCGAACCGAACACTATTCTTTATCAAGAGCGTAAGGTTTAAGTCCAAGCATGGTTTTCCCCACCATACTTGAATCTCTTAAACCAGGCTCTGATACCAACTTGTAACACCCTATTTTCTATTTAACGGTTTTATATGCAAATACCAACAATTAGATGTGTAGCTAAGACTACACATACTATAAAAAAATACGGGTTTATTAAAACTTTTACAAATTATAAGTTATTCTACATAACGTGATCGAATTCGTTGTTTAAAATATACAACGTGGCAAGGTGCGGAAGCATGTAACTATATCGTGTTCGGTTCTTCGTTGAGCTTGATCGTCTCTCGGCATCCAAAATGTACCTACATTTCATAAACATGAAATGCTTTAGTCATACTGGGATTAAAACGTGATTAAACGAGTCCGGGAAACAGTTGATTCTAAAAACAAGAATTTGGAAATGACCTCCACCGTAACTTACGGTGGCACCGTAACTTACGGTGGCCCCTGTAATGTTATTTTCCTACCGTACAACAGTAGGCAACCACCGTAGCATTTTCATCTCCACCGTAACTTACGGTGGCACCGTAAGTTACGGTGGACTCTGTAACAGCCCAGTTTCCTTTTTGCCGTAATTGACACGAAATCTTTCGTATCTTTCAAACCGCTTGTCCGTTTAACCTACCGTTTCTTCCTACGTGATTGTGATTTGATTCTCCATCACATGGAGTTAAAATCCGACATCCGGCTTAATAAATTCTGAGACTTTTATGCCTTCGGCTTATTATCTTTTTACAAGATTTTGACCCGTTTACGCATTTATCACACAAACATATTTGTTTGACCTTTATATCACATACACTACTTCAACTTAAGGTTATTTACCATATTAGGTTCTAACCACAGGTTTATTACACAATTTAAACCCATTTTCACTTGTATGCTTATTTTGACCCGTTAAGGGTATTTAAGCACTTTCGAGCCAAATTTCGCTTTTGATTACTTCTAGCAATCCATCACCACATTTCTTATCATATAATCTCCCACCACAACTGAATTTATGGTGGGTTTAATGTGGTGATCTATAAAAACCAATTTTTACCTCTCGGGTCATTATTTTACGGCAAAAACTCAAATAATGCCATTTGACTAATATAATACCTCTTTCAGCTTCTATACTTATTCTAAGTATTTATCTAATCATAAAACTCGTTTCCAAACAACCTTTAAAGGTTGTTTGTTCAAATTAGCTAACAAGGGCGTTTTGGTCCTTTTTAGTCTTCCAATTACGACAAGGTCTTTTGAGAGCATGTTTGACCCATGATTCTTCTTTTGAATTATGATCTTGCTCGAAAAGTCAATATGCTTTTCAAAACGCCACTACCCTCTTTTAAAACATTCGGTTTACCCATTTAAGTAACCCATTGTCTATCTAAGACTTCATTAAATACTCATTGAACCTTACGTTCTCAATGAATCATTACTCTATTACACATACCTGGCTCGGGTCAATGTATTGACCTGATTTAATGCCTTGCTATAATATTCGCTAAATAGTAGCGATGCAAATATCATTTCTACATTTATTCCTGAAATCATATAACTCGACAAGAATCATTAGTCGCTATTATCAAAAGGTGGTATCTTCACCCTTTGACCCGTTTGGTCTAAATGACCGATTATATTGGCGAGATGACATGTATTTTCATCTCGACTATATGATTCGCTCCGATTTACATCGTGCGGTCGCTTTACTTATAATTCATTTCTTAACACTTTTCGGCCTATTAAGGCTTACTTCATAAGTGTCTTTTAAAGCCAATAGTTATGGTCGATGCATGACCAATTTACCGTTTTACCCTTATTGTTTGTTTTGGTTTACCCTATAAGGTAACCATTCAAAAGTTCATTTTCCATTTGTCATAAAATGATCAAATTACCGATTTAACTCCTTTTAAACCATCAACATGGTTTCTTGTCATACTCGACTATCTTGTTCCGTACGTTTACATGCCGGAACATCATACCTCAATTATGTATTTATCTTATTCGTAACTAATACGATAAGAGAATATTCTAAAATATAAGACTAGTGTAAGTTATACTTACCTTGCATCCGAATTATGCTTTTTCCTTCATTCTTGATTCGTTTGACCCGCTTTCACTCCAAGCTTCACCTAGCTTGTTTAAGCGCCAACTATTATTCATCATTTCACAAGGTGGTTAGTTTAGTCATAACTTAATACGATCATTCCACCCTACGCATTTTATATTCAAGAATTATCATTCATCGTATTATAGGTCGGTTTGACTGTTTAAAGTCAACGGCCTATTAATCATAAGTGATTACATGATGTAGCTTTACTACTCATTTAACTACTTGGTCAAATACACGGTAGCATCATACTTAGGCTACCGTTTATTCACTTCGTTTACCAAGTTTTATAACCATAATTCATCGAATTAACACTACATTAATGTTTCTTAACACATGATGATATCAAGCTTCATTTTTAACATGAATTTATCATCATTTCCATTCTTTTTACACCAAACCCAATTCATGGTAATTATGATTCATGTACTCAAACACCTAAATGGTTCAAGTAGCATACTTTTATTATCTAATATGAGGATTCTAATCACAATTTAGACACTAACATCATCATATCATAAAAACCCATCTCTATCATGTATGAACAAGTACTCAATCATGTAAATTTGTTCAAGTACTTTGTTTCTACTATCAACTATGATGATTTCTAGCACAATTATATCATCATCTTCATTATCTAGCCATAACCCACTTAGCACATACAAGGGAAATCATCAATTCCCTAGTTTTCAACACTAGTTCATCAAATTGTTAACTAGGGTTGTTCCTACACATAGATTTCTTCACAACTACACTCATGGATTCATCATCCATTCCCAAATTGTGATTTTGAGTGTTCATCATAACTTCAAGACATCACCAAATTACAAAATTTAACATACCTTACGATCCCTTTGACTTGGTGATCATTTATACGCGTTCATGCATTGATTTGGGGCTTGATTCGAGCTCCAATTTGGTGAATTTGTTGATTTTAGGGTTTGAGCTCTCTTGGTCGCTCCTGATGATCGATCCACACACACAAAGTGTGTGTGGTGTGTGTGTTTTTTTATTAATAGAACTTGTTCCCTTTTTGACGATTTTGGTCCCTCAAGTTTTGTTAACTAGTAAGTAGGCTACAACCTACTTATTTTCAACAATACTTTGTTTTGTTAACTAGGTTAAACTTTGCTAGTTTAACTTAGTGAGTTCGGGGTAGTCATAACCCGTTTTATTTTAAGTCCCGTTAGCTCGAGCCTTCTATATACTTTGTTTTCCTCAAAGTATTTATCCTCTTTTAATTATCATCAAATTTATTTATTTAAATCCTAATATTAACCGGGTTAATTTTTACCACTAACGGTATTTTACCCGTCGTCACTAGTAACGTGGTTTAATTACCAAACCCATTTTTGGGGTGTTACAGATAAACCTCGCCACAGCTCGTACGTTCCGTCACAGGCCTCTCAACAGTCGGTTATAAGGTCCCAAAAACCCAAAGCGAGCCTAAGCCGTTCAAAGAGTTCTAAGAAGAAAGAGACACGAGATGCTCGCGGTTTTCCGTTAATCATTGGGGACGAGTACGTGGGAATCATCGAACAGTTTAAGGATGACATTCCGCTAGTGTTCCATCCGTACGTCTCGTGCATACGAGATGTGATGCCGGACGGTCATTGTGGGTTTCGGTCTGTGGCTGTGGGCTTAGGTATGGATCAGAGTTCACGGGGGCTCATTCGAAGGCACCTTGTCCAAGAAATGGACCAGAACAAATCGATCTGGTTCCCAATATTTGAAGCATGGGGTAAAGGTTATTTTTACACGCATCGTCAGGGCCTAATTTGGGATTCAGTGTCCGGTTGTGGGGGGGATCACTGGATGGACTTCCCCTTTGCAGGACTTCTTATTGCACAAACGTACGGTATCGGGGTGCACCTGTTAACGACAACCATGGGTGCGAGTTCCACTTTCTTCCCGATACTAAGTCCTCCGGCTAATCAACAACCATTGTTCATAACGCTTACACATGTAAACGAGAACCACTTCATACATGTTAAGCTGGAAGGGGATTATCCAATGCCACCAGCACACGGGCTATGGTTGACCCACCGAACACCCCATACGGAACAATGGGAAGATATGTACTTGCCACGTCTAGAATGGTATACATCGATAATGAATCCTCCGCCAAGATCAAACCCCAGTCTTAATTACATCGATAGTGATACGGAAGAATGATTTTTGTAATTTGAATGTATTTTTTTTATTAATTCCTATAATTTTCTACAATTTCTATAATTTTTTTTATAATTTGTATCATTTTTCTATAATTAAAACAGGTTAATATCATTTTAAAAAAAATTACAAATATACGACGCGTATAGAGCTAGACGTGTCGTATAGCTTTGCCCAAAAGACCATTTTGCCCCTGGTATGCCCCCAATCTAGGCTTATTTCAGGGGCTAAAAGGTCATTCTAGAATCAATAGACGCCTCGTATAGATCTATACGAGTCGTCTATTTGAGCGGGTTTTTGAAATTTTGAATTTTGAATATTTGAAAATTAAAATTTGAATTTTTTGAATGAGGACGCGTCGTATAGAGATATACGCGGCGTCAACAGTGTCGGCAACAATTCTTTTTTTTTTAATTTGAATTTTGAAAATATTTTATGTTAATTACCATTTTGCCCCTGAAAGTCCCCAGTATAGGCCTTTACAGGGGCTTAAAGGTAATTTTGAAATCCAGACGCCGCGTATAGAGCTATACGTGTCGTCTTTTGAGGCGGCAACTTTTTAAGGTTTTGTTTTTTAATTATGAAAAAAGGTTTATTAAATTACCATTTTGCCCCTGTAAAGCCCTCAGTATAGGCTTTAGTCAGGGGCAAAATGGTAATTAACCATTCCAGAAATATCTTTTTGGATTGGTTAATTACCATTTTGCCCCTGAATAATGCCTATACTGGGGGGCATAACAGGGGCTAAATGGTCATTTAATAAAAAGATAGGACGACGCGTATAGCCCTATACGAGGCGTCTATGCCTCGTATAAGGCTGGGGGGTGTCTAGACGAGGCTGGTTATAACCCGCAAACAAAAAACAAACAAACATACGGAGAATACACCTCTATACGCCTCGGATACGTATTTCGACTGGATTTTCGAAGATTTGAAGCATCACCGGTACGTATTACGCCCCGTAGTTTAGTATTTTTGCCACGTTTTTGCCTTTAGACCGTAGGTTTGGCCTGAAATTTGATTTTTGTGGGGTTTGGGGGTTTGAGTGTGAGGTTGAAGATGAATGGGGAAGAACAGGACGCCGAGTATAGCCCTATACGAGGGCTATACGAGGCTCTTTAATTTTTTTTTCTTATTAATTATTATTATTAGTATTATTATTGTTATTATTATTATTATTATTTATTTATTATTATTATTTATTATTATTATTGTTAATATTTATTTATTATTATTATTATTTATTATTATTATTGTTAATATTTATTTATTATTATTATTATTATTTATTATTATTATTGTTAATGTTGTTATTATTATTGTTATTATTATTATTATGATTATTATTATTATTTATTAATTATTATTATTATTTTTATTATTATTATTATTTATTTATTATTATTATTATTATTATTTATTATTATTATTGTTATTATTATTATTTATTTATTATTATTATTATTTATTATTATTGTTAATATTTATTTATTATTATTATTATTATTTATTATTATTGTTAATGTTGTTATTATTATTGTTATTGTTATTATTATTATTATTATTATTATTATTGTTATTAGTATTATTATTGTTATTATTATTATTATTATTTATTCATTATTATTATTATTATTGTTATTATTATTTATTTATTTATTATTATTTATTATTATTGTTAATATTTATTTATTATTATTATTATTATTATTATTTATTATTATTGTTAATGTTGTTATTATTATTGTTATTGTTATTGTTATTATTATTATTATTATTGTTATTATTATTATTTATTAATTATTATTATTTATTAATTATTATTATTATTATTCTGATTTATTTATTATTGTTTTTATACGTATACGTTATTTACCTGCAGATTGATTATGGAGGGCGACGACATTCAGATAGATCTTGATGGGGCACTGCCGGGGGGTCAGCCGGCTCAGCAGGTTCAGCCGGTTCAGCAGGGTCAGCCGGTTCAGCAGGGTCCACGACGGAGACGGCGGCCGGCTCTGGATACGCTGCAGGGTTGTCTTTACCTAGAGTTTCCCGACGGCACCGATGCCGCCCGCCATTGCCAGAAGCTTAGGAGGATGCACATTGGATCGCATGCATCGATCGACTGGGATGCGATGGACCAGCTTGCTGAGACGGATAGAGTGCGTCGGTTTATACCTCTCGATTCGCCGTGGCATCGTCTTTTTGATTTGGCGCACACGCCGACCTACAGGGAGCTGCTGGTCGAGTTCCTTTCGTCATTCACATTTCACCCTCCTGGGGTCCCAGTGCCGCTTCCGTACCAAGATGCTCCCCCTCCGCCTGAGATTTCTTTCAGGCTCGCTGGCGTTTTGCGTACGATGACGCTAGCATACTTTGCGGTCCGTTCTGGTTTATACATGCAGGGGGAGATCAAGACTGAGATTTACACAGTGGGGCAAGTGGTGGTTGACAAACCCACTCTTGTAGGGTTTTGGCAGGTGATTGCGGGGCCAAATACTTGGGAGCACGACAAGTCGAAGGGGAGGGTGTCGTTTGTTAGGGACCCACTGTACAGGTACGTACGTTTGTTACGGCAATTATTGTGATTATGTGCATTCTTTATTAATCTCTGTTTCTGTATTTCGCTAACACTATCTGCAGGTATCTGCACCATTTGCTCGCTACTTCTATTTCAGCGCGCGGCTACAGCCGTGAGTGGTGTACGACCACAGATCTTTTTTTCCTTTATTGTTTGTTGTATAGGAGGCCGTGCGCGCTAGCACACGGTCTAGCCCAGTACTACGCCTCCGCCCATCACCGGCAGGAGCGCGGATTTTTGTATGGCGGGGCGTACGTGACCGTCATTGCCCGTTCATTTGGCCTCGTACTGCACGAGGACCCACATCTACGGACGCCACCAGTCATGCCAACGCGGATGGGCATGCAGTCGCTGTGGGGGATGAGGGTAATCAGGAGGTTCCCAGTTGGCCCGCGGTTTAAAAACCGCGAGGGGGGCATATGGACAGAGGAGGCCCTACCAGAGCATTTCGAGCCCGTTCATCCTCCTGCAGATCCTGCTGATGTAGTGCCCGTGGAGGAGCCTCCGCAGGATGTAGACGGTGCAGCGATGCCACAGCCACCTGCCGGGGCGCCTCAGTTTCCACGTCACGCTATTCCAGGTCATGCCCCAGGAGCTGCGCTACATCCGGATGTACGAGCAGAGCTTGACAGGCTCAACGATTTGGTAGGTTGGCTGGTACGGTGCGAGCAGGATAGACGAGAGAGAGAGGGATGGCCCCCGATACCGCTTCCACCGGCTCGAGCACCACATCAGCAGCAGCAGCCGCAACAGCCACATCCAGATTCGGATTCGGATGCATAGACCTGTTGTTGTTTTTATTTTTATCAAGTTATCTTATATATGTCATATTTATGTTTGTTTTCAGTTATTCGGTTACCTAATGATTGTTGTCTTAAATTGAGATAATACGGAAACAAAATATGTTTTGAATATAATACGGAAACAATATATCCCCTGAATATAATACGGAAACAATATTTGAACGAGATAAAATTTTAATCGGAAGAATAATATTTAAAAAAGTAAAATGTTAAAAAACATTATAATATTTAATCGATATAATATATTTAAAGAGCCGATTATTAAAATAGTTGATTTTAAAAAAACAAAACTTTTTTAAAAACCAAAAAAATTTTCAACCAAAAAACACATCTTCAAAAACTATCCAAAAAACCATACCAAAACACCCCTCATTTCAGCCAAAAAAAAAACCCAAGCCTAGACGCCTCGTATAGGTCTGTACGAGGCGTCTAGGGTTCCTTAAACTTTGTGTCTGAGACCCTCTCAGACCCACTTGAATTCAGTGCTTAGACGCCTCGTATAGACCTATACGAGGGGTCTAGGGCACAAAAGGTGTGAAAATAGGCGCGATAGGTGTCCAAATATCTCCGGCCTTCATTTAATAAGCTAAGTCATGAGAAAAGTAGATAAAAACTTTTAAGTATCTATATATCATAAAATGAGTATAGATCAAATACAAATGAGTTTTGAAATATAAAATACCCTTAACATAAGAATTGAACAAGAGTTTTTTTTTTTTTTTTGAAATTTTTTCCCTGCTACTTAAGAATGATATTTAATTGCAAAATGTGAAAAAGAAAATAAACAATAATAATTCGTGATTTTACTGTAGTAGAGTAATTTGTAGAGTAGCTATAATTACTCTTCTACAATTTTGTTGAGTAATTATAATTACTCCACTAATGTAAAATCACGATTTTTTTTTATTCAGGGACTAAAATACCTGCTTAATAAGTGGGGAAAAATTTTTAAAAATAAATTTACTCTTTCATTTCTTACATTTAGTATATTCTGTATGTTAAAGACTTATTTGTACAATAAAAATTTACTCTTTCATTTCTTACATTTAGGTTCGAAAATCACAAGTTCGAATTCGATTAAAACTTCAGCTAAGTTGCTAACTTGATTCAAAAATTTAAAAACCGAATATATATAAATGTTCAAATTTGGTTTTTTACGATTCAAAAATGTCACTTCAACATTGGACTAGACTTTCCATACCCACTAGTCTTATATGAGAAAATGGGCCAGGTTAAGTCAATAGAATTATTCTAACAAAACCACAAAATCGCATACAATACAAAATAAAAAAAGGTTATTAACCTCTTACAACTTATGCATATAATGATCCAAACGTTGCTTATTATTCGATTATAAAAACATAAGATTTGAAGTTATTGTAGGTCAAAGACTCAAAATTATAACAGGGAACAAAACTTGTCTTAGGTAGTAAGGATAGGAGGAAGGTAATCAGATTTGGCACCGAGTATCTTTGCACTTGTATCCGGAAAACACTCGATTCCGGGCAGTGAAGTAACATCACCATCCCTAGTAATACCAACGGGGTAGCGAAGCAAGTGTCCGGGTAGATCACGATCTAGATCATCACTAGCGTACATATCCCAATATTTATCAGCCATTTGGTTCACCTTTCTCGCGCATTCAGCATTCTCTGGGTGCTCAAAAGTGTGGTCAATCATGCCAAGGTGTTCATACCATAGAGCCATACGAAACCCGTGGATTTCACCCCTTGCCGGTTGCTTCCCGGCTAGGTGGTATGGTTGGTAGGCTCCCATAGCTATTTCAGAATCTCGAGCACCGTCCATAGATCGTTGGTTAATGTTAGCGGATCCAACTATTATGTATTCATCATCAACTGCGCCGCATATATGGTATGTATGATGTTAAATAATAACATGTTTTAAAATGTCACACAAAATTTAAAGTTGTTAGGTACTTACCAATCATCATTTTGGAATGTACATAGATCATGAAGCGTCGGTTTTGTTGGGCATGATGATAACCGGAACCCGGTTCAGGTGCTTCGGTAGGTTCATGTTCTTCGCCATCTTTCACTTCGCGGTTTCCAAGGCAAAAGAAAGTGAGATACTCTCTTGGATCATCATCAAGTCCCTTGGCTTGGAGTGCCTTAACAATATCTTTATACATCATCTCCATTGTTCTCCGTTGCCAGTCCAATATGGCCTGAACGGATCCACTTTCTGGGATCCCTTCAGGCCACATTGGCACGACAATATAAACAATAAATTTTTGACCCGCCTCAATCTTGCTAACAATCTTTAAAGAAAGTTCTTTTGGAATAAGGTGCAAAGCACCGATTTCGTTGATGTTAATGTCACTAGATTTCCACGCGAACGAGCTTCCTAGAAAATACTGGTTTTCGATATAAATAAAGTTTTTGGCTCTACGTATCGCTTGAATATACGCATCTTGAATACTCCTATCAATTATGTTATCCTTTCCACTCACGAGACCCGATTTAGCCGCTTCTTCTGGAGAGTCCGGGAACCCGAAGGCGGCACCACCGTCGATTGACCGGAAAAGCTGAACGTTCCACGTTTCTTGGTCATCCGGAAATGTGACCGGAGACGGAGGGATTAGTACTCCCTTAAGTTCTCTTAAGTTAACTAAAACATCTTTCCCACCTTGTTTCCTCCACCTTTGATCAAAATTAAACAAAACATCCCAAGCAATCGGTCCCTCAAGCCGCGAGTGGATATCATGCCACGGCTCACGTGGACCGCCTTTAGCTATGCTGGCACCGGTGTAGTTCGGCTGATGGAAATCATCATGGTGAATGCAATGCAGAGTCCTAAAAAGAGTATGAGTAGCACTATCATATCTACCATCACACAAATCAATCCCACCAACAAAACTAACCACTCGCCGCTTCGAACCACCATTCGGCATCTCATGATCAACCACTATAATCTTCTGGTGGTGTGTAAACATAGTAGAAATCTGAAGATCTTGAATAATGCTTCCGCCATCATCCGGATTACGCGGACATAAAATACAATAAACATCAGTATTTTGAAAGAAGTTTTTAGTCTCTTCATCGTGTGTAGCCATCAACCCATCTTCCTTAAACGCGGTTACAGATGTTCGATCATCCCAAACAAGCATTGCAACACGAACACCTTCGTCCGCCTTTCGTTTTAAAAGCTCACCAAGCATGACCTCACCTCCCTCTTTCGGTCTCTTATCGTCTCTAATCAACGCAATCTCAGTGTACACAGACCATCCAGTAATGTAGATGAAGTGTTTCGCATTACTTATCGCATCAAACACATCTTCCCAGCATCTTTGCGGCTCGTAATACTTCCCACCCGCAAGGGGTATTTTAGGGATGAAGTTATCTGGAACATGTGCATCTTGGTACAATGAAACACGACATCCTTGTCTTTGAGCAAAGAATGTGTAGGGAACTCCAGGATATTTAGCGGTTTTAACCCCGTGAGCCCAGTTTCGATCTTGAGTAACATCAAAGAACTGTAGTTTGACGTGAATTTTGGCTCCAGCTGGTATGGGATTTTTGTTTTCGTCCATGATTTCGAGCCATTTATCGACCTCATCGCCTTCAGTGAGCTCGCTAACGGGCATATAAGCTCGACCGATCAATGTTGCGCCGATCGGGTTGTTGTCCTTGACTGTGAAGACTACGTTAGATGCTGAGTGGGCACAGTAGATGTGGAATGATTCGAACCATCTTGGGTTTTGTGGTTCGTTTTCTATCATTCTAGTTCTTCCAACTCTACATTTTTCTAGATCGATTGTTGCATAGATCTTTGGAGTTCCTTCCCCAAATCCAACGGTTTCTTGTATGTTTGCCATAAGCTGCATGAAACAACAAATCAAACATTTATAAGTTTATAACTATAGGTTCAATAATGATCCGTTTTTTTAAAGAATGGGTTTATAAAGAAAGAGTAAAATGCCAAAATGGTCCCTTAGTTCAGGCACTTTTGCCGCTTTAGTTCAAAAATAAACTTTTTTTTGTATCTAAGCACCGGGGGTTTCGTTTTTGTTACCATTTTCATCCAATGTTGTATCTAAGCACTGGGGGTTTCGTTTTTGTTACCATTTTCATCCAATGAACAAACTGGGTTAGAATTTTCTGTTAACTTCTCCACTTTTTGTCGGTTTCCTCATTTAAATGAAGGGTATAATTGTCATTTTATGCCATAATATATTTTAATAAAATGAGGAAACGACAAAATGGGGGAGAAGTTAACAGAAAATTCTAACCCTGTTTGCTAATTGGATGGAAATGACAACAAAAATGAAACCTCAGGGACCTAGATACAAAAAGTTTCATTTTTTGGATTGAAGTGATAAAAGTAATCTAAACTCAGGACCATTTTGGCATTTTACTCGCTTATAAAATTATCACACCATATGTCAAAACATGCCACTATTATAGAGGGTGTAAATGTGTTAGCACCACCAATGGGCAATGACTATACCACCACCTACTCGTTGTCGCTAGCATCACCATTGTCACCGTCACCACCCACTGACTCATTTCAACCCGACTTATTTTTGGCGAGAACTTATTTTGACTCGAACCAAATTTTTTAAACGATCTATTTTGACCGGAATTTATATTTTGCAAAAACCCGTATTGACCTGTCACACTACCCTGTCCGGTTTGCCAGGCTTAATTACAACATAAGCAAATCCAACATTTTGCTTATTTTAAAAAGAAAGAATATATGTTATACCTTCCCAAACATATTAGGGCCACCACCTTCACCATGAAGCTTATCAACCTCATAGATGGTAACATGAAGAGTTCCATGAAGCAGTACCTTAGACATTTTCAAGCCTGCACCATATGAATAAACGCGTTAATAAGGCGGTACACGATATACAAATGGTGACTCCGAAATCACACTTTTTTGCTGATTGAAACATGTGAAGATCAAATTATTGAATTGTGTTTTACATGCTTATAAGATATGAAGCAATTGAAGCATTGCTTACCCTTTAGATGAGATATGGAAACATAGAGAATATGCGTAATGCAAGAGGTAATAAGAGGGAAGGGGTGGGGGGAATAGTGATCCGTAAAAACAGTTGTGAAAACATAGAAAGCTCACAACTAACCACAAAATGAGTATTATTTTTAGGAATTCAAAAATGTTCACAACAGCACTTTATGGATCTTGGATTTTATTTATTTTTGCATGAATATTACTTTCAATATACTAAATTAGTAAAGTAACATAAACATTAAAATACTAATCACTATGTGTGAAGAAGCAAATACTAGTGACCAAGTGGGTATGTGTTGGAAATTTTAGTGAAAATGAGTTTTTCACTAAATATTTTGGACATCAATAATATTTATATATGTGTTGTATAAATATTTATTTATGGGTTTGTGTTCAAACTATGTCCAAATAAAGCTAAGATGAATGAGATATCGAAGCTTGAAGTTGTATGTTTGGAACAAACAAAGATGAGAAAAATGGTTAGTTTTGTCAACTTGTCCCACATAGGTGGGGTGACAAAACTTGAAGTGGTTTATAAGGAGGAGCACTCCTTGTATATTGTTTCCTTAAAGGGAAACACTAGTGGGGACCCTAAAGGGTGCGCTCGTGCACACACGCACGCGCGTGGCATGGGTGATGGTCGCAATGTGACGCATTTTGCTCTTCGTACATTGCCTTTGTATTTTTGTCCATGAGCGTGTGGTTAGATACATAGCGGGTCCGCTTATGGCGCACCTTTGGGTGGTGTAGGCGGATGACATGGCATGGCACATGTCAATGTGGTGCGAGCTCCTTAGGCGTATGGCGCACGTCATTGGCTAGGGCGGAGAGTGCAGGTGGCGCACGAGTATGGATGGCGCATGACCAGGTGGCGTCCTGGTATGCGTAGCGGCATCCGCATGACGCGAGGCTATGTGTCCGCGCGGGTTCTAGTGCGGTGCGCGCGTATAACATACTGGAGGCCTATGACACGCATAGGCGCGGGTCCGACTATATAGTGTGCAGCTCGCTTGCAGGCTGCTCACAGTTAGTCAACCTAATCTCTGTCAGTTACGAGATCGTCATGAATTAATATGACAGTTACGTTGACCACTTCAATGGCAGTTTAATCCAAATTAAAACCTGGTTATTACAAGATTGATTGTCTTGTAGTTACAAATTAATTATCTTGTTTAATATTGTAATTATTACAAGATTAAATAGGTTTTAATACATTGTGTATAAGTAAAAGGACCATGGTCCATTGTAAAGGGAATCAGACGAAAACTTATACACATGTGATAATCTCTTTGTTCTATGAAAAATTTAGAGAAATTGTATTCTCTAAATTACATTTTCACACAACTTCATCTATTTTTCCATAACACCAAATTATACCCGGTGTAATCTCGGGCGTGAGAGCCGAGCCATCTCCGGCAGTACAACTACTGCTTCGGCTGTTGTACCCTGGGAGACAGACCGTCTGAGAGGAGGCGCGGAATCTGTTTTAAGGGAAGCGTGTTGAACACGTGCCTCAACCAAAACCGTCAACAATTTTGCTTGTCTTGCAGCGGAGTTTCGATCTCGTAGGTACGGTTGAAGTTTCCAGAGACATCGACTTGAATCAAGATCGGTACAATTAAATTGTATATTACATTTATTTACTTAGTTTATGTAACCGGTATTGTACTAGAAGAATTACCACAAATAACGAGAGTCTCGTTATTATATATTTTGTAATATATTTTATTAAAAAGTGAACCTAGTTCCTACAATCTTAAAACAGACTTTCGTGAAGATTGTTGCTACAATCTTAAATCCCTTCTCTACGAGGATTTAGGTTCACGAAAGTTTAAAATATTAATTGGGATTTTTGTTAAAATCTTGAAAATATTTTTTGGGAAATATTTCTTTAGTAGAATGAGTCGGATTAATTTTATGATTGGAGTACAATCTTTAATCCGAATACCGGGTTGCAAAACGACCGTTTTGATTCAAGTTTTGGAGTTCATGGGTTTTGTTCGTGTTTAGATAAAACCGAACCTTATACAAATTAATATGTATTTCAATAGGTTTTGAAATACTAAATTTTCTAATGAGCGTATTAGAAAAAATTATTTTGTAACCCCCCTTACAAATGTTTTTTGTAACGTTTAATTTCTTCATAAAAAGCTTTTAGTAACCATAATTGAGATTAATGTTGGTTTTTAAAAGTTTTGAAATTTTTATATTTTCTAATGAGCCTATTAGAAAGTAATTATTTTAACTTGTTTTATTTTTTTTCTAACGAGCGTGTTAGAAACATTGTTGGAAGAATAACAAGATTAGAACTTTTATCTCTAACGAGCGTGTTAGAATTTTATAGAATAAAAGTTTTAATATCATCTTTTATATCTAATGAGCGTGTTAGATACGATGATTGTGTAAAACTAACTTGTTAAAAGACGATTAGATTTTCTAGCGAGCGTGCTAGAAAATATACGTTTAAATTTTCTAACGAGCATGTTAGAAAATATTATTATTTCAAATAATTACCGACGAGCATGTTGGAGACAATTATTTTGGATAATAAACCTTGTAACGGTTTCGCCTAAACTATTAAATTTCTAACGAGCGAGTTAGAAACGGATTTTTTCCACATACGTTTAAACGATTTTTATTTGTTTAATTCTAATGAGCGTATTAGAAATAGTTTATATTTTTTTTATAAACTTTGAAACAAATTTTGTAATCGATTATTTCTAACGAGCGTGTTAGAAACGATTTAAAGAGTTTGATAGTTGTTTATTTTCTAACGAGCGTGTTAGAAACGATTTAACGACTTTGTCAATTGTTTATTTCTAACAAGCGGGTTAGAAAACGTTTATTTTATATAACCCTAAAACGGCTTATGGCAATAAATAATCGTTTAATTTTCTAATGGGCGTATTAGAATTAGTTTATCTTATAACCAACTATTTTAACGATTTGCAATCGTTAATTTCTAACGAGCGGGTTAGAACCGGGTTAACTACGATAAACTATTTAAGATGATTTGTCATCGTTTTATATATTTTCTAACGAGCGTGTTAGAAAAGATTTGTGTTCATTTCTAACGAGCGTGTTAGAAAACGTTCATTTAAACCAAAAGTGAATAATTGTATTCATTTTATTTCTAACGAGCGCGTTAGAAGCGGTTTACTTTATAAGAACCAAATATTTTGAATGTTTGTTCAACATTTAAATTCTAATTAGCATATTAGAATTGATTATCATACAAACCACTCATTTTAACGAATGATAATCGTTATTATCTAACAGCGGTTAGAAATGGTTTGAATATGATAAACCATTTATTAAAACGATGTGTATTCGTTTTATTTTCAGACGAGCGAGTTTGAAATTGTTTTATTTATTAAACTATTATAAGGTTTATTGTCATGATTTGTAATCAAAACATAAATATATAGTTTAATATTAAAACACTTGCAAAAACGAGAAATGTTTTGAACGAATAAAACATGTCTTTGCGAATTATAAGTGATTCGATACTTCCACGAGAAGTATAACGTCTTCAACCATATACTCGGAAAGACTATTTGGTGAAAAACCACTCGATGTTGTTATAAATATAATAAGTTGCTCAACTACTTGCGAGTAGTTAATTGTAAACAACTTTATATTTTGGACAACTTGTGATTATTCAAGTTTAGAGTTTCAAGACGAAACAAGGTATACGTGTTCCATTGAGGGAGTACCTCAAAACATGACAGAACGATGTAATTGCGCTTATTTCGTTTTAAAGTATTGAAAATAATAACACTTTGGGATTTGATGTTTAGATATCATTGGTGTATCCGTTATTTTGGACTACTTATAAGTTGTCAAAATGATACACATTTTGATACAAAGTGTAAAAACTAAGTTACAGGGACACAACGAGCGGGTTGTGATCATGACTTATTGTCACACCCCGATTTTCCACGTGTCACCGGTGGGCCCGGTGGGGGAGTATTGTGACGTGGTTGGCAACATCATGGTCAAACAACACAATATAATAATGCACAGCGGAAGCAAAAGATAAATATATTACATTCCGAATATAAGTAATGTCAAAGTATTACAACGGAAGGTAAAGGATCCACAGGCGGATCAATAAAAGAAAACTGTTCAACAGACTTTAGGCATCTAGAACTTGCAAGATTCCCTAGTGACGCCCTGAGCTCCCAGCCAATTACGCATAGTACCTGTCACTTAACCTTTTGGAAAATACGTCAGTTTACACTGGTAAATACAATTAACTGACTCATTTTGGAAAAAGAGTTTGAAAAGTGATTCGAGTGCAAACGGCACAAAATATCTTGACACATTGATTAAAATGCACAGAGGCAAAATTAATCTTTTATACTTAGGACAATTTTATTAATAAAAATCTTGTATCCGATTTACATGGTTGTCCAACATTTAGGGCCGGTGATTATACAATACAAGCCGGACAAGATTAATCGACACACCACAAATATAATCTCACAAGAAGATACCCTTACGAGTGAGTATACGTTATACATATGCAACAGGAGGTGTTTTGTCTACACCTTGTGCTTACGTCGTGGCCATTCACTTTTTAAAATGAGCCAAGGATATCCAGGACACGGTCATTAACCCCCAATGTTATTTGTTATCAATCAATACAGATTAAAACGGGATTATGCAATTTAATCATCTCCGATTAAAAGGTTTCTACACCCGACCAAGCGGTATTTTTATAATACCGTATCCCAAGCCCGTATAAGGGAAAATAAGTTAAAAGTATTTACCTGAGCTAGCAATGCAATTTATACTCAGCCGTATATTCTAATCAGCAAGCACAAGTACTTCTACTGGGGCTCTCAATCTGGAACGAAGGTTTTATTAACCTATTAAATTCCTAACGGGTCTTATTTAAGTCGTAACTTAGACCGGTTAGTTTTAAGGAAAGGTTTACGGTTCAAAACGCATGATTAAGCGAAGACCGGAATAGGATGTGATTTAGACCCGACAAGCTTGGAGACTTGTATAATATGGGTAAACTAAACACACTCTGGATTTTGAGATAATAACGATAACGTTTGACCCGTTTCGGCTAATTTATGCAAACTTGTTACATAAACCGAACCGTACGCGTAATAAGCGTGACGGGTATCCATATGAGCCATATACAGGTTTCCTAAGTTAATTATGCCTCAAATATGTTGTGACATCAGTAAGATGTCTTTCCTTATGCCCGAACGTATTTAAACACAAACTAGGTCCCGTAGGGGTAGTTTGGTCATTTAAAAGGTTATAAAAGAGTTTAAGTATTTATCTGAGTTACAGGTATGATATAATCAGCAAAAATACTTATTTTGGTAAGTTATAATAGTGGGTTAAAGTATATATGTGAATTTACCAAGTATAACCAAACTATGCACCGTAGGGGCATTTTGGTAATTTCACATAAGCCGAAAGGCTCAAAACCGAAGTCTGAGTTTATCAACCTTTGCTTACTGTTAAAATATTATAATTTGCCTCTTATATCAGTAGGTATCAACCCGGGTATGTCCAATATGATTTTAAAACATACTATGCGCTAAAAACGTTAAATAAGGCGATTAAAGGCCATTTCCGGGTTCGATACTTAAATCTGATATTTTTATATTTTCAGAAGGCTTAAAATAATTTATTTATCATAACTAATCAGTAGCAAAAGGTTTGGAGTCGTTTAGATATGTAAAACTCATTTTATGGCCCGTAAGGGCAAAACCGACAATTACCGAATTAAGCCTACGACTATGAGTTATGCTCAGCCTAAAATTAATTAAAAATCTTTAAAAATCCCAAAATAATATATTACATCAGTGGGTAAAATATTTGATACCAAAAAGTATGTTTAACTAGGCTATACGCTAATTACGCCATTTTATTAACATAAAGCATTCATTTAGCGATAATGAACATAACTCCTAATCTACAATTCAAACTGATTTCAAAATTTGCATACAAGTTTATATATCAGTAATTTAAGTTTCTACTCTTTTACATTTTCAAAACTCACGTTTTAAGGTAATAAGGGCATAACGGTCAACATATGAGCAATTAACGGAAATATGCATATTAATTGGATAACTAGTGAACCAAGGTGTGTAATGACAGAGGGTTGTTCTAACATGTATCCTAATCCAATTTAAGCTCTGAGGCATTTCTAAAACATGCCTAAACGGGTCAGAACTGAAAGTCAAAGTGAAAGTCACACTATGTGACTTTCGGTTCCGAACCGGGTCTAAACAGGAAATAGTCGGGTTGAACATGTTTGGACATGTTCTTATACTTATTACTAAGTTATAACAATGATCAAACAGGTTGTATATGTTCTAGATAGTTAATTATGTATAAATGACATGTTAAGCATCCTGTTGACTTTTTAATTATATGTTTGACCCTACATTTGACCTGGTTAGGGTGGTGATCAGGGGAAACCCTTTTGAGGTTTTATTACCCACATAAATACCAACCTATAACTACTTTTAATTCGATATATGACTGAGCCATTAATGACTAATCTCGAAGTCAAACCGTAATTACGACGGTTTGACTTTTAGCTAATTAAACAAGCTAAACTCAATTAAAGAAGGACTAGTAGACTTACAAGAGTCCTATGCACGACTTAAGACCACTTGGACCTGCTTGAGAGCTCCAGGAATGATCAGATTGCAAGGAAATTGGTGTGAGGAACTTGTGTGCACTACATGGCCTTTTATAGTAAAATTCTCACCACAAATCCTTGACAACAAGGTCTAGAACCCACCACAATTGATCAACACTTGTTGTCTAGTGCTTAGGGGTGCCTAGGGGTCGTCCAAATGTGAGAAAAACCGGCTAGATGGGTCAAATTCGCGCATAACAGGCTGCTGCCTGGTTTTTCTGGTTCTGGGCGTCCCACGCGGGCCGCCTCAAGATAAGCTTAAACCCACGCGGGCCGCTTGGCCCCAAAAATCAGATTTTCATTTTTTAAATGTTTTGCAGCTTGACCTTTGGTTTCACGAAGGGGCAACTAGGGTTATTTCTTGCATTTTGACCCCCTTATATTTACCCACAAGGGCTTTAGGACTTATACCCACTTTGCCAAGTCCCTGAACACTTCCGGTTAACCCGAAAAGTCTTAACTTTCAATGTTTGCACTTTAACCCCTCGCCTACGAATTTGGTCATAACTTTCTCATACGATAACGAAACATAGTGAAATTTTAATCGTGCATTTAAGTGAGTATAATTAACATTTACAAAGCTTCGGGTTTGTCAAAAGGTCACTCAGAGGTATATCTTTAAACATGTTGACACATTTAACCCCTGTAGTTTGTAATCTCTCACTTTTAGCTTCGTATGATCCATGATTTATTCGTTTGATGTTATAAACATCATGTAGGGTTATCATGAAGTATGTTTATCCATTGTTGACATTTTGAACCCTTATTTTCACATACTTTCTATGTTTGTCAACTTTAGTCCCTCTAAAGTATACTTTCTCACGTTCAAGCTGATGACACGTGTCAATACATTATAGGACGTGAATTTTCGAGGTGTTACATCCTCGCCCCCTTAAAAGAAATCTCGGCCCGAGATTTACCGAAATAAAGGAAGTATTCTCTGCCTAATAATGGCAACTTACAGATGATTAGGAATTTGTATGATCTTATTTGTTGTTTCCAATGCAACTTTCAGATCCTGAATATTAGACTTACCAATCTATTGTCCTAACAATAGATGTTTAACATTTCATCTATACAAGGTCTCCAAAGGAGTAGCCTTAATACTTACATATCAATTATTAAAGAAAAGCTTATCTTAAGGTGGTTATTCCAACCATTACTTAACTAATATTAAGGAATAGCTAATCCTTGTCGTTAGTCGAACAATTCGACGATCCTGGGTAGCTGATGGCAAATTCTTAATCGTTGCCTATTTAGGGTTGCGGCATGCATGCATAAGCAATATGAACTGTCTTTCTTATTTAATAATATAACACCCTCAGAATATTGAGTCTGGCTATATGAGCCTATGTCTTAAAACCTACTTACTCAAGGTTTCGTTTATTCCATAATTAATATGGAGTTTTCACAATACTCCAGCCCACGGCGGGCGACAAATCTTAATTCTACCTGCCTTCCAGGAGGTAAGCAGGGACATCTTTTGAGAAGATAATTAAGATACAAGGAGGCTACAGAGATTTTCCATATCTCAGGCTCCAGTTCATCCATCATTGTTCGTGTCAAATGAGTGACACCTTTATGTTATAAGTCCTCGAATTCCTTAATCGGGAACATTTACTTGGAAAAAAAATTTCCCATTTTTGGATATCTTCTTTGAATACTACTAGTCGACTTTAGTACAATATGATCATTGGGATATCTTAGGGTTCCATGTATTAAACCTCCATGCTGATCAGACATGGAAATAATCTATGGGACACACTAGGATACGCCAATCCTCATATGACACTTTTATCAAACATAGTTTGGCATTCGCAGGCGATAGAAAACAATGAGAAAAATATTTAAAATAACATATGTTGTCGTACTCTATGCAAAGAAAGAGTGCTCTTAGATTTTCGGAAGGATTCCTTGCCGATTTATAAGAATCGGTTACTATGGTTTCCTTGGTAGTTATACCTTGTGGATGATAAAAAAAAAAATTGCTAAGTTTATGGTTCATGAAGATTTATTATTGTCTGTATTAAAAACAGGACACTTAGCAGAAATTATCATTGATAAATGATAAGGAAGTTTATTGTACAAGTGCTTATATTTAATCAATAATGGAAGTTTCACAAACTAGGCACCTAGCTCGGTTGGCTAGGCGCACGAAAGGGTGCGGCCTAGACCCAGGTTCAATTCCGGGGACGGCCGGTTCCACCATTTTTTGCGATTTATCGATTTTTTTTTTTTTTACAGGAACAGAAAATAGTTCTGGTAAATTTTTCTACTTGTAAGTTTTACCTTAGACTTAATATATATATAGTCCTTATGAAGGGTTTTAAAAACTTGTTATACTTATAGTTTATGAAGGATTTACTGGTATCCGAACCAAAATAAAACTCTTAGCATTTAAATTACTGATAAAATGCCAAGGAATGTACCTGGTGTCATTATTTATGGGCTAGCTTAGGCATTTTAGGCGCTTTCAATTTTAGGCTTTACTTCCTCCGCCGCATTTCCTTTGGCATATTTAGGGCACGTAGTCTTGATGTGGCCTTTCTCATTACAGCCGAAACAGACTGCATTCTTCATATCCTTACAGTCCAACGTTTTATGTCCCTTAGACTTGCAGATCCCACAAGCCCTGGGCTGCGATTTGGATTTTGGTTCGAACCTGCATTTCCCATAATGGCGCTTCATGCAGGTCTCACATACTGGTTTCTGGTCGGACTTTTGTTTGTTCTTTTTCTTAGAACTCTGGGAGTTATCTACCTCCCTTTTTCTTTTTAGTTCATCCTTTGCATCAGAGGCATGAACGAGATCCTTCTTAAGAGTAAGGAAATGTGGTCCTAGATAAAATTTGGACTGGGCAGCATGGGTCTCCTTTAACTTTTTCACAGCTCTCTTCACAGCTTTTCCAACGGCTGCGTCTATCATAGTTTGAAGAACATCTTTGGAAATTCTAAGGTTTACAATTTCAGCATCATTAGTCTGCGTCGCGTCATCAATGGCGCGATTGACTGTTGTCTTATCCGAGTTTGCCATACTCGATATTGGTTCCTAATACCAATAAAACAATTTCTTAGTTGAAATCCAACAACTACTATTTTTATTCTGATGGCCTTAATATATACTAACCATGGTGTCAATAACCTATACAGGCTATTATAGCACTAACATTCTTAATGAACGTTATTTAAAATATATTAATATTACTTAGCCTAGGTCGCAAAAGACCATCAGTGGCATTAAAGATTTGGACCTAGTCCATCACTTTTCTGACAGAGGATCAAAACGTCACATCTGTCTTTATTATATTAAAGAATTTAGGTAGCTTGAAAGCTTGCCATAGGAATATCAGAAAAGAGTGATTCCTATTTAGATATAAAATATCCATCTAAGGTTTGTTGGAGCATTTTCTAAAGTATCATCGGCCAATTTCTACTTCGTATAAAATGACCGAAGTCCTACTAAGACGGAGACAACAGTTCTCAACAGTGATCGTTCATTATTGAATCACATGTGTCAGCATCAAATAAATTTCTGCATAAACTGCTTGATAAGGAAAAGTACCTGCTATATAGTTACCCTTCCTGGCGTTCATCCGGAAGACTCATGCGTTTGTTTTCCTGGCCTCTCCAGGCTTCTTTATAAGCTTTGGGCAGTTGGTTTTGATGTGCCATCCCTCGTTACAATTGTAGCATGTGGCGTTCTTTAACCCCTTGCAATCTAAGGTTTTGTGACCCTTGGTCTTGCAAATTCCACACAATTTAGCGCGTGGGTCTATTGTACATTTTCCAAAATGCTGCTTTTTGCAGTTATTGCATTTGGGTCTGTTATTAGACTGACTCGAGTTCTTCCTAAACTCGGAATCCTTCCCGCGCTCAGAGTTTCCCTTCTTCTTCTTGTTATATCGTTGAGAGTTTTCCTCCTCTCTTTCTCTTCTTCCCTCGTCAAAAGCCTTAATAGACTTAATTCTAATTGCATCTAAGGTGAGAGATAAGGATAAGTCCACCGCAGACCTATATGTGGTTGGCCTAGATGCTTTAACATTTCCTTTTATCTCTGGTGCTAGGCCTCCAATGAAACGCGCTATGCGTTTAGGTTCAGGGGTGACTAAATAAGGAACTAGGCGGGACATAGTGTTAAAACTTGTCACATATGCCTGACAATCCAAATTCTCCATGACCAGAGTCAAGAAGTCTGATTCTATCTTTTCTACTTCATGCTGGGGGCAATAGTTTTCCTTGACTAATGCAACAAATTGCTCCCAAGATAAGTTGTAGAGTAGAACCTTTCCCGTGGCTTGGAGCAATGATCTCCACCATGCCAACGCTTCCCCTTTGAATGATTGTGAAACAAATTTCACAACATCTTGCTCCGCACAACCGCTGATGTCGACAACAGCGTCCATCTCATCGAGCCATGTCATGCAATCGATGGCTCCTTCTTCTCCTGTAAAGTCTCTGGGCTTGTAGGAGACAAAATATTTATATGAACAGGTCTTAACTGGTGCCTCTTGATGAAACACAACTTGTCTCGGCGGAATACTCCTTTGATTTGACAAGTCATGAACATCGTCCTCCCTTGACTCATGTGTTTTAAGAGGGGGCTTACAACGAGCCGCAGATAGAGTCTTAGAGTGGGTATCATTTGACTCATCATACTGCCGATCAAGTGCTCGAGTAACAGCATAATCTATTATTGCCTGTAGTTCTGCTCCAGTTACATTAATTCTGGTAGTATCATTGCTCTCCTTCAAGTGGCTGTTAACTTCATCTAATCCAGCCATGTAGCTTGATTGCTACATAAATATTAACAATGATTTATTCAGATATTATTATGGAATCATCATCTTTGACGATTTATCAACCATGGTAATATAAACCATATTGGTTAACTTGTTAGTTATATTTAATTAGTATTTTCCATTATAATTTATCCTAGTTATGAAACATTAAGGATATTAAAGTGGCGCATAAGGCCTAGTCACAAGGACAGTTCTAAATTTTGTAAGCCATGATTTCAGAGAATCGAGGCATTAAGGTTTGAATCACGTTCATTACCTTCTCTTGACAGGGAGTTGTAGACTTCAACTGTCTTTTGTCTTTCAGGACAATAGATATAGCCCGTGGGCATTTCCCTTCTGAGGGATGGTTATAATGTGATCATCTTCTTAGATGCTATTAGTCGAGGTCGTATGGATCCTACCGACTATTATGCTTGGACCTGGTCCAACATTTTTAGACAGGAGGTCAAAGACCACCACTGTCGTTGTCTTATCGGACAACAAGTTTAGCCCGCAGGCACTTCATCACTATCGGATGTTTATAATATGATCATCTTATAGGATGACACAAGCCATGATTTCTAAATCACTAGGCTAGATAAGAAAATTGGAAGAATCTAATATAAGGATGACTGTTGTGATTTTCTTGAGTCACATATGTCAAGAGTGCTAACACGTTCTTAGGTGTTAACAAGGATTTGAATCTCTTGAGTAGGTTTCACCATCTTGGCCGCGTAGGCTAGGTTTCACCTTTAAGATTATCTTTAAAATGCATACTGGCAGGAAAGTAAGGATATTTATTTTATTCAGGATTTTTATCATAAATCCTAATTTATAATTTAATAATAGCACAAATGGCCTAGTCGCGTAGACAAGTTTAATTTATAAGCCAAGATTTCAGAGAATCGGGGCAATTTATGAATTAGTAATGGCACAAAAGGCCTAGTCACGTGGACAAGTTTAATTTATAAGCCATGATCGTCTGGGATCGAGGCATTTAGTAATAGCACAAAAGGCTTAGTCACGTGGACAAGTTTAATTTATAAGCCATGATCATCTGGGATCGAGGCATTTAGTAATAGCACAAAAGGCTTAGTCACGTGGACAAGTTTAATTTATAAGCCATGATCGTTTGGGATCGAGGCATTTAGGTGTGAATCAAAGTTCATTACCTTTTCTTGACAGGGAGCTGTAGGCTACCACCGTCTTTAGTCTCAGAGGACGTTAATTATAGCCCGTAGGCACTTCCCTTCTAAGGGATGTTATTTTCCATTCATTTCATATTTCATGTTTAGAATGAAAACTTAATTTAATCAATCAATTACATGAAAATAAAAGTACAGAGTTGCCCTAAGCGGGTCTTTGAAGGGATAATGTGTCCTTAAAGGGACTGAAAGATAAATATGTCCTTATAAGGACTATCAAAGAAACGATCTGTAGCAAAAGGAGTTTCCTCTTCATTTTATGTCTGAATGCTTTCTCTTAGGTTGTACGTTTCATCCTGGCCGCGGTACGAAGCTCAGCATTTCAAGGCTCCGGATGTGGAGAATTTCTAATACAGTTTCTTCGCTTGGCGACGTATCCAATATATATAAAAATTGGAAGCAAAAATTTCCAGATTAGGATTGAGAATATTCCTATGTTAAGTCTAGACTCAGAAGATCAAGGAATGTGCTACTGTGTCATTGAGATTAAACACATAAGGCTAGTGTTTAATTCACTCAATGTTGGCTCTGATACCAACCTGTCACACCCCGATTTTCCACGTGTCACCGGTGGGGGAGTATTGTGACGTGGTTGGCAACATCATGGTCAAACAACAGAATATAATAATGCACAGTGGAAGCAAAAGATAAATATATTACATTCCGAATATAAGTAATGTCAAAGTATTACAACGGAAGGTAAAGGATCCACAGGCGGATCAATAAAAGAAAACTGTTCAACAGACTTTAGGCATCTAGAACTTGCAAGATTCCCTAGTGACGCCCTGAGCTCCCAGCCAATTACGCATAGTACCTGTCACTTAACCTTTTGGAAAATACGTCAGTTTACACTGGTAAATACAATTAACTGACTCATTTTGGAAAAAGAGTTTGAAAAGTGATTCGAGTGCAAACGGCACAAAATATCTTGACACATTGATTAAAATGCACAGAGGCAAAATTAATCTTTTATACTTAGGACAATTTTATTAATAAAAATCTTGTATCCGATTTACATGGTTGTCCAACATTTAGGGCCGGTGATTATACAATACAAGCCGGACAAGATTAATCGACACACCACAAATATAATCTCACAAGAAGATACCCTTACGAGTGAGTATACGTTATACATATGCAACAGGAGGTGTTTTGTCTACACCTTGTGCTTACGTCGTGGCCATTCACTTTTTAAAATGAGCCAAGGATATCCAGGACACGGTCATTAACCCCCAATGTTATTTGTTATCAATCAATACAGATTAAAACGGGATTATGCAATTTAATCATCTCCGATTAAAAGGTTTCTACACCCGACCAAGCGGTATTTTTATAATACCGTATCCCAAGCCCGTATAAGGGAAAATAAGTTAAAAGTATTTACCTGAGCTAGCAATGCAATTTATACTCAGCCGTATATTCTAATCAGCAAGCACAAGTACTTCTACTGGGGCTCTCAATCTGGAACGAAGGTTTTATTAACCTATTAAATTCCTAACGGGTCTTATTTAAGTCGTAACTTAGACCGGTTAGTTTTAAGGAATGGTTTACGGTTCAAAACGCATGATTAAGCGAAGACCGGAATAGGATGTGATTTAGACCCGACAAGCTTGGAGACTTGTATAATATGGGTAAACTAAACACACTCTGGATTTTGAGATAATAACGATAACGTTTGACCCGTTTCGGCTAATTTATGCAAACTTGTTACATAAACCGAACCGTACGCGTAATAAGCGTGACGGGTATCCATATGAGCCATATACAGGTTTCCTAAGTTAATTATGCCTCAAATATGTTGTGACATCAGTAAGATGTCTTTCCTTATGCCCGAACGTATTTAAACACAAACTAGGTCCCGTAGGGGTAGTTTGGTCATTTAAAAGGTTATAAAAGAGTTTAAGTATTTATCTGAGTTACAGGTATGATATAATCAGCAAAAATACTTATTTTGGTAAGTTATAACAGTGGGTTAAAGTATATATGTGAATTTACCAAGTATAACCAAACTATGCACCGTAGGGGCATTTTGGTAATTTCACATAAGCCGAAAGGCTCAAAACCGAAGTCTGAGTTTATCAACCTTTGCTTACTGTTAAAATAGTATAATTTGCCTCTTATATCAGTAGGTATCAACCCGGGTATGTCCAATATGATTTTAAAACATACTATGCGCTAAAAACGCTAAATAAGGCGATTAAAGGTCATTTCCGGGTTCGATACTTAAATCTGATATTTTTATATTTTCAAAAGGCTTAAAATAATTTATTTATCATAACTAATCAGTAGCAAAAGGTTTGGAGTCGTTTAGATATGTAAAACTCATTTTATGGCCCGTAAGGGCAAAACCGACAATTACCGAATTAAGCCTACGACTATGAGTTATGCTCAGCCTAAAATTAATTAAAAATCTTTAAAAATCCCAAAATAATATATTACATCAGTGGGTAAAAGATTTGATACCAAAAAGTATGTTTAACTAGGCTATACGCTAATTACGCCATTTTATTAACATAAAGCATTCATTTAGCGATAATGAGCATAACTCTTAATCTACAATTCAAACTGATGTCAAAATTTGCATACAAGTTTATATATCAGTAATTTAAGTTTCTACTCTTTTACATTTTCAAAAATCACGTTTTAAGGTAATAAGGGCATAACGGTCAACATATGAGCAATTAACGGAAATATGCATATTAATTGGATAACTAGTGAACCAAGGTGTGTAATGACAGAGGGTTGTTCTAACATGTATCCTAATCCAATTTAAGCTCTGAGGCATTTCTAAAACATGCCTAAACGGGTCAGAACTGAAAGTCAAAGTGAAAGTCACACTATGTGACTTTCGGTTCCGAACCGGGTCTAAACAGGAAATAGTCGGGTTGAACATGTTTGGACATGTTCTTATACTTATTACTAAGTTATAACAATGATCAAACAGGTTGTATATGTTCTAGATAGCTAATTATGCATAAATGACATGTTAAGCATCCTGTTGACTTTTTAATTATATGTTTGACCCTACATTTGACCTGGTTAGGGTGGTGATCAGGGGAAACCCTTTTGAGGTTTTATTACCCACATAAATACCAACCTATAACTACTTTTAATTCGATATATGACTGAGCCATTAATGACTAATCTCGAAGTCAAACCGTAATTACGACGGTTTGACTTTTAGCTAATTAAACAAGCTAAACTCAATTAAAGAAGGACTAGTAGACTTACAAGAGTCCTATGCACGACTTAAGACCACTTGGACCTGCTTGAGAGCTCCAGGAATGATCAGATTGCAAGGAAATTGGTGTGAGGAACTTGTGTGCACTACATGGCCTTTTATAGTAAAATTCTCACCACAAATCCTTGACAACAAGGTCTAGCACCCACCACAATTGATCAACACTTGTTGTCTAGTGCTTAGGGGTGCCTAGGGGTCGTCCACATGTGAGAAAAACCGGCTAGATGGGTCAAATTCGCGCATAACAGGCTATTGCCTGGTTTTTCTGGTTCTGGGCGTCCCACGCGGGCCGCCTCAAGATAAGCTTAAACCCACGCGGGCCGCTTGGCCCCAAAAATCAGATTTTCATTTTTTAAATGTTTTGCAGCTTGACCTTTGGTTTCACGAAGGGGCAACTAGGGTTATTTCTTGCATTTTGACCCCCTTATATTTACCCACAAGGGCTTTAGGACTTATACCCACTTTGCCAAGTCCCTGAACACTTCCGGTTAACCCGAAAAGTCTTAACTTTCAATGTTTGCACTTTAACCCCTCGCCTACGAATTTGGTCATAACTTTCTCATACGATAACGAAACATAGTGAAATTTTAATCGTGCATTTAAGTGAGTATAATTAACATTTACAAAGCTTCGGGTTTGTCAAAAGGTCACTCAGAGGTATATCTTTAAACATGTTGACACATTTAACCCCTGTAGTTTGTAATCTCTCACTTTTAGCTTCGTATGATCCATGATTTATTCGTTTGATGTTATAAACATCATGTAGGGTTATCATGAAGTATGTTTATCCATTGTTGACATTTTGAACCCTTATTTTCACATACTTTCTATGTTTGTCAACTTTAGTCCCTCTAAAGTATACCTTCTCACGTTCAAGCTGATGACACGTGTCAATACATTATAGGACGTAAATTTTCGAGGTGTTACACTTATGTAATAAGTCACAAATCAAACATCAAACGTATAACGAGTTCGTGAGAAACGTGATGCATGGTTTAAGATGAAATGCACAAAAACTAGATATGTCATCTAATGTTGAGAGCGTCAACATGGAAATGCACATGTAAGTTTTCAAAGAATATAACATATGAAAGAAATATATGTTATTATTGTAAATGATTTTAATAAATTTGGCAAATTTATTAATGGAAATTTACAATAGTGATGGACTTCTACCACCATCAATGTTGTTTAAACTATGTGGAGGCTTGGTCCTCAATTTGGGAGAGTATCCCAATACATGGTATTAATGAAACAACAACGTAAATGTATATATCACTATAGGCATACGTGAATGCCTTGTTGTTGAGAGTCAATCTAATTGAATATATCTCAAGACTCAAGTGATTTTATACAAAGATCTTTCATCAAAGTGACTTGGATTAAGACTTATGTTTAAGTCTTTATGAAGTCAATGATGAAGCCTTGGAGATAAAAGGCAAACGAGTTATGATCCTAATGGATGGAGTTATCTATGGTTTTTGAGGCCTTCCTAAAAATCGATGGTTTTGGAATGGTGAAATAAAAGGTTCATTATTGTGCCTAAACTAAGAAATGAATGTTCGGAAGAGATAGTGCGTTATCTCTTAAGGCTGTGAAGAATCAGAATGATGCATCTTCTGTTCACATGCTAGAGTATTGTAGTCTAAAGCATGCTAGACTAATACTTGTTAATTTATATACTCGACGGAGATTAAATTAACTTTAAACATTCAAAATATGTGATGACACAAGAACGGATTTTGTGCTAAACAAAACTATAAATATAACTTCATTAAAATGCAAGCAATGTGGGGGGAGGAGCCATTTAAGAAACAAACCCTTTAGGGTATGTGGAAATGGTAGTTGAGAAGTTTTCTCAAACTCGAAATGAAAGGGAGAACCTTTCATCGCCCCATTTGGATGCTATCCAAATTACACTTAAATGTGGGGGTGACTTGCATTTGAATGTGGAAATGGTAGTTGAGAACTTTTCTCAAACTCGAAATGAAATGGAGAACCTTTCATCACCCCATTTGGATGCTATCCAATTACACTTAAATGTGGGGGTGACTTGCATATATTGCAAACGCATAACCAAGTGGAGTACACAATGGTTATATGGAGTCAGTCGAGTAGATTGGACTCGAATGCCAATTGGTTAGATTCAAAATCTAGTAAGATGTCAGTCATGACACACCAAAGGCATGGTAAAAACGTGTCTAGCCATGAATTGAGTTTCATGTCATTCTAAAGACAAGGTACATAACTGGATCCAGGTTGAGATCACGAGTTATAAGTCTTATGAATCGACTAAAAGGCAAAAGCGACTAGCGAGTCAAAAACACGTTAGAACAACTGATCACAATTTAAATTATCGTTGGTGACTTAGTGAAGTCAAAGATAATTTTGGATCCAACAACCAGTGGGTTGATAAGAGATCGGGTTGTGGAATGGGACTAAAGCCATGGAAAAAAATGACATGAGGGAAACCTAACCTAGTTGACTGGAGATCCCAAGATCTAGGTTCAATAGGCCAACTTAATCATGAACCGAATGCTAGTCACTGTGGGGGCGTAGCTAATATATATGTTTATATATAAGCTAGTTTATATGTTTCATATATCCCCCTAAAACTATAAAAGGGTGTTTAAATACGTCCTAGTCCATTCCTATAATATTCAGTGACATTGTTGTGAGGTTAAGCATAATATGTGGTTTTATGATTTGTGTAAATCATAGTAAACCATAATGCTTTTAATGATTTAAAGGGAAATCACCTATGTTGGAGAGAAGTGTGGTCGCTTCGAATGGAATTAGTGCATAATTCCTAGAGCTCCCGCAGAACCAGGAAAGTGTTCCAGGACCATAATAGGACACGATAGTGAGGGGATGGCTCGGCTAGGGAAAGTATTGTGTGAATGTATATTGTCGTTTACACAAATGGGGGGTTGTTCAAGGACATCACGTCTACAAAACCCTAGTAGGCTAAGTATACTTCACAAAGGAAGGTTCAAAGGCAAAACCTACCTATCCTGCAATACTCGACTGTCGAGGTTTCATCGGGGAATTTTGTGTGTTTTAATCGATCTCCATTCATGTAGGGGATTGTTGGAAATTTTAGTGAAAATGAGTTTTTCACTAAATATTTTGGACATCAATAATATTTATATATGTGTTGTATAAATATTTATTTATGGGTTTGTGTTCAAACTATGTCCAAATAAAGCTAAGATGAATGAGATATCGAAGCTTGAAGTTGTATGTTTGGAACAAACAAAGATGAGAAAAATGGTTAGTTTTGTCAACTTGTCCCACATAGGTGGGGTGACAAAACTTGAAGTGGTTTATAAGGAGGAGCACTCCTTGTATATTGTTTCCTTAAAGGGAAACACTATAAGGAGGAGCCCGGGTTCTAGTGCGGTGCGCGCGTATAACATACTGGAGGCCTATGACACGCATAGGCGCGGGTCCGACTATATAGTGTGCAGCTCGCTTGCAGGCTGCTCACAGTTAGTCAACCTAATCTCTGTCAGTTACGAGATCGTCATGAATTAATATGACAGTTACGTTGACCACTTCAATGGCAGTTTAATCCAAATTAAAACCTGGTTATTACAAGATTGATTGTCTTGTAGTTACAACTTAATTATCTTGTTTAATATTGTAATTATTACAAGATTAAATAGGTTTTAATACATTGTGTATAAGTAAAAGGACCATGGTCCATTGTAAAGGGAATCAGACGAAAACTTATACACATGTGATAATCTCTTTGTTCTATGAAAAATTTAGAGAAATTGTATTCTCTAAATTACATTTTCACACAACTTCATCTATTTTTCCAAAACACCAAATTATACCCGGTGTAATCTCGGGCGTGAGAGCCGAGCCATCTCCGGCAGTACAACTACTGCTTCAGTTGTTGTACCCTGGGAGACAGACCGTCTGAGAGGAGGCGCGGAATCTGTTTTAAGGGAAGCGTGTTGAACACGTGCCTCAACCAAAACCGTCAACAATTTTGCTTGTCTTGCAGCGGAGTTTCGATCTCGTAGGTACGGTTGAAGTTTCCAGAGACATCGACTTGAATCAAGATCGGTACAATTAAATTGTATATTACATTTATTTACTTAGTTTATGTAACCGGTATTGTACTAGAAGAATTACCACAAATAACGAGAGTCTCGTTATTATATATTTTGTAATATATTTTATTAAAAAGTGAACCTAGTTCCTACAGTATGGATATCGACTTTCACAGGAGAAATGATCCGAGCACTTCGGAGATGACTTCGACAGAGCGTCGGCCTGGAGTTCCCTCTGTAACCAGTAACCACCCTCTGATATGAGACTAAGCATATATCACCAGAAAACAAGTATGTAAGAGAAAGAGGAGTGAGTGATCGAATACCAGACATTGTTAGGGGGTAGGGGCGCTCCACTAGTGATAGCATTCCATCACTCACAATTCCGTCATGTCATCGAGCTTCATTCCATCACTAGTGATAGATCTTACTAGGGGTGCCCAGGGGTGGACCCACATAGAGTGGGTTGGGGTCACCGGACCCAGTGTTTTAAAAAATTAGTAGATTCGGTATATTAAATTGTATAAGGACCCCATAAATATAATTAGGTGGACACCATTGTAAGAAAAGGAAACCGCGTGTAGTGGTAAATCACTTTGTTTACCAACAAGAAGTCATGGGTTCAATGCTTCTATAACTCGTTTTTCATTTTTTTAAAATCTAGTTCAAACCTCGCTATGACCCGACTGAAACGAGGACCGACCCGAAATTTCTAACGTTTTGTTATGAAAATTTTGAACACCGAAAAAAAAATGTACTCCATTAAAAAAAATCTTGGATCCGCCACTGGAGGTGCCCATCACTAGTGATGGTTTTTTTATTTTTAAAATATAAATTAAAAATAGAACTTCATTCACCATTGCTGTTCATCCTCTCCGACAACCTTCATTCACCGCCGATCACCGCCAATCTCCGACAACCTTGACAACAGTCTTCGACGACCTCCTTCACCACCGTCGCACCACCGTTAACCACTACACCAACTCTGTTCTTCATCATCGATCACCGGCAACTTTCATCACCATCTTCATCATCATCTCCCGTTCATCGTCTGTCTTTAGTCATCATTATCACAGCTTTCATTGTAACCAATTCATCTCCATCAGCACGACCTGCAACAATTTCATTCTTCACCATTGTACAATATCCAGTGTTAACTCATCTCCATCCCACAACGGTCATATACCAACGTCTCTTATCCCACAACGGTAACAAAATAACGCGTGTTCATGGCCACGCGTTTTATAGTCCACGCGTGATAAACTATGGCCGCGGCGGTGTTTCAACTTTCACGGTCCAAAACACGTGGATGTTTCTTCATCACGTGGCGCCCCGGATGGCCTTATGTGTCATTGCTAAGAAAGGGTGGGCCCATTGGAGGCCTAATCCTTTTAATGTTGACATCTCTACTCTAAGACCGAAGGGTATGGGGTCCGTCTCCCCCGTCGCCTCCGGCCCGGGTCGTCGCACACCGCCCCTGGGTGCTCCGTCGCGTCTCGTCCGGCTCCTCCAAGACGTTGGAGACGAGCCAATGTGGTGGGGCCCCTCTGACTTCTCTCTCCCCCCTTTAATATATATTATATTATATTGATTTTTATTGTGGGGTTGGGTAGTCTTCCACACCCTTAGGTAGTCCCAAGGGGATGATCCTCCACCCTTGGTGAGGTGACGCCTACGTGGCAGGTGGTCTTTTTGGGGACTAGCCTCACCATACCCTATGGTCTAATAGGTGATCACATAAGCATGCATTTAATGAAGTTTGACGCATCTGTAAGGCCCTACAATGCACCTGACACACAGTGGCGAATTTTTTCTCTGGGTGCGAAAATTTTTTGGATTCTTTTATTATCGCTGTATAATAAAAGTATTTCGGTTCGGTTCGACTCGACTCGGGCCAAGTTGGGTCATATAGAAAAAGATAATCAAACTAAATCCTACCATAACCAATGTGTTTTGAAAACAGGCCCGGACATTAAACTGAACGCATTAGTGATCCACTAGTTGGACTGGTTGGTTCGAATTAAAAGTCGGATAACGTTGTATTTTGTTTATTACAGCTTATAATAATATAAACAATATAATAAAATAATATTATATAATAATTAGCGTCCATGTTAAAATAGTTTACTAACGGTTAAGTAAAGATGACAATCAACCTTACTTTTCTCTAACGAAAAAATAATAATTAAACCCTAATCTACATTAACTGATAAATAAACAAAACTACAGAAAAAATAGAACTTTTCAGGTTAAAATAAGGGTGGAGATATTTGGACACCCACTACGCCTATTTTCACACTTTTGTGCCCTAGACGCCTCGTATAGACCTATACGAGACGTCTAAGCACTGAATTCAAGGGGGTCTCAGAGGGTGTCAGGCACAAAGTTTAAGGAACCCTATACGAAGGGTACAGACCTATACGAGGCATCTAATCTTGGGTTTTTTTTTTTTGGCTAAAATGAGGGGTGTTTTGGTATGGTTTTTATGATAGTTTTTGAAGATGTGTTTTTTGGTTGAAAATTTTTTTGGTTTTAGAAAAAGTTTTGTTTTTTTTTTTGTTTTTTACACTATAAAAAAGTTTTTTTTTTTTTAAATCAACTATTTTAAAAATCGGCTCTTTAAATATATTATATCAATTAAATATTATAATGTTTTTAACATTTTACTTTTTTATTCTTCCGATTAAAATTTTATCTCGTTCAAATATTGTTTCCGTATTATATTCAGGAAATATATATTGTTTCCGTATTATATTCAAAACATATTTTGTTTCCGTATTATCTCAATTTAAGACAACAATCATTAGGTAACCGAATAACTGAAAACAAACATTAATATGACATATATAAGATAACTTTGTACATCCATAACAAAAATATATAAGATAAGTTTGTACATCCATAATAAAAATAAAAACAACAACAGGTCTATGCATCCAAATCCGAATCTGGATCTGGCTGCTGCGGCGGCTGCTGCTGCTGATGTGGTGCTCGAGCCGGTGGAAGCGGTATCGAGGGTAATCCCTCTCTCTCTCGTCTATCCTGCTCGACCCGTACCAGCCAACCTACCAAATCGTTGAGCCTGTCAAGCTCGGCTCGTACATCCGGATGTAGCGCAGCTCCTGGGGCATGACCTGGAATAACGTGACATGGAAACTGAGGCGCCCCGGCAGGTGGCGGTGGCTGTGGCACCGCTGCACCGTCTACATCCTCCGGAGGCTCCTCCACGGGCACTACATCAGCAGGATCTGCAGGAGGATAAACGGGATCGAAATGCTCTGGTAGGGGCTCCTCTGTCCAAATGCCCCCGTCGCGGTTTTTAAACCGTGGGCCAACGGGGAACCTCTTGATTACCCTCATCCCCCACAGCGACTGCATGCCCATCCGCGTCGGCATGACTGGCGGCGTCCGTAGATGTGGGTCCTGGTGCAGTACGAGGCCCAATGAACGGGCAATGACGGTCACGTACGCCCCGCCATACAAAAATCCGCGCTCCTGCCGGTGATGGGCGGAGGCGTAGTACTGGGCTAGACCGTGTGCTAGCGCGCACGGCCTCCTATACAACAAACAATAAAGGAAAAAAAGATCTGTGGTCGTACACCACTTACGGCTATAGCCGCACGCTGAAATAGAAGTAGCGAGCAAATGGTGCAGATACCTGCAGTTAGTGTTAGCGAAATACAGAAACAGAGATTAATAAACAATGCACATAACAAAAATAATTGTCGTAATAAACGTACGTACCTGTACAGTGGGTCCCTAATAAACGACACCCTCCCCTTCGACTTGTCGTGCTCCCAATGATTTTCCCCCGCAATCACCTGCCAAAACCCTACAACAGTGGGTTTGTCAACCACCACTAGCCCCGCTATGTAAACCTCAGTCTCGATCTCCCCCTGCATGTATAAACCACAATGCACCGCAAACTCTGCTAGCGTCATCGAACGCAAAACGCCAGCGAGCCTGAAAGAAACCTCAGGGGGAGGGGGAGCATCTGGGTACGGAAGCGGCACTGGGACCCCAGGAGGGTGAAATGTGAATGACGAAAGGAACTCTACCAGCAGCTCCCTGTAGGTCGGCGTGTGCGCCAAATCAAAAAGACGATGCCACGGCGAATCGAGAGGTATAAACCGACGCACTCTAACCGTCTCAGCAATCCCATCCATCGCATCCCAGTCGATCGATGCATGCGATCCAATGTGCATCCTCCTAAGCTTCTGGCAATGACGGGCGGCATCGGTGCCGTCGGGAAACTCTAGATACGGACAACCCTGCAGCGTATCCAGAGGCGGCCGCTGTCTCCGTCGTGGACCCTCCTGAACCGGCTGACCCTGATGAACCGGCTGAACCTGGTGAATCGGCTGACCCCCCGGCGGTGCCCCATCAAGCTCTATCTGAATGTCATCGCCCTCCATAATCAATCTGCAAATAAATAACGTATACGTATAAAAACAATAATAAATAAATAAACAATAATAATAACAATAATAATACTAATAATAATAATAATAATTAATAAATAATAATAATAATAACAATAATAATACTAATAAAAAAATAATAATAATAACAATAACAATAATAATAATAATATTAACAATAATAATAAATAATAATAATTTATAAATAAATAATAATAATAATAACAATAATAATACTAATAATAATAATAATAACAATAATAATACTAATAAATAAATATTAATAACAATAACAATAATAATACTAATAATAATAATATATAAATAAATAATAATAATAATACTAATAATAATAATAATTAATAAATAATAATAATAATAACAATAATAATACTAATAAATAAATAATAATAACAATAACAATAATAATAATTTATAAATAATAATAATAATAATAATTAATAAATAATAATAATAATAATAACAATAATAATAACATTAATAACAAAAAAAAAAGTTGCAGAGCCTCGTATAGCCCTCGTATAGGGCTATACTCGGTGTCCTGTTCTACCTGATTCATCTTCAACCTTAGATTCAAACCCCCAAACCCAACAAAAACCAAATTTCAGGGCAAACCTACGGTCTAAAGGCAAAAACGAGGCAAAAATACTAAACTACGGGATGAAATACGTACTAGTGATGCTTCAAATCTTCGAAAATACGGTCGAAATACTATCCGAGGCGTATAGAGTTGTGTACACCGTATGTATTTTTGTTTGGGGTTGATAACCAGCCTCGTCTAGGCCCCCCAGCCTTATACGGGGCATAGACGCCTCGTATAGACCTATATGCGTCGTCTAACCTTTTTATTAAATTACTATTTTGCCCCTGTATAGCCCACAGTATAGGCATTATTCAGGGGCAAAATGGTAATTAACCAATCCAAAAATATATTTCTGGAATGGTTAATTACCATTTTGCCCCTGACTAAAGCCTATACTGGAGGCTTTAAAAGGGCAAAATGGTCATTTGATAAACATATTTTTAATAATTAAAAAATAAAAAGTGTAAGAGTTGCCGCCTTAGATGTATGGGTCGTATAGATCTATACGCGTCGTCCATCATGTTAAATTACCTTTAAGCCCCTGTTAAAGGCCTATACTGGGGACCATCAGGGGTATATTAGTAATTAACATAAAATATTTTCAAAATTCAAATTTAAAAAAATAAAAATAATTGTTGCCGCCCCTATAGACTACGCGTACAGGTCTATACGATTCGTCATTTTTTAAAAAATTCAAATTTTGATTTTCAAATATTCAAATTTTAAAAAACCCGCTCAAATAGACGACCCATATAGATCTATACGAGGCGTCTGGTAAAGGTACAATGACCTTTTAGCCCCTGATAGAAGCCTAGATTGGGGGCATATCAGGGGCAAAATGGTCTTTTGATAAATCCTATACGACGCGTCTAGCTCTATACGAGTCGTATATTTGTAATTTTTTTTTTAAATGTTATTAACCTATTTTAATCAATTCTAATTATAGAAAAATGATAGAAATTATAATAAAAATTATAGAAATTGTAGAAAACTATAGGAATTAATACAAAAAATACTATTAATTACAAAAATCATTCTTCCGTATCACTGTCGATGTAATTAAGACTAGGGTTTGATCTTGGCGGAGGATTCATTATCGATGTATACCATTCTAGACGTGGCAAGTACATATCTTCCCATTGTTCCGTATGGGGTCTTCGGTGGGTCAACCATAGCCCGTGTGCTGGTGGCATTGGATAATCCCCTTCCAGCTTAACATGTATGAAGTGGTTCTCGTTAACATGTGTAAGCGTTATGAATAAAGGTTGTTCATTAGCCGGAGGACTTAGTATCGGGAAGAAAGTGGAACTCGCACCCATGGTTGTCGTTAACAGGTGCACCCCGATACCGTACGTTTGTGCAATAAGAAGTCCTGTTAAGGGGAAGTCCATCCAGTGATCCTCCCCACAACCGGACACTGAATCCCAAATTAGGCCCTAACGATGCGTGTAAAAATAACCTTTATCCCATGCTTCAAATATTGGGAACCAGATCGATTCGTTCTGATCCATTTCTTGGACAAGGTCCCTTCGAATGAGCCCCCATGAACTCTGATCCATACCTAAGCCCACAGCCACAGACCGAAACCCACAATGACCGTCCGGCATCACATCTCGTATGCACGATACGTACGGATGGAACACTGGCGGAATGGCATACTTAAACTGTTTGATGATTCCCACGAACTCGTCCCCAATGATTAAAGGAAAACCGTGAGCATCTCGTGTCTCTTTCTTCTTAGAACTCTTTGAACGGCTTAGGCTCGCTTTGGGTTTTTGGGACCTTATAACCGACTGTTGAGAGGCCTGTGACGGAACGTACGAGCTGTGGCGAGGTTTATCGTACTTACTTTGTCGGGAACCTTCAAAGCACGTGTTTGCATCACCGAATGAGCTTCTCCTCAATTCTTCATCTATACGAGAGGCCTCGTCCAACCTTTGTTGTACCTGCTTTGTTGTTGGTCGGCCACGAGTATTTTGTTGGACAACCGGTGGTTTCTTGGTAGATTTCTTTGGAGTCAACACCGCTTTAATCTTTGACATCAGGCTTTTTTGCTGAGCTGGGGGTGCGACTCTAATTGTTGTCTAACAATATTTAGCTCTTCGACCACGTCCACGTCATCGTCTATCAATTTACAACTTTGTAAGTTAAGTTTCCGCCAGAAGACGTCTATGTCTTCGAGTTGGATCGGACGCTCTGCACGGTTAAAAACAACATTGTTTAAGTCACATGATTAACGGAAATATATCACACAAGTGTTGTACGTTTAACAATTATTACCTTCAAGCATGTACTTTTCTATCCTACAAGCACAGGGCAACCCACAGCTGTGCCACATTTGGCAACCACATGATGAATGAAAGCGCTCCAAGACATCTAGCTTCCTAATTGCCTCTCCCCTCAACAAGTCAAGGGCTGTATGGGATAATTTTCCAAGTAGGTGTTGACACAACGGGTGTTTGTGGTGGGTCATTCTTTTTTCGATGCTTTCTTGAAAAGTCTTCCTTATTTCACCGAACTGTGTCTCAACTATATCCCGGACACAACCAACTACACGGTCCAGCGAGCTCCTATCTAGGACGTATCTCTTTAAGTTGGCATGTTGGCTCTTAACTCTGTTTGTGGTACGATTACCAAAGTTGCGCCTCTTATCAGTCCACGCAAAGATGAACATCTCCTTATAGTCTTTTAGCCAGTTATCGTACACGTATTTGAAGACTCCTAAAAAGTAAAAATAATTTAATAAAATTTGCATAGGTGAGTCGTATGTTATTATAAAAACTTACTAGAACGTTTGCACTCCACAAGTCGCTTTCGCATGTTGCGCAAGTGGTAAAAATAATTTAATAAAATTTGCATAGGTGAGTCGTATGTTATTATAAAAACTTACTAGAACGTTTGCACTCCACAAGTCGCTTTCGCATGTTGCGCAAGTGGTACTCGTAGATGAGTATGGATGGAGACTCAATCAATGTCCCCCAGAATGACAAAAATTTCTTCCAGTCTTCGTCTGTGAAGGTACCCTTGAAGTGCTTCATAACATTTTGTTGTATGTACCACCTGCAAAGAAGCCTGGAGGCGTCTGGAAATACTTTAGCACACGCGCCCATAAGGGCTAGATCTCTATCCGTTAAAATCACACGTGGCTCCATACATTCATCCAACATTGACTTGACCCTCTCAAGCACCCACACAAAGTTATCACCCCGTTCTTTACTAACAACGGCATGCGCGATAATAAACGATTTGTTGGTAGGCGTCATACCAACAATCTGGATAAAGGGCATATTGTATATGTTTGTCTTGTACGTCGAATCGATCAGCATGACGTGGGGGAATGCACGCCACATGCATCTCGAGTCCCGATGAAGAAAGAAGATCTCTGTTACGATCTCTGTTCCGGGTTCCTCCCGTGTCTCGTAAATAAAGTCGTTGTTTATCAGTATGTTTTCTAGTGACTGCATGGGAGTCAATCCTTGTCTTTGTTCGGCTCTAATCTTCGCCACAACGTTTTGAACGTCTTTCTGAACATGAAACTTGTCGGGGTCCTGCTTCCTTATCGTTTGAAATATTTTGCGCGACTCCATGTTTTGAGCTGTCAGCTGCTAGATCAGTTTCATTTCGCTTGGAGTAAACCTTCGCACAAACTCATGGGCCGACAGGACCTCACAAAGTTCGTGGTTATGTTCAATTTTTCCGTCTTTAATCTCCCAGGTTTCATACAGGTGGTTTCGCACAGCCAGCAGGTAAAACGGGCAACCGGTTTTTTTGCTTCCGGCTTTTCTAAGTGTTGCTGTAGTCTGGTGCTCACCACCACGATCACATTCAAGCCATACCCTCCTGGTTCTTCCCCCGGTTTTCTTTGATCGACGGGTGACAATAACGAAACCATCCGCGTTTGCTATTTCTTGTATCCGATTCTTTAGTTCATCTAAAGAGTTGAAAACCTGTAACATCGACAATAAATATAAATAATTTTAATAAATAAATAAATAATAATAATAATAAATAATAAATAATAATAAATAAATAATAAAAATAATTAATTAATAATAAAAAATAGTAATTAATACCTGTTTTTTTAAGTACGGACTGTCCTGGATGGGAGGTGTCTCACCACCATATCTACCATATCCACCATAACCACCATATCCACCATATCCTCTGTATCCACTGTATACACCGTCTCCTCCGTATCCACCGTCTCCTCCGTATTCACACCCGTATCTATAATCCGGATATCCTTGTTGCGTCGGAAAACTTGGTTGACAAGCATGGTATGAGTCATCTACAGGGGCTGTTTCATCAACAGGGGGATGCTTGTTCAAATCTAGAAACGGTCTGTTTTGTTCTCCTTGTATACTAGACACAACCTCCTCTTGCTCATTAGAATCGGGAACGCCAGACTCCTCCAAAATAAACAACCGTATCATCATTAGTAAATAATAAACTAAAACAACTAATTAAAATATTTAAGCTAATAACTGTTACCGGAACGCTTTTGGCCACCCAGTTGTCGCTAGAATACTGCCCGAAGACATAGTTGCCGTCCCAGTATGATGACATTTCAACACTTAGGGATGATAAGAATACAAATGCCAATTCTTTCGAAGAAGCGGAATGAATGAAATGAAATGTTGGCGGAGGATAAAACGGAACAAGAAGAAGCAGAATGAATGACAAAGAATGCGCTGTATCTTGCACTTTATGTGAGACATAGACGCCTCATATAGCTCTATACTACCCGTATAGCTTTAAGTCACTTGTCAAACGTATAGTCAAATCAGTCACTAAGACGCCTCGTATAGGCCTATACGAAGCGTCTTAGTGCCTCGTATCCGTCCCTCGTACAGACCTAGACTCCCCGTCTGATGTGACTGATTTGACATTGTGCTTTGGTGCAGAGCTGGTCGGAAAAGCAACCCTATACGCCTCGTATAGCTCTATACGAGGCGTCTTGGAGGGTGTGGAAATAGGCAATAAGGTGTGTAAATATGTAGGCCCTAAAATAAATAGTAACTTTTAAGTACAGAAAAAATAGAAGTTTTCAGGTTAAAATAAATAGCAACTTTGAAGGCCTTAGTTAAATAACTCTTAAGTTTGCTAATTATTGCAAAAGACAAAACAGTATAACGAGAAAAATAAAATAATAGAGAAAATTATAAGCCTTCACGTGGGGCTTGCGCTCGGGATTTTCACGCACATTTAACACTAATTATTTTTTTTAAGAAGGGTGCCCGCCCATCCACAGAAAAGCTTAGGTCCGCCCCTGCTGACACATCCTGGGTCCCAAGAACCATGGTATCATACCTCTTCAATATGGGTACTAACAGACAACCCAATATCATGATTTTTTTTAGCCAATATGTGATTTACAACTTCAAGAGTTGCAAAATAATTAGTTTATAGATCAAACCATAAAAAGCAGTTTTATATACCCGTTCTATGACTTCTTTTTCATGTCACTTGGAGTAGCTAGTGACTCACGTTAAATGACATAAAAAAATACTCAATTAGCGTATCGGTAATCCTATATCCTGTATATTTTTTTAACACCCAACTAATATTTATTGAAGAAAAACATCTAGCAAGATGCTAGAATACAACCACCACAACCAGACGAGTGTCTAAAACCACCAAACAACAACACAAAAGGGAATAGAATACAAACCAACAAAAATATTAAAACTTCGCCACTGCTCCAAAGTCATGGACCAATTCTTTGACTTGCTCCTGTCCTGACCCAAAGAAAGCCTAATAGGCCCGTATCAACCCACATCCGATAAGCCCATTAGCTATGTCATAAATATAGTCACCTTCAAACAGCTCTATTTATATGGTGCAATTCAAATTTATGCTGGGAAATCGCTCATGAATGCAAGACGTGGGCTAGCTCGACAAGAAGGCCTAGCAACACATGTTTCTTATGCTAAAGTAATGAGTGACGTCTTATGAACCCAAAAGTACTTTACAAAACTTAGATTGAATTACATTAAGCATTCTAAAGAATTTGGTGTAAATTATGACTTTTGTTCCAAAAAATACTTTTTGGAACTAATCGGCACGCGTTTGAAGTTGCTAAGGACTTAGACATCATTAACGATGAGGGGTCATCTCTGGGGTTTTATCTCAACATTAAGAAAACATAGGTTTTTTGGCCGACATGCAATGAGCGGAAAGTTCAAGACGGGCTTTTCCTGATAGGGATTGGTGGACCAGAGAGGGGGATTAAGCTCCTTGCTGGAGCTGTTAGCCGTGAACCTATCTGTATTGGGGAGTTAGCAGGGCGGCGGGCCTTGGGATCGGTTGACCTCATGAAACTCTTGCCCTGCCTTATGGATCCCCAATGTGATGGTGGATGCGGCATTTAGGTTTGATGTTGGCCTCTAGGAGGATATAGAAGACATAGTCGTGAGTGGCGACCCCTTCTTGTTGACCTCCAGTGGCGTCTGGCATCTATGCCAATGCGTCTAAGTGGTTTGGGCCTCCTCTCAGCTCGAGATGTTAGGGCATATGCCTTTGTGGCGTCTAGAGCTCAGTCTTAGGAACTACAGGATCATATCATTCGAAACAGTGGGGTCGTCAGGCTTGACCCGGACTATCAACAGGTTTCTCCTCTGGTTGGTTTAATGGGAAAACCGGTTTGTAGCTGGACAAGCATCAAGAAAGCCAGAATCAAAGAAAGTAGATAAGCATGCTAAAGCTTGCGCAGAGAACCAGCATGTCTTTGTCCCTTTTGTCTTAGATACCTTTGGCTCCCTAGCGACAAAAGTTATCCACTTCTTCGGGTTTGTCTTTGGAATGTTAGGTTTGCAATTCCGAAAGGGGTGGCGGCGCAACTTGTTGCCCGTCTAACTTCTGTTTTAATGTAACTTGACAAGTTTTTTAGTGAAATAAAATATATCTACTATGTTCAGAAAAAATTATGTATTATACTCTAGCCTTCCCCATTTGCTTGTAATTTATTTATGGAAAATTGGTTTTTAATAAACCAACCTTTGCCCCATTGGTAAATAATAATCCTACCTACAGATTTGGTAGTTAATAATCCTACGTTTCAATATGTTGGTACTCAATGGACCTCCGTTAGTTTTTTTTAACTGAAGTTAGTTTTTAAGTTTTATTTATTACACAAGCAGTCCCTGTAGTTATAATTTACTAGTTTTAAGTTTTATTTATTACACAAACAGTCCCTGTAGTTATAAAAAAAATCATAAAAATAAAAAAAAATCTAAAAAATCAAAAAAATTCAAAAAAATCATAAAAAACCGTTTCGAACCGTACCGTTTCGACGAGAACCGTTTCGAACCGTACCGTTTCGACCCGGACCGTTTCGACCCGTACCGTTTCGACCCGTACCGTTTCGACGCGTACCGTTTCGACCCGTACCATTTCGACCCGTACCGTTTCGACCCAAACCGTTTTCGACCCGTACCGTTTCGACCCGTACCGTTTCGACGCGTACCGTTTCGACCCGAACCGTTTTCGACCCGGACCGTTTCGACGCGTACCGTTTCGACCCGAACCGTTTTCGACCCGGACCGTTTCGAAAACGGTGGTGGTGGTGGTGGTGGCGGTGCTGTGGTGGTGGTGGTGGCGGTGGCGGAGCTGTGGTGGTGGTGGCGGTGGCGGTGCGGTGGTGGTGGTGGCGGTGGCGGTGCTGTGGTGGTGGTGGTGGTGGCGGTGGTGCTGTGGTGGTGGTGGTGGTGGCGGTGGTGGCGGTGCTGTGGTGGTGGTGGTGGTGGTGGTGGTGGCGGTGCTGTGGTGGTGGTGGTGGCGGTGCGGTGGTGGTGGTGGTGGTGGTGGTGGCGGTGCTGTGGTGGTGGTGGTGGCGGTCCGGGTCGAAAACGGTCTGGGTCGAAACGGTCCGGGTCGAAAACGGTTCGCGTCGAAACGGTACGGGTCGAAACGGTTTTTTATGATTTTTTTGATTTTTTTAGAATTTTTTTGATTTTTTTAGAATTTTTACGATTTTTTATGATTTTTTTTATTTTTTTAGAATTTTTTTGATTTTTTTAGAATTTTTATGATTTTTTTAGAATTTTTATGATTTTTTTGAATTTTTTAGATTTTTTTTTTATTTTTATGATTTTTTTTATAACTAAAGGGACTGTTTGTGTAATAAATAAAACTTAAAACTAGTAAATTATAACTACAGGGATTGTTTGTGTAATAAATAAAACTTAAAAACTAACTTAAGTTAAAAAAAACTAACAGAGGTCCATTGAGTACCAACATATTGAAACGTAGGATTATTAACTACCAAATCTGTAGGTAGGATTATTATTTACCAATGGGGCAAATGTTGGTTTATTAAAAACCAATTTTCCTTTATTTATTGATTGAACTTAAAAGCTGACTATGTTGATTGTTGAATATTGAGAAATGATATATAAATCATGGGTTTGGAATGAGCATGGGCTTAGGTTGTCGGAAGTTATTATAAGATCGTATATATAAATATAAATATTAAGAGCTTTAATAAATATAGTTTGCTAAAATCTGATGTTATTAAATATAGATAACTATTATATTTGTAGCTGAATGATTGATAGTTATTTTTTTTTTTGGTAAGGTGTGAATTATTCGCGAATGTCGGGAGGTCTAGCATACGTTGTCTTAACCGGGTCCGTGTCAGAGACCTCAATTTAAACCCCTCAATGAGAAACATCTATCACTCAGACTCAAACTTGAGACCTGGAGGGGAAAACTCATCCCCCCACCATAAATGTAATTTAAATATCCGTGGTCACCATTAAAGCACTAGTGGATGGTTTGAAAGATTGATAGTTAAAGTTGGTTTTTTCATTGAGTTTAAAATAGAGTTTGAATAATTAAAATCTCAGTGTGTAGTTTTAACCATGTAAGATCATCAATATATGTTCTTGTTAATATTCTTGTTAGGGAAAAGAGTAAAAGGTTAACCAACATGTTCAGGAATCAGGATAGAACATGGGGAAATTTTAAAATGAGACTTCAGCCAAAAAATTCTTTTTGTTTTATTTTATTTGTTTGTTGCAATTAAAGTTTGCAAGGCTTAGTAATTGGCATAAAAATCAAAACAAGCAAAACTCTACGATAAAAGATTATTGTGGAACATGACATGTTAAATTCAAAATATATAATTTTCAAAATGATAAATTATCAAGCAAAATTATATATTTTTTGTTGTTCATATTATCGCCATTTATTTTGGTGTACGCATTTTGTATTTATTTATTATTACATGGAGATTAATAATTGAAATATAATAATTGAGTAATTGTGTAGTTTGTAGAAACGCAGTAAATGAGTAAATGGAGATATAATCTACATTAGTAAATGGTCCATGCCTTATTATTTAACCTTTTATCGTACTGCTGTTTTTTCTATGCCTAACAATAAAAACTTATTTGGGTTATTTGAGTTATTTAGGGTTATTTTAAAAATGAATATGGGTCAGAATGGGTTGAGAAATAATTAAGGATGTGTCAGGATAGGTTTTAAGATATCTATCTAAAATAATTTGTGGGTTAAAATGGTTATTACGCAAGGTAAGTGTGTAACCATAAAAGAGCATCACAGTGAGACTCTTCATCATGTTCGAGTGTTAGACGTTAGACTCTAGAGCTGTTACTTGAGAAATAAAAAAATACATAAAAAATTAAAAAAAAATCAGAAAAAACTTAAAGATTAAAAAAAATCTAAAAATACAAAAAATAAAAAAAGTCCCAAAAAATAAAAAATTTAGAAAAATAAAAAGTAAAAATTTTAAAAATATTTAATATTTAAAAAATCAAAAATGTTAAAAAATCAAAAAAAAAATAAAGACATAAAATATCCAAAAAAGTAAAAAAAAAATTACAAAATCCGAAAAATTAAGAAAACAAAACTTAAAAGACAATAAATTTAGAAAACAAAAAAATCAAAAAAATTGTAAATTTTAAAAATTAAAAAACACATTTGAACACACTTTCCCCAACATTGGCCACTTTTGAAGAACATGTGTTTTTGTCTTTTTTTTATTATTTTATTTATTTTTTGTTTTTTTTAATTTTTGAATCAAAACCAAAAGTTTATACTATAAAATAAACATATACCTGCCTAAATCTTATATCAAAAGTTAACAACAATAACTTCAATGCCGAATTTCCATTTTTTTAATTTCTTTCTTTTTTTAAATATTTTTAAATTTCTTTGATTTTTTTAATTTCCATTTTTTTAACTTTCATGATTTTTTAAAATTTTTTGATTTTTTAGATTTTTAATTTTTGTAAATATTTTTGATTTTTTAAGCTAATAAAATTTCTTTGAATTTTTTCATTTTTTTATAAATTTTTTAATTTTTATAAAATTTTTAATTCTTTTATAGTTTTGATTTTTTTTATTTTTTATTTTATTGATTTTTTAATATTTTTATTTTTTTATTTTTTGAGTTTTTTAATTTTTATTTTTTTAATTTATTTTATTTTTTAAATTTATTATTATTTTTTTTATTGTATTGATTTAAAAAATATTTTTTTATTTTGTGATATTTTGATCTTTAACTTTTATTTTTATTTTATTAATTTTTTTTGAGCAAATTAACTCATCATAACATTTTCTTAATAAACTCTCCTTAACCGAAATCTATCATAACCCATAACCATCCTAACATTTTTCTTAATAAACTCATTCTAACCTAAGCTTATCCAAACTCATTACCCAAACCCGTCCAACCCATCACTTTTGCCACCCCTAGTTTTCCCAAACAACTAAATTACGGTGATTTTCAATAATTTTACGATTCTTAAGTTATTATATTTTTTTAAAGTTAAGGAAAAATTACACAGTTGATCCTTTCAATGTCAGGTACTAATAGTCTTTATTGCAAAATCAGGTATTAAAGTTCTAATTTGTCACAATGTTGAGTACTAAGGCCAAACCTTGTCACACATAGGGATGGCGATCAAACCCGAACCCGCTGGGTAAACCCGAAACCCGACACATTTAGGACAGGTTTAGGGCCGATTAATCAGGTTTTGGGACGGGTTTGGGAATAGTTTTATTTTTTTCGCGAGTTTGGGACGGGTTTGGGATTTAGTGATATACCCGTTTACCCGACCCAATTACCCGATAAAGTATACCCATTTACCCGTAATAATTTCTTTTATATTATTAAATATGTATATATATATATATATATATGATATATCCATTTTTTACACATATAGGTATTCTATTCCGTATACATTGTAGTTATTTGATATATATTTTTATGATGACAATACAAAATGTAACCGATTAGTAGTTACCCGATAGATACCCAATGGGTTTTGAAATGAGTATACCCAACAAGTAAAGTTTTTAAATTAACTGGTTTACCCGAAACACGCGGGTATACCCGATGCCGATGAGTATTTATCCGCAAGAAACCCGACGGGTTTTGGGACAAGCTTATCTAACCGGTTTTGGGTTTGGGATTACCTAAACCCGTCCCAAACCCGACCCATTTCCATCCCTAGTCACACTGTCGAGTATTAAGGCCAAACCTTGCTAACTTTTTTGTTAAGTCTTACTAAATTGACTAAAATGTCCTTTAATAATTAAAGTTTTTAGTCATTTTGTAAAAGTTAGAAACTGCAAGGACTATATGTGTTAAAAAAACCAATCTTGTTAAATCAAATAAAAAGAAAGCCCGCCTTTCAAGGGCTCTTCTCTAGAAAAGTCGCCGGATTCCGGCCTTATCAGATCCGTAAAAATTGTCCGTTTAACTCATTTTTTGGTTAATGATTATCTCCATCATAATCAAAACTAACAACTCGTTTGTGTCACGTGTAAACTGCAAATTATGCTTATTCGCTAACCCGTTTAGTTCCGAAATTCCCATCATCCTATCGATCTGTTATATTTTTAATTCGAGTATAAATATACGCCTCTTGACCCTCTGCGACCTCATTCCTACACAATTTCACAGTCAATTTCGTTTCTACAATTGATCAGACCCGCGAAGGCAAACCGGAACTCCGGCGATGCAATTCATGTACATAACATTACAAACTGATACGAATATTACATGCTATTTGTTTGTTTTATCATACAGAACCAAAGCCCCGTATATATTATAACTTACAGAACTGTTATATTCCTAGATCAGAAATTTGTTTAGTTAGTTTTATAAATCTTAACTTGATTTATTATTTAGATTAAGTTAAAAAGTTTATTTTACTAGCATATTATTTATAAACCCAAAGTTTATAAATAATTATTTATAAACTTAAAGTTTATAAATGATAAACTTCAAACCCATTTAATTTTATAAAAAAAATATAAATAAAATAGAAAACTTACTTTAAATTATTTTCGTCAAATATAATTAATTAAAAAATAGACCCTCTAGTTACTAAAGGGCATTTTAGTCATTTTTGTAAGACTTAACAAAAAAGTTAACAAGGTTTAGCCTTAGTACTCAATATTGTGACAAGGTTTCGCCTTAGTATTCAACATTGTGACAAATTAGAATGTTAATACCTGATTTTGCAACAAAAAACCTTTAGTTTCCAACATTGAAATTTAGCAGAAACCATAAGAACCAACGGTGTAGTTTTTCTAAAGTTAAATACTTAATGGACTCTATGGTTTGTCAAAATTAACAAATTTGCGTTTAAGTGATAAGTTTGTGACATGTGGTCTGTGGCGGACCCAGAAACTTTTTCCTGAGGGTGCGAAAAAAATTTAAAGATTTTAGACTCCTAGCTATATAAAAAATCGGTTCATAATGGGTCGGATCAAGCCGGGTCATGTAAAACCAATAAACATAAACAAACAAAGTTTTGCGGGTCAGATCAGATCGGGTTGGGTCAATTTCAATTTCAATTTTCAAACAATCAAACCTTATTTTCTAACTTCCTATCACATTAACAAACAAAGTTTCAAGTAAAACAGTAAACAATATAAAAAAACCTTCATAAGTAAATTAACAACAAAAAACAATCAAAGTTCAAATGCTATCTAATTATATTTCTCCTAATCATTAAATAAAACAACAAAAAAAACTTATCTAAGACATAATTTGATCTTTAACTAGAAGAATCCGAGAAAAAAAAATGAAGTTCTCACTTGTTAGTCTATAATAAGTGAGGTCAAAAAATTATGTTAAATTTTACAAAGTGATAATTTGATTAATCACACAAATAGTCCCTGTGCAAATATATTTACGGTCTAACACTATTTTGATAATTAACTCTTTTGTTTTTAACTTACTTTATTTTTGAGACAAAAATTAATTTTACATTGTTGTTTTTTTTTTTTTTTTTTTTTTTGATATTTGGGATCATTTAGCTGATAGTTTTAATTTTAATTTTATTTTTCAATTTGTAAGACATTTTTGAGCCCTACATTTAACTTTTTTTATTTAATAGTTCTTTTATTATCTTTTGCGACAAATTAGTAACTTTTAGTACTAGTTTAACTTTTTTATGGGAGCATTTTTGTAACTAAGATTTAAGTTTTACTTTCATTTTTTTGCCGGAATTTTACATTATCTGTTATTTTTTTATTTAATAGTTCTTTTATTTATTTTCTATTATCTGTGATTTTTTTGCGACTGAAATTATTGATTCAAATTTTGTTTTCTCAATTATTTTGATGATGAAGCTTCACTTATCACAGTTTCCGAATTCTTTAAAACTTTACCTATATATGATTTAATTGCCATCTAAATAACATCTTGATGATTAGTGATGCACTCCATAACTAAAAGATTGGAAGTTCAGATCCTATAGAATGTAAATGGTGAATTTATCATACAAATTTTGCTAAAAAAGTATATGATTGTTTATTTTCTCAATTCTCATACTTAATTTCCTTTGTAAGTTGATTTTTAGGTGCTTTTATACTTGCCAGTGGCAATAGGTGATAGCGGCAGAGGTGGACTTAGCGATGGAGGTGATAGGGGCGACAGTGGTTGTGGAGATGGGGCAACAACAGTGGATAGATCAGTGGTGGCCAAGATAGTGGTAGTTGCGGGTAAGGTGATGACAACTAGTAGATGGGGGATGGTGCTCGTCCATTTGAACTCGTTTAAGTTAACAAGTTTTTTTATCCATTTTATAATTTAAGCAGACACAACTTGACTCTTGTGTGGTTCTAGTAAACTTAGATAAATTCAAAATCAACTTATTTTGCAAAGATTGTCTGGTGTAATAATTATAATCCCAAAAATATAAAGAGCCATTAGACTTCTATAATTGAGATTCTAGTGTACATTTGATTATTAAGATCAAAGTCTATAAGGCTTAATAATTGTCATGTATATTTAACCAAACAGTACTCTTATGATAAGAGATTCTTGTGGCCCATGACAGGATCCGTATATCCTCCAATATCAAACCAAAATATATAGTTTTCAAATTGACAAATGATGCAACTAATTAAAATGTACTTTTATTATTATCACCATTTACATAGAGATCAATAATTGTAATATATAACAGAGTAATTGCTTAGTTTGTAAACAAGCAGTAAATACTAAATGGCGATACAAACATCATTAGTAACTGGTCCCTCCCATTATTTGGGCTTTTATTGTCCACTCTTTTTTCCTAACTACTAAATAACAGAAGTTTGTAAATGTAAATAGTATTATTACTTTACTGTGTGGCCCCAATTTTCTATGTAGCACGTTTAGCTAAAACTCAATTTGGGCTAACTTGGTGAGTCCACGAATTGATCCTCTGTTTTTTTTATATTTTTAAAATGTATTTTATTTTATAATATAAATTGGTGGACATTATATGCCAAATATAAAAGTTGAAAGAGAAATTGTCGTAAGTTTTTTTTTAGATCAAATTGTAGACGGTTTATATACGTATGTATTTTTAGGTTTGAATCTGTAAATTTCAAAGTATTAATACCTAATAAAAATTAGGTATAAAGGTTGTGTTCGTGTCAGCACTCGAATATTAGTCGTGTTCAGATTCGTGTGTCATTTAGGGATCTGTATCAAATTTCCGGGGTCGTGTCACGTTGGACCCGCCAGCTACATGACTCATTTAGCACCCTAATAATAAAAATACACAACAAAAATAAAGTATAAAAGTAAGCTAACATATTCAAGCTCATTTTTGTATATTCATATTCAAGTTTTTGAAGCAAAAGAAGAATACATCCATGTTCATGCAAGTACAGATTTTTTTTTTTTTTTTTTTTTTTTTTTTTTTTTTTTTTTTTGTAAAATAAGCACAAGCTTATTGTATAAAGGTTTTTATTTTTACTTTCATATATTTTGTTTTATTCTTTTGCAAAGAAAAGGATTTGCAAATGAAGTAGATATGTACTTAGCACCAACAACATCGTTAGATGTAGGCTAAGATGTGAATGTTTGGTTGATATATATATATATATAGGGTTAAGTTCATTTGTGAACCTCCCTATTTTTGTGAACTTAATGAACTTATCCTAACCCTTGATTTATTTTAAGATTATAAGGGTCGGGTTGTCATTTACCGTATATTCTTAATTTTAATTTTATTAATTATAAATCAAATTGTAAATGAGATTCATCCAAATCAGTTATCATAACTGAATCCTATTTTGATGGGATTTTAAATGATTGAACCAATTACATAAGATTCATTCGAATCCAATTGTCAACAAAAAAAACCCTCATCAATTCTTTTCCTCTTTTAGTCGCATAGTTAAGTTTCAGATCCTTTTCATTTCACCAGTTTGTTCATCACTTGTTTTCGGGATATTTTCTTTTTTCTCTCAATTTTATTCGTTTGTTCATCTCTTCTTTTCAAGATATCTTCTTTTTTTTCTCTTGATATGATATCATTCTACAAGTTCTAATACATATTTGTATACATACTGTACATGTGCCATACTATGAAAAACATATAAATCTATTGCTACACGTACATATATGTACATCTCAGTTTGCCCAACTGTAATACATATGTGTACTTTGTCACTTACACATGTGTATTATTACAATCGTTAAGTTCACAAATTACACCATTTTAAAATCGACAGAAATACACAACATATCACAATGTTTCTTGATGAAGTTTGTACAAATACACCTCTCATCGGTTCGTTTTACCCAGCACACTTAACTGTACAAAGCAATATATTGCATCACCTACATATATGTACAATTCAGTTTGTCCAACTTAAATACACATGTGTATTTCTTGAAAATATGGAGGCGGTTTTTTTTCCATGATGAATTCAAATTGAATTACTAACTGAACATGATGGGGCGGTTATTTTTTCTTGTAACTGAAAATAATTTTTAAGAACAAATAATTACGATACTGCCCTTCAGTAGTTATTTTAAATCAGGTTTTAGATTTTTATTAATTAAAAAAATCCTTTAAAACCTAGATCATGGTCTCCTCATCCAACGGCTAGGATCTGTTCGTTTTTGTTCACAAAATAACAATGTTCACTCTTGATTCCCACCCTATAGGTCACTTTAACGGTTTTGCCCCAAACCTTTAAAAATAGCCATTTTACTCCCTGATGTTTTGGTTTTGTTGTCAGTTTGCTCCCTGCGGGGAGCAAAATGGAAAAACAAACAACTTGGATGGAGTTAGAGGCGGGGAGCAAACTGGCAAAAAAACCGAAACATCAGGGAGTAAAATGGCTATTTTTAAAGGTTTGGAGCAAAACCGTTAAAGTGACCAAACCACATGGAGTAAAACGGAAGTTTACTCTAAAAGAAAAACAAAACTACATTGTTCATTTTATATGAATGCTTCATATTTTTACATCTGTTAATTCTTACATACAAGTGCATATGTTATGAAAATAAACATGACCATTAAACTAACTAATTCGATTTTTAAAGGTTAGTTGTGTTTGTTTTATAAAAAAATAAAATTTGTTAATATAGTTTTTCTTTTAATTTCATAATGATAAACAGACATCTGATTTCAACCATTTTCTAATATTTACCAAAGATTACAATTGAAAACTGAATGAAAATTATAGCTTTCTCCCTTTTTATATCTATCTTCATTTATTTTTACCATTGAAAAATTATATCTTTCTTCATTTCTTTTTACTATTGAAAATTGATTGAATTATATAGCTTTCTCCCGTTTTATATATATCTTCATTTCTTTTTAGGTTGATTTTTATGTCTCCGATCCCTTTATTTTACATCATCGAATTTCTTTATTTAACGGGAAAAACCATTGCGACCAACATCTTATGAACAACCTACCCAAAACAATTAATGATGGACAAAGAAAGGCAGCAAAGTAAGAAATTTATAAAGAGGGGTACTAAAAACACAATTTAATTTTTTATTTGATTTAGTGAGACATTATCCACATACTAATTTTATATTTGATTTAGTGAGACACTAGGTTAGAACCCCGTGTATTACACGGGTTGAATAAATTTAATTTTAAAAACAGTTATTCTTTAAAAATCTCGTTTATTACACGAGTTGAACAAATTTAATTTTATATATTAAATAATAAAAAAATTATATATCTAAGAACCCCATGTATTGTACTGAATAAATGTAATTTTATATACCAAATAATAAAAATCCGTGTATTGTACGGGTTGAATAAATCTAATTATATATACTAAATAATAAAAAACTTATATCTTTAAAAACACTGTGTATTACACGGGTTAAATAAATGTAATTTTGTATAGTAAATAATAAGCTATTGGATTCGTTTAAAAAGTCATAAATTTGGTTCGGTTTAAATCGAATCAATTCACAAACTTGGTTAAGTTTAATTCGAATTGATTAGAACCCCAATTTGAAAAATCAAAAACAGAATTATATTATTAGCTTCTCTTCCTAATTAGTGTTTTTTTTTTTAAAGTTTGATCTAATGTCTAATAGGTTATTTTGTATATTTTGTTTGTACTTTAAATTTTTTATATGAACGTATTATTGTTTTTTTTAATTTTAAGATTATTGTTTTGTGTCATTATTTAAAAAATATCTTTAATTTATAACTTAAATTTGAAGATAATATATTATTAGAAAAAATAGAATAATTCTATCCGACATTCAAAGTAAGATAAGATTTAATATTAATTGATTATTGATTATTTAATTAATTGATATAAGATAAGTATGAAAAGAAAGAAAATTACAAATTTAGACGTCTTCAATGAAGGACACGTGTCATTTATTGGTTTCTTTTATTATAGTAGTTAGATTAACCACATACAACAAAAACGTGCCTAACAACGGAGTTTAAAATATGGTTGGTAATGTTTTGAGCATTTTTCTTATTAAAAAATCTATCTTATTTTAATTATTTTTTAAGATTTTAATAAATATCTCATATCGTATTTCTATCTCAAACATTTATTTTATTATGTTTTTCTACGTCATTACTAACAAACATTTATTTTAGTGTGAATTGCAAGTTTTGTCCTTTATCTATATACCAAGTTGCAGGCGGTGTCCTTTATCTTTAAAATTGACAAGTTTTGTACTTATTGTTTCAAAATCTTACACGTTATATCCTTTAGACCTAACCCAGTTAATTTTTTCTGTTAAGTCAGATCACAAAAAGAGTAATTTAGTCTTTTTACCTGTTTATATAAAATGTTTTAACAAAAAAAAACAGAAATATAATATATGTCTACCCTCTCTCTCTCTCTACGTCTCTCTCTTTTTCTACCCCTCTCTCTACATCATCTCTACCACCAACAACCATAAAAAAACCACCAGTGTTTCCATCAACCACCACCGCCCACCACTCTCTCCATCAACCACCACTGTCTCCATCAACCACCACTACCCCACTTGCCACCATCAAAGCAGACGCACCAACCACCACTATCTCCGACGAACAAAAACAAAACACGAAACCCAAATACTAGATCGCACCAGTACACAATGGATTAGGTAAATCTGCAGATTGGTTTTTAGACTTAAATCAAGTGGGTTTTGGGAAACGAGCAGGAGGCGTGGGTTTTGGGAAATGATCGGTGAAGTGGGTTTTGGGAAACGATCGGTTTTTAGACCTGAAGCAAATGGGTTTTGGGACTTTGAAACAGAAACGAGCAGGAGATGTTTTTTTTCCAATTTGTAGATCGGCTTTTCCTAAACACAATCGGTGTTTGAGTTTTTTTAGGCAAAATAGAATTTGGAAGCAAATTACTTTTTAATTGCAGATCTTGTTGTTGGTTGTAATTTGGAATTGAAAAGTGATTGTAAGTTATGTTTATGGCTCAAATTGGTGGAAGGAGGAGGTGGTGGTGGAAGGAGGTGGTTGTGATTAGATGGAGTAGAGATAAAGAATGTGTTTGTTTAGCCATAACGCCCCTTTGTGGGCGTTATGCGACACGTGGCGCCACGTGTGCAGGTGGGCGTTATGGGGCGTTATGCATTTAAGCCCGTAGTCATAAAACCCCCGCTTAATCATTACTCAATTATTAATTTCTAATTTTTTATAATTATTTTCTAAGTTTATAAAATTAAAATTCAAAAAACCAGCCCAAACAAGCCCAAAATAATTATCTAATCAGCCCAAAGCCCATAAATTAAAAAACCAGCCTAAAGCCCCATAAATTAAAAACCCTAAAATTCTTTTCTTCCTTGTCTTCCTTCTTCTTCTTCGATATATACCTGCAACAAAAAAAAAACAGAGCATTAAATATATGAGGGGGAAAACCAGAAAATAAAAAAAAAAAAAATTCAAACAAACCACACATCACGCCGCTACCCACATCGCGCCGGATCTTGTTTTTTGGCCCATAACGCCGCGCGTTTCGGTGTTCACCGGCGCTATGCGGCGCTATGGGGCATACCGCCCTCACATGCCGCCCCATAACGTATGCTCTTAGTGAGAGAAATGATGTATAATATATTTTTTTATTAAGATGTTATTTTAAAGAATAGGGTAAAAAGACAATTACACCCTCATGTATTTTGCACATGATCTGAGTTAACAGAAAAAATTTACTGAGTTAGGTCTAAAGGATATAACTTGTAAGATTTTGAAACAATAAGTACAAAACTTGTCAATTTTAAAGATAAAGGACACCGCCTGCAACTTGGTATATAGATAAAGGACAAAACTTGCAATTCACTCTTTATTTTACTAGAGTAAACTTCTGTTTTGCTCCCTGTGGTTTGGTCATTTTAACGGTTTTGTTCCAATAGTTTAAAAATAGTCATTTTCCTCCCTGATTTTTCTAACTTATCTTTATTTTGCTCCCAGCCTCTAACTCCATCAGGGAGGAAACTGACGACAAACTCGAAAGATTAGGGAGCAAACTGGCGACAAACTCGAAAGATCAGGGAGAAAAATGACTATTTTTAAACTATTGGAGCAAAACCGTTAAAATGACCAAACCACAGGAAGCAAAACGGAAGTTTACTCATTTTATAAAATGATTTTTTTTTACGTACTCACATATTTATGGAGAGTTAGTATTGGAGCTAGCATTCACATTAGGTTCTCTATTTCATTCATATCACTAAATTATAAAGAAAAGGAATAATGGATTTAAATAATCCTAACTATTAGTCGTTGGCCGGCAACGGTCCCAACTTCAAAAATAACCAGTGGTGGTCCCAACTTTTCATATATTGTAAACCAATGGACCTTTACTAAACCGAAAAGGATAAGGGGACAAAGAAATTAAGGTTTTGTCAGTAAAGGTCCGTTAGTTTACAATATGTAAAAATGTGAGACAACCACTGGTTATTTTTGAAGTTGGGGTCGTTGCCGGCCAACAGCTAATAGTTTGGATTATTAAAATCCATTATACCTAAAGAAAAATATATAGTTTTTCATATTTTGTCATGTCCATTAGCATCTCTAAAATAGATATAAGGTTTGGAAAACCTTAGTTATCAAGATATTGCCCATGGCATTATAGCCTAATGGCATCTTGGGGTAAAATAAAGTTTAGTGACAATTGAGTTCTGGGTTTGATTTAAATAAGAGGATTTTTTTAAGATTTATTTGGTTCTTCATGAATTGGTGTATAGACATTATTGCCTAATAGAGATGGATATGATTGAGTGGTTCCACTAGTGACATGATGATAATCTAGTCGTTCGTCAATGATCCAAATTTGTTGTTTAAAAAAAAAGTTATCTAGATATTGAGATTCACTATTCATCTCTAAATATAATTTTGTGAGTGTATAATTTATAAAACTGAAAAAAAAATAAAAAGAAATTGTATATGAGTAAAAAATAGAGATATAGAATTTGATATAAGAGGTTTTTAAAAGATAAATAAAGTTTAGAGAAAATGGTATATTTCAGTTAAATTATATTATATTATATTATATTATAGTGATAAAGAAAGTGTATCTACTATGAATACTGTCCAGCCTTTACTATATAGGGGTAAGATCAAATAAAAAGTTTATTTTGCCTAAGTAGGATGAGAAGGAATCTTAACCATTCATTTTTCAAATCAATGGTTAAGATGAAAGTGTAGGAGAAAGGAGGAGTGCAAGGGTATCTTGGGAAAATCCTATTTATGGACTTTCTCTCTCCACATGCAAGGAACATGCATATTTCACCCCCATTTTTTAAACGTTCATAACTTTTTTATACGACATTATTTTTTCATAAAAATTTCACCATAAAATCGAGCGTCTTTTTATCTTTAATTTGAGTACCATATTGCTATATAAAATATGAAGACTAAAAAAACCCACTAAAATGTGTTGTATTTCTATGCTGTATAACATTTTTTTGTGCTGGATTTTTGTACTATATTTTTTGTGCTGGTTTTTTTTGTCTTAAATTTTTTTTCTCAATTTTTTGTACTGGATTTTTTTGTACTACATTTTTTTGCTGAATTTTTTTTTGCTATATTTTTTGTACTATATTTTTTTGTACTACAATTTTTTGTGCTATATTTTTTGTACTAGATTTTTTATGCTATATTTTTTTGTACTAGATTTTTTGTGCTAGATTTTTTTTGTACTAGATTTTTTTTTTGTATTTTGAAAAAACAAAAGGGGTGCCACATGTCATTTTCACTCCTATTTATAAGGACCAAAATGTCATTGATTCCTACTTATTAGGAGTGCCACATGTCATCATCACAATCCTTCTTAGAGTACTTAGGCAAAATCCACTTTTTAGTGGATACTTCTCCTTACTATATATTTAGAAATCGAAAGTAAAATGAAGATTGAGATACGAAAACTAAACAAGTGAATAATTATATTTCCTTTTATTTTAAAAAACTTACCCATCTAACATATTGATTAGAGATCACCTATAAGAGAGAAATTTTGTACGAATGTTTAGCAGAGAATCATGATCACACATTTATTTTGCTCAATTTAAAACTGTGGGGTATGGGGCGTGGGTTGGCTGAAAACGCTCAAGCCACCACCCCGGGTGGGCTTGGGTTTGGGCGTGGCCCAAGGGGCGGGAGTTTAAAGCCAGGCGTGGGGCGGGTCTACCAATATGACATGGCGGGCTTTCAATGGCCAAACCAAACTAGCCGTTGGCCAACGGCTATGTGTAAAAAAAATATATATTTTTTCACTATAAAACTCACACTTCAATTCTTTTTTTTTACCACATCCAACTACAATACACTCCACCTCTTCTATAATCATCTTTATTCTCATTCTACAATACGAAAAATGAATCCTCATAATCGTGTTTTTGACCCGAACAACCCGTGGGCATTCCAAGAAAATCCTAGCCCACCACCCAATCATCCAATGCCTCGTCCATTTTTAATACACTCCACTATGCCCGATGTGGCGGGTTACGCATCGTATCTCTCGAATCGTGTGTATACTAACTTCCCTCACACCGACGATTCTATACCTAGCTCGTTTTCACAAACGCCCATCAGCCTTTCACCAACCTCCATCAACCTTTCCCAAACCGAAATCGTCCTCGAAACTCAACCAAAAGGTCAAGGACACCCTCGTCCCAAGCCCAATCGGATGCACGAGATCAAGAGTTAGAGGACTTTCTGGATGATTCTCCAAACCGGCCTGAATTCGGAAGAGATGCCGCAAAAAGGCGTGCTCTAAAATCAAGATCGGGTACGGCATCGCCTTCAGTTGGGAGTTCGGGCTCGCGTAGGGGAGTATACAGCGATCAGTTGGATGATGACATTGCAAGCAAGTTAGATACATTCAACGTATTCCAACAACAAAGGGCCGAAATTCGGAAGAACAAAGAAGCTCGGGATGCCCTGAAACAAAGACGAGATGATATGAAATTTCTAGCCCAGCCCATCGATCACCTATCAGGTGAAGAGTTGGAACTAATGTTGGAGACGAGAGAAGAGATAAAGAAAAAATATTTCAAGCACTGGGAATTTTTTTATGTATTTTTCTTTATTTAAAAAACAATATTAAAAATTCAAATTTTTTGTTTTAAAAATAATTTAATAGAGTTTGGGCTGGCCACGCCCCAAACCCCCGCCCCACCATACCTTCTTCAATGTGGGTCAGCCCAACGAAGCCCACCCAAGCCATGTGTCGGGCCACGCCCCAAACCCCCGCCCTACCATACCCCACGATCTAAGGAAGGAATGGTATGATGGTCTTTTTTTCCTTTCAACTAGTTTTCTCGTTGATTTTCTAACGGCTATAACTTTTTCATACGTTAATATATTAAAAAAAAATTACATCGTATTAATGAGCATTTCATTCTCTTTAATTCAAGCAGCCTGTTGCTATAGTGTTCTTAAAAATAATTTACAGGACTTCAAATATTCGTTACGTGATTACGTGATTTTGAATACACAGCAACCATTACATGATTTTGAATACTCAGTACCCATTACGTGATTCGGCACATAACTACGTGATTTTTGAATACCCTTTGCATGATTACATATTCAACATAAATCATTACCCGCTAAGTAAATTAACCATACATGATGTATAAATTTTATGTTTGGGTAAATGGTAATTTAAGTTGTGTTGTTAGTGAGTTCATTGGGAAACATACATGTTACTTTGTAATGTATATGTGCACGGCAACAACGGAGAATACATTCTAATTGTCGAATACCCAAGTCCCGGATGACGTTCAAAGGGTCTTCGCTGACGTCGGAATATCCCAGCCTTCGTTGCTACAACAAAGTAAACTGTTAGCCTCGTCACGGAGGGCCCCGGGGGGGGGGGATCCGTGACCAAGCTCTGGTTTACAAAAGTATGTTGTGTTTACGGTTTGCTTTGTAAACCAGGATTGTCTGTTCGAGGACAATCGCTGGACAAGTGTATAACGTGAGATTATGTTTCTTGGCTTGTTTGTCCGTTTTCTTTAGGTTAGCTATACCCTATTTTGCCCCACAGCCGGGCGTTTTGTATGTTGAGTATACCTTTTACACGTGTGTTTGCTCGTTATTAGGTTTGTAGCTTTCCTGGGCACGTCTGCCTTGATACAACACCTGTTATTTTGTCAAAAAGGGACAAGTGAATTGTCCGTTGTCATTCATTTCTTGAGGACCATGTCCTCCAGTACTAGTTTTTACAAAAGATTCTTTCTTGGGTTCTGCCCCTGACTAGCAGTTAATCATTACAAAAGTGGCTCCCTGGCCGTTTTTTCCCTAAAGACTTCTTTATGTCTCACATGTGGTACTTCCTGAGTTGCATAAGGTTCCATGTTCTTGGGATCTCCTTGCCTTGAAGTGTTTCCAGCTTGCAACTTACCTTGCCGTTTGCCCAAGTGACCCGGTAGGGTCCTTCCCAGTTGGGCCCTAGTTTCCCGGTGTTCTCTTGTAGGCTGGCTTCATTTGCCCTTAGGACCAAGTCCCCTGGGACGAGATTGATTTTTTTCATCTTGGCATTATAATAGCTTTCAAGCTGCTTTTTGTACTTGGCCTCCCTGACTGCTGCCCCTTCCCTTCTTTCTTCAAGCAAATTCAGGTTCATTCGAAGGTCTTGCTCATTTTCGGCCTCCCTGAGCTTCATTCTGACAGTTGGGGACCCTATCTCAGCCGGGATGACAGCTTCCGTCCCATAAGTTAAGCTGAAGGGGGTTTCCCCGTTGCAGTCCTTGGGAGTGGTCCTATATGCCCATAGCACAAATGGCAACGCCTCCAGCCATCCTTTTTGTTTCCTTCCGAGTCGCCCTTTCATTCCCTTGATAACGCTTTGATTTGCCTTTTCTACTAGCCCATTGCTCTGAGCGTGGGTGATGGAGGTAAACACTTGGTGTATGTGCATCTGTTCGCACAATGGCCTGAAGGGTTTCCCCGCAAATTGAACGCCATTGTCACTCACCAGTTCCTTTGGGACCCCGTATCTGCAGATGATGTTGTCTAGTACGAACCGTCTCATCTGTTCCCCGGTTATCTTTGCCAAGGGTCTTGCTTCTATCCACTTGGTAAAATAATCGATGGCAACCACCACATACTTAACCCCTCCTGGTCCTTCTGGGAATGGCCCGATTTTGTCGATGGCCCATTTCTGGAAGGGCCAAGATATTGATACAGGTATCATTGGGTGTTTATGGCGGTGCGTCATGGGTGCATGGACCTGGCAGTTGTCACATCTCTTAATCTCCTCTGATGTTGTCTCATACATTCTAGGCCAATAGAATCCCGCATTCATCGCCTTTGCCACCACTGTCCTTGGCCCAGAATGCATGCCAAAAATCCTCTCGCGTATTTCTCTGATCACATATTTAGCTTCTTCGCTATCGACGCACTTCAAGGATGGATCCAGGTATGACCTTCGGTAAATGTAACACCCCGAAAACGGGTTTGGTAATTAAACCCCGTTAATACTAAAGACGGGGAAAGTACCGTTAGTGGTAAAAGTAAACCGGCAAGTATTAGGAATTAATTGAATAATCCTAATATTTATTTAAAGTAAATAAGAGCTTTCAAGAAAATAGGATGATAAAAGGCCCGATTTAACGGGACTTAAAGTAAAACGGGTTACGACTTCCCGAACCTACTAAGCTAACTAGGAATAATTCTAACCTAGTTAGATAGTGACTTATGAGTGGGTTAAAACACTTAAATTATGAACTAAGGAAAATGGAGGGGCCAAACTTGTTAAACTTGAAACTTGTTTTATTAAAAACAAGAATTAAAACAAACCAAACACCCACTTTGGGGGTGTCTGGTCGAACAAGAACACAGGGGGCGACACAGGCTCCCCACCAAACCCTAGTTAATGTCAAACTTGATCAAATTAAGGATTCAAATCAGCTCCAAATCGAATTTCAAGCACAAATTCGTGAACACCTAGTTGAAAGGATCACAAGGTATGTAAAATTGTGATGTTTTGATCCATCTTAAATTCTAGGTTATTTGTAAGAAACTGAAATTGAGCTTGATTATGTCATGCATGGATGAATCTTGAAGTAATATGATGTCTAGGAGTAAACCCTAGTCAATAACATGTTAGATTATTGGATAATCTATGAAATTCATAATGATCCATTGATAAGCTAAGTGGGTTTTATGTTAATATGATGAACACTCGGATTAGAGTGTTAAATTGATGAATATTGATTGTTAAGATATAAGTTCTTGATGTAGTTCATGAACACTAGACATAGAGGTTGATTTTGATGTAAATCTTGGTGAAAATAACTAGTTATGAACTAATTAGTAAATATGTAAAATTATGCACATTAGGTGTTTGTTAAAATTCCTAAATGAAAACTAAAGTGTTGAAATTTAGAGTGAAAACACGTATTTGAATGATATGGCAATTACGCGTGATATGAAGTGATAAGGGTTCTAAATACTATGTTGATTTAGACTTAATGTAGTAAACATGTGATTGAAAGTAGTTAACTTTAGATAAGTTAAGTTAACTAATCATGAAGCCGAATAGTAGCTTCGGCATAGAAAATAAGTGAGGTGGAATAGTCGTGATTGTTAATGACTAATTTAACCGCCTTGTAAATGATTGACAATAGTTTGACGCGTAACAAGCTAGGTGAAAGCTTGGAGGAGGGAGCGGGTCGAACGGAGCAAGTACGGAAAGAAAAGCGTGGCGTGGATGCGAGGTAAGTGTAATTTACACACTTATGTAGAATACTTGTTTATTCAATACGTTGTAAACGTGATAACGATAATATTGGAAATATGGATTTTCGTTAAGATTACCTTGTAGTGTAATCTAATAATGAGGGGAAAAGGGCAAAAATGGAAATTTGTCAAGTGTCGACTAATGTAAATCAAGGTTAAAAGGATACCCATAGCGTAAGCCGAAATGGGTTGAATCTGTAAGAAAAGAGTTTAAAAGAAAAAGGGTATGGTAATAAAATCCGGGATGAGATGGATGTATGAATTGGAAATCAAAAACGGTGTTTTTTATTAAATAGATAACGTTGGGCATTTAGTCCAAACGGGTCGAATGGTGGTGATAACACCATTTGACAATATCGACTAATGTGGTTGTCAAGTCTTATGTTAACAGGACCGATTAGCAAATCGGATAATTGCGTCACCATTGATTGTGTGATAATGAAAACGAGGTATAAGTCGGGTCTATTTGTTAACCCGGGCCAGGTACGCATATATAGTCTTATAGTTAAAAGTGCAATGATTGGTCAAGTATTTAGTGAAAGTCCTTCATCGCAAGTTGAAGGACTAAAATCGACCAAAAAGCCCTTGATGGGTCAACCGGGCAAACGACCCTTAGAGGTTGTTTAAAAACTTATATTATAACCATGCAACCCTTGGGCGCGCATAAAAGTTGTAGGAATAAACTTTCTAGGGTTAAACGCCTTAAAGTGCGTCTTGCCGTAAAATGACATATCCGAGGGATAAAATTTGGAATAAGTATTTAAGTACGTTAAATCCAACACAATTATAATTGTGGTGGAAGACTATTCAATATAAATGGGTGGACTTATGTTGCATACAAGGGACGAGCGTAAATTAAGCTTAAAAGTACGTAAATACCCTTAACGGGTCAAAACAAGCATTTAAGCGTAAACGGGATTTTATTATGTAAGAAACCCGTGATTTGAGATTAATATGATTGTAGATATTGAAATAATGAATTTCATGAGTTTAAAGGTTAAATAAACTTGTTGGTGTAATAAAATCATGAATGGGTCAATATTTGGTAAAAAGGGTAGTAAGCCGAAGACTTAAAAGTCTGAGATTATGTTAATCCGGATGTCGGATTTTAACTCCATAAGATGGAGAATTAAATTATGGACGCGTAGGAAAAAGAATCGGGTAAAACGGATTAAAAACGAGAGAGTTATGCTCGTTTCCGTGAAATCGGGTTAAGCTGGGAACGTACAGCAACTGTTAAAGCATCAGGCTGTGAAAACAGGGGCTTGGCGTCACGCGAAGCCCTGTTTCGGGGAAAAAAATTATTTTTGTTGTTGTTTGACCCATGTAACTTGTTTATACTGATTATTTAACTATCAAAACTAACTTTTAAGTTGGTTTTGATTATAGGTGATCGCCAAGAGTGCCCGGATGAAGATCAAGCTCGATGAGGAACCGAACACGATAAAATTAAACACTTGAGATTAAAGCTTCTGCACGGTGTTACGTCATAACTTTTAAACGACGAAATTGTTTATATTATGTTGAAAACTTTTAAGTTGTAAAAGTTTTAGATTACTCGTATTTTCTAAGCATACTTAATCGTAATTACATGTTTATTTTCGTTATTTGTACGAAAACCTATAAAATAATAACAAGGGTGTTACAGTAAAGTTCTCCATCAATCAACTCGTATTGCAAAGCTTTGACTCTTACCTTCCTGGCCGCCCAGTATCCCTCAGGTAGTATCCCGTCTTTGAGGAATCTTACAATCGGTGTCATCCATGTCTCTTGTGCGTTTTCAATCGTAGTTACCTCCTCTGTGCCAAAGGAGGGGGGTCAGGACTTCTACCTTCACCTCTCTTGCCAGGTGGTCAAATGCCACGGAGGCCAGCTTGCTGAGGGCATCGGATTTCCTGTTTCTCCCGCGGGGGATGTATTCTAGCTTGAAGGTCTTGAAAGCCTTAGCTGTCTCTTTTACCTTCGCCACGTATTGAGCCATTATGCTGTCTTTAGCCTCATACTCCCCCTGGTATTGCTTGACCACTTACAGCGAGTCTGTGCTGGCTTCCACATGTTTTGCTTTCATCTTCTTGGCTAGTCTCATCCCTGCCAAAATGGCTTCGTATTCTGCAGTGTTGTTGTTATTCTCAAAGTCTAGCCTGATGGCATAAGTTAGCTCAACTCCCTCGGGACTGATCAATGTAATGCCCGCTCCACTGCCTTCTTCGCCGGAGGCCCCATATGTGAGTAGTTTCCATATTGTCTCGTCTTCCTTCTCTTTTTCTTCCCTCTCCAGGGCTTCCCACTTTAAAAGCTCTTTCTCCTCATCCTCGGGGACCTCCGCCAAGAAGTCGGCCAGTATTTGTCCCTTCATGGCAGTTCTGGCTTTGAATTTTAAAGAGTGTTCCCCTAACTCGACTGCCCATTTGGCCAATCGGCCCGATAACTCTGGTCTCCTTAGCACTTTTTGGAGGGGCTGATCTGTCATTAGGGTGACCTTGTTGTAACACCCCGTGTTTTCACAAGTGAAGGTCAAAGTCAAGGTCAAAGTCAACGACCGATTTCGCGCGACTTGACTCGTAGAAATGTTTTTATTTTAATTATATTATGTGGAGTAAGTGTCGTACATTGCAATAATCGACTCGTGTTAATCGTATTTCAATCAACCTACGACTGTGAATCATAGGCAGTAACAATGCGATAAAGTAACCAACTAATAATCAAGCTATGCTAATCGAATCGACCTCGAATCACAACTCGAACTATGTATTTTACTTGTTGGTTATACGTGTGTGTGTGCCTTACGTGTTACCTGTGCATGTTATTTTATGTTATGTTGTGATAATCAAGCGAACTCAATCGAAACTCGAAGTCTAACTCGAATACAATCGAACCCGAACCCAAATCCCGATCAAACCATGTCGTATACGAAGTAGTTGGGACTAAAAGTAATTTGACTAGGAAACCCTATCGAATCGTTCGCAATCTAAACCGAAACATCGAAGAATCGTCGCACCGAACGCACCATTCAGCGTCATCCGGACGGATTGTCCATCCGGACGGACAGTCAATCCGCACGGATTGACCATCCGCACGGATTACCAATCCGGACGGATAACCCAATCCGGGTAACGTGCAATCCGCACGAGCTACCCTTTCCCCTTTTGGCACCCTATAAATACACGGGTCACTCTCCAAAGTTTCCACTTTTGGCAAGTGACGTCCGAACCGCACGCATTCTTCACTTTTTCTCAGATTTCTCTCAATCCAGGTAAGATCTTGCTCTAATTCTTGTACATTCTTGATCACTACACAATTCTACACCTTTCTATCTTTCAAATCTCAACTTTTAGCCATGAAACCATCAAGATTTGAGGTATTCTCGGGTGACGTCATCATGAAGTTCTCAAGAACTTCAAACTTGACTTCATTCCACCAAGAATAACTCAGATCTGAACGGCTTCCACAAGATTTCACGACAATATCACCCAAATCTAAACTTTTCAAAGGATAAAAGAGTTGAAAGAAATAAACTCAAGTTCTCTCCTTCTTTTACCCTTAAAATCGGTACGAATCTGATCGGTTCTAGTCTCTACTCGATAATAGTGATGCACTAGTCCTAGATCTGGAATCCTACCCGCAAGACACCTGATTACGAGATAAACCGGAATGGCCGTTCTGAGTCGCTGACAGGTCGGGTTAGGGTGGTTCCTGGCCGGCTTAGTCATGCGAGTATGAATGAGATTCCAAGTGGTTGCCACGTAGTCAGAACGTCTCGATAAACGACAACAGAAACCAAGAGTAGACAGACGGAACAACCAGGACGAGGAAACTGTCCGCACGGACAAGCTGTCCGCACGGACAAGCTGTCCGCACGGACAAGGTGTCCGCACGGACAGACGATCCGGACGGGTTGCCACCCGGACGAACTATGCTTGGGACCCACTTTCAAAGCAAGGTTTGAGTATCGACGAATGAACAATCCGGACGGACGACCTCTGAATGGATTACTCTTCGGATCATGAGATACTAAGACCTTGAATAAGTTCAAACCATGTGCATCCGCACGGACAAGTTGTCCGCACGGACAGACTATCCGGACGGATTGTCTGTCCGCACGAAATAACTATCCGGACGGATTACCATATCCGCACGGATTGCCATCCGGACGGATTCCACAAACTTTATCAGACGACTCAACCTTAAAGACGTTGTCCGCGCGGACTACCATCCGGACGGATTGTTGTCCGCGCGACCGGCTTGAAAGGTAGAGATTCTTAAAGGTTTTCTAAATGCTACAACGAAAACTTCATAGCACAAGCCATCATACATAAACACATCCTTAGGAAGAAACAATCCACTCGAACGTTTATCCGCACGAACAACTTGGCCGCACGGATGAACAATCCGCACGAGTGACCAATCCGCATGGATTGCCATCCGCACGGACAACTCACTCGAACGGATAGTTTACCCGGATGGGTCACCATCCTCACGGATTACCATCCGCACGGATAGTTCACTCGCACGGATAACTTCCCCTCACGGATAGTTGATCCGCACGATCAGCTGTCCTACCCACTCTCACGTTGTACTGATTTACGCGCCACTTATCGTTATGTTATCGAATCTATTCAGGCTAACAGTACTCGCTGAAAAGCGCTCCCTTCAATCCATAATCGCTGTGAGTATACTCGAACCCTTTTTGCTTTTAGCACTTTTGGGTGTTACATACGTTACGAATATTCAAACTACAATTATCACACAACTCAAGCTATTTTAACGCTAACCGTCAATGCATGTTATACGTGGCTCATGAATGCTTGTTTGTTATGTTTACACATGGAATGCTGTCTACCTGCCTTAGCAACGATAGTACTATAGTTTGGACTCAGCACCCGTTCACACGGGGGTTGTTAAGGATCTTTTACTTGCATGGATTACGGTGGTAATCATGTATTGCGAACTGCCTCGGGTAGTCAACCCGCAGTCATTGGTATCGATGGATCTATGTCGATAACTAACGTGCTTCATTTCACTATGTGTACGTGCTGGTTATGCGTAAATGAATTCGAACTCTATATGCTATTATCAAACTTGTATGCTCACCTTTACATTATATGTATTGACTTTATTTTAACGTATGTGACAGGTGCTTAGGTTGCTTTTATGCTCTTTGTGCTGTGATGAACTTGAAGCTAGGAACTGGAGTCCTAGAAACCCACAAATAAATTATTATGTTTAAATCTGAGTTGTCGGAACAGAATACTTGTCTTGATGCTTTGTCTGTAATAACTATTTGACTGTTTAAGATATGGTATGGGACGTATTGTTTAATTAAATGGTAATGATAGTTGTTATGGAAACTTCTGGACAATCTGTTTCGCTCAGTGCCACGCCCCTATGATTCCGCCATCGGTTGGGGTGTGACAGATTGGTATCAGAGCCATAACTATAGGGAATTAGGCAAGACTCGACCTAGTCCGGGTCGAAGTCTTAGAGACCTAGTCTATAGTCAGGAACCAACTGACCGACTCGAGTACATCCCTACTAGGTAGTGTACGAGCTCATTCCTCGCTATTTTCATTCACCTACACTATCACTGCACTCGAATTTTCAAATTATGAATAGGTGATGAGGCCGATAATAGGTGTGAAAACCGCAAACTCTCGACTAAAGTTGCCTAATCAGCTTGCATTTTACCTACAACGAGGAGAATCATACCAAATTAGGAGTGAAATCCATATTTTGATGAATGATCTCCTCGATTTTATTAAAAACAAGGACGAAGTTGTAAGATAGGGGTGAAACCCTAACCTTGACGACTTGTCCTGCTTTTATACAAAACTCCCACCAAAGTTTCGATGGACTCCAACGATCTGAAGACACAATATAACCGATGGGAATTGCGCCAACGCCCAAGAATCGAGGCAAAGGCATAGTCCTGAAGGTAATTGTGCACACCGGATCCTTGTGAATAGTCGAACCACTTTGGTTAGTCAAAGTCTAAATAGCCGCAGACAATCTATCCTCGATTTTATGTGTTTCAAGTTTCGTCGTTTTTATGTGAATTACGTGTTTTATACTTATTTGATAATGTTTTGAGAAACCACTGGCTTCGATCTAATGCCTTTTTGCTCTCGCTACTCTCACAACACGCTACACATCGATAACAAATCGCTGAATTTGGAACATTACCAAAACAATAATATAGGAATTCAGAATGCTCTAGACATACCCCTAGTGACTAAGGCGCATGTGTTTCTTGCTATTGTGCTTACATACTTAGGAATGTTGAAACTATGTGCTCTATGTGTTTACATGATTTTGTGTAATTATGTGAATTTGTGACTATATGCGTTTACATGGTACGTGTTACTGAGCTTTAGTAGTAGTAGACGTGTGAGGTGAGATTCGAATACATGTGTTGAGTACCGTGGCGATGTCTATTGCAGACAATGTCGTCTGGATCTCGTCATACACTCACTCGTCAGGAAAAGAGGGACAGACGTCTTGCCTCTATTATCGCAAAGAGTGTGGCAAAAGCCGTGAGCGACGCCTACGAGAACGCCAACAAATCATCTGAGGAATCGAGGACTGAAGGTCCCAAAGCTGTCACAAGACCTTTCAGTTTCAAGCAATTCAAGTCATGTGGGCCAAAAGAATTCACAGGCGAAGGAGGTCCTACTGCACTATTCCACTGGTTTGACTCTATCGAGGTTACTCTGCGACAAAGTGGTTGCCCTGATGACCTTCGAACTCTGAACGCTATCGGCGTCTTCCAGTCCCGTGCTCTAGACTGGTGGACGGCCGAGAGGAACAAGCGAGGGAATGACGCAGCCTACGGATTGTCATGGGATGAACTCAAGGAAGTCATGCTAGAGGAATTCTGCCTCCTCACGAACGTCAAAAGCTTGAAGACGAGTTTTGGCACATACATCAGAAGGATGGAGACAATGCTGGTCTTACTGCTCGCTTCAAGCAGCTCAGCATTATCTGTCCCGACCAGGTCAAGACTCCCGATATGACCATCAAGAAGTACATCCGAGCTTTGCCCGACTGCGTTGCTGATTTCGTGCAAGCGGCTAAGACTACCACGATCGAGGAAACCTATCTGCTAGCCGCTGAAATCAATGACAAAAGGGTTAAGGCTGGGGTATGGGATAAGACCTCCAAGCATCTGCATCAAGCTACCGCTACCACACCAACTGCTGAACCCACCTCATCAAGCAGCAAGAGAAAGAACAAGAGAAAGAGCAACTCCACCAGCAAGAACTGTGTGATCACTGCTGCACCGGTTCAAACCGTAGCTGCCCAACAGCGTCAAGTAGCGGCGCCTGTGGCCAATGCACCGCTCGCAAAGCATGCATATACTGGGCCGCACCCGCTTTGCCCTACTTGCACCTATCATCACCCGACTGCTATTCAATGCCGCTTTTGTGCTCACTGCAACGTGTACGGCCACTTTACTGCCAACTGCCGTATTCGTCAAGCTCCTGTCAATCAAGCTCTACTCACTGCCCCACAGGGTCAACAAGCTCCTCCGGCACCCGCAGTCAAAGCCAGAGCATGTTTCTCATGTGGCGACCCGAACCATTTCGCCAACGTGTGCCCAAACAGGGTTGTGAAACAAGAACCTCAGCAGCAACAGCCGCAGCAGCAACAACAACAACAGCAACAGCAACAACAGGCAGCGCGCGCCAGAACTTTCAATCTTAACGTGCGTCAAGCCCAGGCCGACAACAACGTGGTCAATGGTACGTTCCTCCTGAATGGTATTTATACTTCATGTTTGTTTGATACTGGAGCGGATAATTGCTTTGTGTCGTTCGAATTTGAGAAACTCCTTAGTTGTAGACGTTCCAAACTCTCCTCAGCATTCGAAGTTGAAGTCGCTACCGGAAGAACCGTCGCTGTTAATTCCGTTATCCGTGATTGTACTCTTGAACTCAACAATCACATATTCTCGATCGACCTTATTCCGATGCAACTCGGAAGTTTCGACGTCATAGTAGGCATGGATTTTCTTCGGGAAAACCATGCTGAAGTAGTGTGCTTCGACAAGATGATTCGTTTCTCGCTCGTAAATGGCGATTTATTATGTGTTTATGGCGATACCACTGCAAAGGGACTCAAGCTTATGTCATGTCTACAAGCTAGCAAGTATCTCCGCAAGGAATACAGGGCTTTATTGGCTAACGTTGTAGCAGCGGAGAAGGAAAAGAAAGAGAAGAAGGAAGTGAAAGACGTTCCCGTGGTTCGGGAATTCCCTCAAGTTTTTCCAGAGGACCTTCCCGGACTACCTCCAAAACGCGATATTGATTTTTGCATTGATCTCATTCCTGGAGCTAATCCTACCGCCAGAGCTCCTTATCGACTCGCGCCGTCCGAAATGCGTGAACTCTCGACCCAACTCCAGGAATTACTTGAGAAAGGCTTCATTCGCCCGAGCACCTCTCCTTGGGGCGCACCAGTCCTTTTCGTCAAAAAGAAGGATGGGACGTTCAGGATGTGCATCGACTATCGGGAATTGAAAACGCTAACTATCAAGAACCGCTATCCTTTACCCCGCATCGACGATTTGTTTGACCAACTACAAGGCGCTACGTGTTTCTCAAAGATCGATTTACGCTCCGGATATCATCAGCTGCGTATACAAGAGGAGGATATACCCAAAACTGCGTTTCGTACTCGTTACGGCCATTATGAATTCGTTGTCATGCCCTTTGGCCTAACAAACGCACCAGCAGTTTTCATGGATCTGATGAATCGTGTGTGTAAGCCATATCTCGACCGTTTCGTCATCGTATTCATCGACGATTTCTTGATCTATTCCAAGTCGAGGGACGAACACGCGCAACATCTACGTTTGGTTCTCGAGTTACTCCAGGGGAACCAACTCTACACCAAATTCTCCAAGTGCGAATTCTGGTTGGGGGAGGTTCAGTTTCTGGGTCACATTGTAAATAGTCAGGGTATTCACGTCGATCCTGCGAAGATTGAAGCTGTCAAGAGCTGGGTTACGCCTAAGAATCAGTCTGAAGTCCGTTCTTTTCTCGGACTAGCGGGCTATTATCAACGATTCATCCAAGGATTCTCGAAGATTGCTGTACCACTTACCTCACTTACACATAAGGACCAGCCTTTTGTTTGGGGAAACAAGCAAGAGTCTGCCTTTCGAACCCTCAAGCACATGCTTTGCAATGCTCCAGTTCTCACGCTACCCGACGGAAACAATGATTTCATTGTCTACTGTGATGCTTCCAACCTTGGTCTTGGTTGCGTTCTTATGCAACGAGACAAGGTCATAGCTTACGCATCTCGACAGCTCAAAATCCACGAGAAGAACTATACAACCCACGATCTCGAGCTAGGCGCAGTTGTTTTTGCATTAAAGATTTGGCGACACTACCTGTATGGTACAAAGTGTACGATCTTCACCGATCATAGGAGCCTACAACACATCTTTAATCAGACGGAACTAAATATGCGTCAACGCCGATGGGTAGAACTCCTCAAAGACTACGACTGTGAGATTCGTTATCACCCAGGCAAGGCAAATGTTGTTGCCGACGCACTTAGCAGACGGAGCTATCTGCTTAGCACCCGTAATGTTCAAGCTCAGCACAACCTCGAAACTCTCATCCGCGACGCCCAGCATGCATGTTTCAACGAACGCACCTTGAAGAAGGAACGGATCTACCACGATGGAGCCCAGCTGGTAAGCAAATCAAACGGGATATTCCACTTTCTAGACCGAATTTGGATTCCCAAGCGAACCAATTTATGACAGATTATCATGGACGAAGCCCATAAATCCCGCTATTCTATTCATCCCGGAGCTGACAAGATGTACCAGGATCTCCGCTATAGGTAGTGGTGGCCGGGTATGAAAAGGGATATCGCTCTCTACGTCGGGAAATGCCTAACCTGTGCTAGAATCAAGGCTGAACATCAAAGACCCTCTGGCTTACTCGAACAACCACCAATTCCTATGTGGAAATGGGAGAGCATAGCCATGGATTTCGTAACCAAGCTTCCAACCACGTCATCAGGTCACGACAGCATTTGGGTTGTTGTTGACCGTTTGACTAAATCAGCTCATTTTCTGCCTATACGAGAAGACTACAAGGTGGAACGATTAGCCCGAATCTACACCGACGAGATCATCTGTAGACATGGGACGCCTCGTGATATCATCTCTGACCGCGATGCTCGGTTTACGTCGCGATTGTAGGAAACATTTCAAACAGCACTCGGTACAACGCTAAATCTAAGTACCGCTTTCCACCCACAAACCGACGGTCAGACTGAAAGAACGATTCGTACTCTTGAAGACATGCCCCGCTCGTGTGTTCTAGACTTCGGTGGTAATTGGGATAAGCACCTGCCGTTAGTCGAGTTCTCGTATAACAACAGCTACCAGGCTAGCATTCAGATGGCACCTTTCGAGGCCTTATACGGAAGAAGATGTTGATCGCCTATTGTGTGGCACGAGATCGGTCACTCGCAACTAACCGGTCCGCAGCTGCTACAAGAAACAACAGACAAAATTTTCCAAATTCGAGACAACCTAGCGAAAGCTCGGGATCGACAGAAAGTTTACGCCGATAAAAAGCGCAAGCCCCGGGAATTTGGCGTTGGTGACTACGTACTCCTAAAGGTATCACCTTGGAAGGGTGTAGTCCGATTCGGCAAAAAGGGAAAACTCGCGCATCGATATGTTGGACCTTTTAAGATTCTGGAGAGGATCGGAAAAGTCGCCTACAGACTCGAATTACCGGAGGAACTTAGCAATGTCCACCCGACTTTCCACGTGTCAAACCTTCAGAAGTGCATCGCCGACCACGATTTACATGTCTCTCTAGACGATCTGCAAGTGAACGAAACATTACACTTCGTGGAAAAGCCTGTCGAAATCATGGATCGCCAAACCAAGCAGCTTAGGCGCTCACGCATTCCTATTGTGAAGGTCCGATGGGAAGGCAAGCGAGGCGCGGAGTTTACTTGGGAACTCGAAAGCGACATGAAGGCCAAGTACCCGCAGTTGTTTAATTAGAGAAGCGAACCACAAAAATTCAGATTTCTCACAAATGGCTATGAATTAAGATCTGAAACTTTGTAGGCTTGTAGATCAATGTATTTCGCACAACATATCCAAAAATCAGCAATTTTTATCTGTAAAATCTTGTCTAATTTGACGTTTTCAGTTAGAAGCGTGAATAGATGAAAAGCGAAGGAACTTTGACAAATCTGAGTGATTTTGACCCTGAATCTGATTAATTTCTATGCGAATCTAGTGTGTTTGATCAGTGCAATCGAGAACCTGCTTAGATACAACTTGTAGTGTTAAAATCAGGACCTACACAATCCACGCACGATCACGGACTCCGCACGTCGAACGTTCGTTACATAATCGTACGGTGTCAAAACCGATCCTACAATGGTCACGATCGTGTACGGATTTCCGCACGTTACACGAGTCAAAATCGGTCCAAACGAAGAACTCTCACATGTGATTCACGACCTTGTTACGGCTTTTAGCTTAATTTCGGGACGAAATTCCCTAAACAAGGGGAGGCTGTAACACCCCGTGTTTTCACAAGTGAAGGTCAAAGTCAAGGTCAAAGTCAACGACCGATTTCGCGCGACTTGACTCGTAGAAATGTTTTTATTTTAATTATATTATGTGGAGTAAGTGTCGTACATTGCAATAATCGACTCGTGTTAATCGTATTTCAATCAACCTACGACTGTGAATCATAGGCAGTAACAATGCGATAAAGTAACCAACTAATAATCAAGCTATGCTAATCGAATCGACCTCGAATCACAACTCGAACTATGTATTTTACTTGTTGGTTATACGTGTGTGTGTGCCTTACGTGTTACCTGTGCATGTTATTTTATGTTATGTTGTGATAATCAAGCGAACTCAATCGAAACTCGAAGTCTAACTCGAATACAATCGAACCCGAACCCAAATCCCGATCAAACCATGTCGTATACAAAGTAGTTGGGACTAAAAGTAATTTGACTAGGAAACCCTATCGAATCGTTCGCAATCTAAACCGAAACATCGAAGAATCGTCGCACCGAACGCACCATTCAGCGTCATCCGGACGGACTGTCCATCCGGACGGACAGTCAATCCGCACGGATTGACCATCCGCACGGATTACCAATCCGGACGGATAACCCAATCCGGGTAACGTGCAATCCGCACGAGCTACCCTTTCCCCTTTTGGCACCCTATAAATACACGGGTCACTCTCCAAAGTTTCCACTTTTGGCAAGTGACGTCCGAACCGCACGCATTCTTCACCTTTTCTCAGATTTCTCTCAATCCTGGTAAGATCTTGCTCTAATTCTTGTACATTCTTGATCACTACACAATTCTACACCTTTCTATCTTTCAAATCTCAACTTTTAGCCATGAAACCATCAAGATTTGAGGTATTCTCGGGTGACGTCATCATGAAGTTCTCAAGAACTTCAAACTTGACTTCATTCCACCAAGAATAACTCAGATCTGAACGGCTTCCACAAGATTTCACGACAATATCACCTAAATCTAAACTTTTCAAAGGATAAAAGAGTTGAAAGAAATAAACTCAAGTTCTCTCCTTCTTTTACCCTTAAAATCGGTACGAATCTGATCGGTTCTAGTCTCTACTCGATAATAGTGATGCACTAGTCCTAGATCTGGAATCCTACCCGCAAGACACCTGATTACGAGATAAACCGGAACGGCCGTTCTGAGTCGCTGACAGGTCGGGTTAGGGTGGTTCCTGGCAGGCTTAGTCATGCGAGTATGAATGAGATTCCAAGTGGTTGCCACGTAGTCAAAACGGTACGGGACGTATTGTTTAATAACTATTTGAATGCAGGGTGGGTTAAAATCAGGACCTACACAATCCACGCACGATCACGGACTCCGCACGTCGAACGTTCGTTACACAATCGTACGGTGTCAAAACCGATCCTACAATGGTCACGATCGTGTACGGATTTCCGCACGTTACACGAGTCAAAATCGGTCCAAACGAAGAACTCTCACATGTGATTCACGACCTTGTTACGGCTTTTAGCTTAATTTCGGGACGAAATTCCCTAAACAAGGGGAGGCTGTAACACCCCGTGTTTTCACAAGTGAAGGTCAAAGTCAAGGTCAAAGTCAACGACCGATTTCGCGCGACTTGACTCGTAGAAATGTTTTTATTTTAATTATATTATGTGGAGTAAGTGTCGTACATTGCAATAATCGACTCGTGTTAATCGTATTTCAATCAACCTACGACTGTGAATCATAGGCAGTAACAATGCGATAAAGTAACCAACTAATAATCAAGCTATGCTAATCGAATCGACCTCGAATCACAACTCAAACTATGTATTTTACTTGTTGGTTATACGTGTGTGTGTGCCTTACGTGTTACCTGTGCATGTTATTTTATGTTATGTTGTGATAATCAAGCGAACTCAATCGAAACTCGAAGTCTAACTCGAATACAATCGAACCCGAACCCAAATCCCGATCAAACCATGTCGTATACGAAGTAGTTGGGACTAAAAGTAATTTGACTAGGAAACCCTATCGAATCGTTCGCAATCTAAACCGAAACATCGAAGAATCGTCGCACCGAACGCACCATTCAGCGTCATCCGGACGGACAGTCAATCCGCACGGATTGACCATCCGCACGGATTACCAATCCGGACGGATAACCCAATCCGGGTAACGTGCAATCCGCACGAGCTACCCTTTCCCCTTTTGGCACCCTATAAATACACAGGTCACTCTCCAAAGTTTCCACTTTTGGCAAGTGACGTCCGAACCGCACGCATTCTTCACCTTTTCTCAGATTTCTCTCAATCCAGGTAAGATCTTGCTCTAATTCTTGTACATTCTTGATCACTGCACAATTCTACACCTTTCTATCTTTCAAATCTCAACTTTTAGCCATGAAACCATCAAGATTTGAGGTATTCTCGGGTGACGTCATCATGAAGTTCTCAAGAACTTCAAACTTGACTTCATTCCACCAAGAATAACTCAGATCTGAACGGCTTCCACAAGATTTCACGACAATATCACCTAAATCTAAACTTTTCAAAGGATAAAAGAGTTGAAAGAAATAAACTCAAGTTCTCTCCTTCTTTTACCCTTAAAATCGGTACGAATCTGATCGGTTCTAGTCTCTACTCGATAATAGTGATGCACTAGTCCTAGATCTGGAATCCTACCCGCAAGACACCTGATTACGAGATAAACCGGAACGGCCGTTCTGAGTCGCTGACAGGTCGGGTTAGGGTGGTTCCTGGCCGGCTTAGTCATGCGAGTATGAATGAGATTCCAAGTGGTTGCCACGTAGTCAGAACGGTATGGGACGTATTGTTTAAATCTGAGTTGTCGGAACATAATACTTGTCTTGATGCTTTGTCTGTAATAACTATTTGACTGTTTAAGATATGGTATGGGACGTATTGTTTAATTAAATGGTAATGATAGTTGTTATGGAAACTTCTGGACAATCTGTTTCGCTCAGTGCCACGCCCCGATGATTCCCCATCGGTTGGGGTGTGACACTTGTGTCCTTGGAAGTATCTTCTGAGCCTCCGAGACGCAAAGACAAGGGCCAAAGATAACTTCTCCAATGGCATATAGCGTTCTTCAGGACCCTTGAGGGTCCTGCTGATGAAGTATATCGGTATCTGCTTCCCCTCTTGCTCCACCATCATGACCGCACTTATGGTCGTTTTTGAGGCAGACAGATATAAAAGCAAATCCTCCCCGGGTACTAGGGTGGCTAAGGATGGGAGCTTGCAGATCTAATCTTTCATTTCTTGAAAAGCGGCCTCCGCCTCAGAGGTCCACTTAAACCTGTCCGTCTGGAGACAATCCTTCAGTACCTTCATGAAGGGAAGAGTCCTGTCGGCTACCTTTGATAAAAAGCGGTTCAGGGCGATTAACCTTCCATTCAACTGCTGAATGTCCTTCAGGGACCTGGGGGATCGCATTTCGGCTACGGCTTGAGTTTTCTCCGGATTAGCTTTGATTCCGCCCTTAGTGACCACTACTCCCAGTAATTTTCCTTCTTCTACCCCGAAGCAACACTTCCTAGGGTTCAGCTTCATATTTACATCTTGCATAGCCCGAATGGTTTCGGCTATATCGTCTATCATGGCCATTTCGGTTAGGCTTTTTATGACGATGTCATCGACATATACTTCCAGGTTTCATCCCCGTTGTTCCCTGAAGAGGGTATTCATGAACCTTTGGTAAGTGGCCCCGGCATTTTTTGGCCCGAAGGGCATTTTGGTGTAGCAAAAGGTTCCTTCGTCTGTGATGAAAGTGGTTTTTTCCTCATCTTCCATTGAAATTTGTATTTGGTGATATCCTTTGTAAGCATCTAAGAAACATTTTAGGGGGTACTGAGATAAGGAGTCCACCTGGACGTCTATCTCCGGGAGGGGATAGCAGTCCTTGGGACATGCCTTGTTCAGATCTTGAAAGTCAATGCACATCATCCATCCCCCGTCTTTCTTCTTAACCATGACTGGGTTAGCAACCCAGGATGGATACTTTACTTCTCTCACTATCCCTGCTCTGAGCAGCTTCCTGGTTTCTTCACAAGCGGCCCTCCTCTTACTAGGACCCATGCTCCGTTTCTTTTGCTTTACTGGTCTCGCCCAGGTGTATGTGTTGAGTCGATGCTCGGTTAGGCTTCTTGGGATTCCTGTCATGTCTCCATGTTGAAATGCAAACACGTCTATGTTGAAGAGGAGCAGCTCCTTGAGAGCACTCTTGCATTTGTCGCTCAGGTGACGTCCCACCTTAACTGTTTGCTCCGGGAACCTGTCACAAAGGACCCATTCTTCTATCCCATCTTTTTTAGGCTTCTCAGACACTTCTCCCTCAGAGACAGAAGATACTACCTCATATGATGATTTTAACCAAGCCAAACCTTTTGGCGTTTGGAACACTAAAGCTCCATGTGGGGTTGATGCCTGTGCTTGCAAATTGCCAATCCCCGGTCTACATAAAATTGCATTGTACGTTGAGGGTGCTCGGACCACTGTGAAAGTTAAATTTATAATTCGGACACGATCCCCTACCCCGACTGTAAATGGGAGTCCGATCTTTCCCAAGGGGTGCGACACACTGTTATTGAAACCCACTAAGGGGATAGAATCTTCCTCGAGCCGATCCCTTACATCCCTGTCAAATCTTAGGAAACAGTGTTCATATATCACCTCTACCCCGCTTCCCCCGTCCATGTGTATTCCGGCTACTTTGTGACCAGCTATTATGGCTGAAATGTTGAGGGGGGGGGGGGGTCGCTGCACTTCATTCTCCTCCAGGTGTGGCATCAAGATGGGAGCTTTCATGCGGTCTGGGGAGCTCAAAATTCTGGCTTTTACACTCCTGGTGGTAACAAATTCATCCCTTCTCCGAATCATGTCAACATCTGCCCTTCTGGGCTCCCTCACATCTTTCCCTTTGCGGTCCCCTCCTCCTTCCTTAATTTCCTTGACCAAATGAGCCAGTTTACCCGTTTTTACCGTGGCCTCTATTTCCCTCTTTAGATACATGCAATCATCAGTTTTGTGACCGAATCCCCTGTGGAAGTCACAGTATTCGCTTGGTTGTGCCTTTGGCCCTGGTTTTATGGGGGGTGGTCTTGGAAAGGAATTCTTCACCCTCTCAGTGGCCAATATTTCGCTTGGGGTTTTAGTGAGAGGGGTGAAGCTGTCAGAGTAAGGGAATGAGCCTCTTCCCCGAGGTTTATATGTGGAATATGAGGGCCTCGTCCTATCATGCATCATTCTATCAAAAGCTGGTTTTCTTGAGTAAGGTGTACCTTTTTCGGGAGGTTTTGCAGTTGGGTTGACTCTTCGGGGCGGGGTGTCCATTTCTTTAGCTTTGCTGACCGTGTCCTTACCCCTGACGAAGGCACTAACCCTGTCCATAAGATTGTCGAATGAGTGTGGGAACTCTTCCCCTAGCTTTTCACATAGTTGTGCGTGCTTTAGTCCGTTAATAAAACTGCTGATCTTCATGACCTCCGGGACATCCTTGATATTCATACTTTCTTTGACAAACCTCTCCATGTACTGATCTATCCGCTCGTTGTCCCTTTGCCTTATATGTATGATTTCGTTTGGGTTTTTGATTACTTTTCTTTGCTGACCAAAGTTCCTTAGAAACTTCTCACTTTGTTCTTCATAGCTGTCAATTCCTCCTGGGGGAAGGCTGTCAAATCAGAGCCTGGCTCCCCCCGTTAGAGTTTGCACAAACATGTGGCACCAAATTGGCATAGGCCACCGTCCCAGCTGTCCCGCACCTTTGAAAGCATGGAGGTGATCCTCGGGGTCTCTTGTCCCGTCGTACCTGTCGAAGTTCGGAGGCAGCTTTGTCTTAGGGGGCATGGGTGCTTCAGCGATCCTCCTAGTGAAATTTGAGATTTCAGCTAGGTCCCGAGGGAGGTAAGGCTGATCCAAACCATTGTCGCTTTGATTTTCCTTCTCCTTTTCCTTTCCTTTATGTTTCTTCCTTGTGATGAGATCTTCACTCTCCTCCGAGGACATCTGTCTGAGGGCAGTCATGAAAGTTTCGAGAGGGTCATTGCCACCGCTTTTGCTTTGTGGATCCGCCCCCTCCTGGTTGGGTGGTGTGTCAAAAGGATAGCCTGGCCCTGAGCCTGTCAAGTCTTTCCTGTCTTTCTAGATCCTCGAGGTGTTTTTTCAACTTTTCCCTGTGCATGGCAACAAAATCTGGAGTGATGGCCTCCTCTCTTTCAAGGGTTTCTACCTGGTTTTCATTCTCCTCTTCGTGGGTGATGTCTTCCACGGTGACCTTATCACGATCGTTTTGCACCGTTTGGATGGTACGTGAGCTTGGTGGTGTTGCCATGTTGTTTCTCATGAAATGGGTTATTTCAACGTCGGAGTTTCAGGGTGGAAATACCAGCTAGACTGAATAGTCCCACGGATGGCGCCAATGTCGAATACCCAAGTCCCGGATGACGTTCAAAGGGTCTTCGCTGACGTCGGAATATCCCAGCCTTCGTTGCTACAACAAAGTAAACTGTTAGCCTCGTCACAGAGGGCCCCCGGGGGGGGGGGGGGGGGATCCGTGACCAAGCTCCGGCGTGAGAATAAGTAAACTTGCCGGAGAGTATGAGCAGCTTATTCCGATGAGTGCGATCACCGGAATATTTCTCTATGGTGTGAATCTAATAAATGTGTGTGTATTTAATGTAGAGGAATATCGGTCGGAATAAATGAGAGAGTATTTAGTGTAATACCTTGGACCTGCCCCTTTGGTTTGTCTCTTACCTTCCTTATATAACCGGAAGGCATTATCTTGAATGTGGGATATTAACGAGATGATCTAACGGATTCTGTCGGTCTTCGGGGGGCTCAGACACGTTCTGACCCCCAATGGTAAGATTATCACCTCATTTAATGTTTACGGCTTGGAAGTACGATGCCAGCCAAAGATCCTCTTCATATCATGCATTAAATGCATTCTGAGTCTTCTGATCCTTTCCTTCCCGCCCATTTTCGTATGAGAGAAACCTTAGTGGGCAAGTATCACCGTTCTTTTGGGCCTTATCTGTTTGGCCCTCATGACAACAGCCAAAGACGGGTAAATGGGGTACCCTATTGGCCCGTCGTCACTAATATATGGAGTTACAAGACGAGCGACGAACCATGGACATGTACGGAAACAAAAGATGCAAAAAACGAACCCGCATATAATACGCTTGGCATATTATATGCATGGCACTCCTAGGTGCAAGGCGGACTCAGACACAGGTCCAACCGATCTTGTGTGCGAGCTTTATAAATTGTACAAAAGGCTCAGTTAAGGCACACAAGAAAACGACTTAAGGTGCAAATGAAACGCACGCTTCATGTACATGGCGACTTTTTGTGCATCAGGGTGTTGTACAACATGCTTTTTAGGTTATACATGTACGTAATTTATAGAGTTAACTGCCATTTTCGTCCCTGTGGTTTAGTCACTTTGGCCATTTCAGTCCATTTTTCAAAAATGCGCCATTTTCCTCCCCGACGTTCTGGAAAGGTGCCATTTCAGTCCAAAAATCATAACCCAGTTAAGTCGGTTTGTAAATAAGGACTGATTGTGTAAATTTGTAACATAAAGGACCATTTAAGTAAAATGTATAAATATTAATATAATTATAAAATATAATATATATATATATATAGGGGAATGCTAAAATGAGAACCAACTCGAGTTGTAAAAACCGTGAGAACTACACCGTAGGGGGCGCGGTGGACCAAATTTTTTTTTTCATAAACGTAGATACATGTATAAAAAAAACATTTGTAAAAAAAAATTTCAAAAAAAAATGTCGTGTGTGTAGTTTTGAGCGCCACAAGTTTGTGTTTACGGGACCCGTAAATCTGGCCGGAAAATTTACGGGTCCCGTAAACACAAACTTGTGGTGCTCAAAACTACACCCACGACATTTTTTTTTTTGAATTTTTTTTTTACAAATGTTGTTTTTATACATGCATCTACGTTTCTGAAAAAAAAAATTTGGTCCACCTCGCCCCGGATCAAAAAGTTCTCGCGGTTCTTACAACTCGAGGTGGTTCTCATTTTAGCGGATACTTATATATATATATATATATAATGTATACACACCGCCGCCGGAACCGGAGCTCCGGTGACCTCCGCCGGAACCGGAGCTCCGGTGGTCACCACCGCCGCCGCCGGAACCACCACCATCATCAGACCTTCATCATCGACCTTCATTGAAATCCACTTGAATTGGGGTGCTATGTAGGCTACGGAACCTGGTGTACAATTTGGGGTGCTATGTCTTTAACAACACCCTTATTGAAATCCACTTGAATTGTTGTTTACTGTGCAGATATTATTCAAAAACTCATAGATAAAGATATGCATGTTCCTGCTGTAAAGTTTAGCCTTGAACTTCAAAAAACTGATAAATTTCCACCAGTTGGCCTCCTGGAACAGCGAAAGTTAAGATCTTTGAGCGTAATTGAGGATGCGTATAAGAACGTGAAGGATCTTCATGTTTGTGTAAGTTCACCGCCTTCAAATCTTCAACACTGATTCATGTCTGTTTACTTTTTTTAACTTCTTTTTGTATGTAGAATGATGTAATAATGAAAGAAATCAACACGTTGAAGTCGATCATCAAATGCATCGAAGAGAATCACTTGCAGTCAGAGTATCCAAAGGATAGTGTGGTTGAACTTGTGAATAGACTCGAGAATGAGGTGGAAAACAATAAACAGGCTCTTGTGAACGATCTGTGTTTTTGAAAAATGGTCCTTTATGTTACATTATATATATATATATATATATTATATATTTTATAATTATATTAATATTTATACATTTTACTTAAATGGTCCTTTATGTTACAAATTTACACAATCAGTCCTTATTTACAAACCGAATTAACTGGGTTATGATTTTTGGACTGAAATGGCACCTTTCCAGAACGTCGGGGAGGAAAATGGCGCATTTTTGAAAAATGGACTGAAATGGCCAAAGTGACCAAACCAAAGGGACGAAAATGACAGTTAACTCTAATTTATATATTAACTTATATGTAAAGCTTATTTATAGCTAAATAGTGTTTGTGTAATTATTTTCAATCTGAATTCTTAACTTGTATTAAACATCAATAGAGTTGTTTTGTTAAATCATTGACAAACTAAGTATATGTATGTGGTTGTTTAGATATGTGTTTTAAATTTATTTGTTCATTCGTAACAAGATTAGATATGATTGCAACGTCTTGTTCCAATCCATGTTCTAAAGCAAGGTCTAGAAGGCCGAGTAATAGGTACAAGTTAGGTTGCCGAGACGATTTTCTTCAACTCAGCCTAGTTACTTGGAATCGATCAACCGCGGTCAACCTCGGACAGAATCGGATCTTACTGGTCAACTCGGGCCAAGTCATATTAAAACTGTTGCAACTCTTAGCCACAACTTCTAATTAAAGCTATAAGATTCAATATAAAAATAAGGGATGGGATCTATATTTTTATAAATTAATTAGTTTTACCCAATGTTTCCAACTTAATAAGATTCCTTTTTTTTTTACTTAAAAAGGCAACCTAGAGAAGAGACGCCATAACTATTGGTTACTAGAGAAGAGAGGCTGAGACATGATGCTGAAAAGGACCACATGATTAACGAATAAGAAAGTGAAGAAGAGCTAAATCATCACCGACAAACACACCATTCTAAGAAATCTACTCATCAAAGCTATTTGTTATATCTTTTTTTTTTTTTTATAAAGAGCTAATTTAAAAATATTTACGTATTTTAGTCTACAAACAGATTATTCACGAGGTTCTAAACGAATTTAAACAACACCTATACATGTTCGATAATTTACATGACATTCATTTTATCACCAACTTCAACATAACTTGGTGGAACATATTGAACAACACCTATACATGTTCAATAATTTGAACAACACCTATAGATGATCAATATTTACCTATGTTTTTTTTTGGATATTGGATTTAAAACACCTCAACTTTAATCAATTGGCCGATAACATTTCCAACTTTTGATTTGTACCACACCACTCCCAACTTTCAACTTATTGGTCAATAGCACTCCAAAACTAACCCAACACTAACTCAGTTTGCTAACATCACCTGCCACATCTCCAAACTAGTGCCCCAAGTCATCAAAAAGCCACGTCATTGGCCACCTCAGCTGCCACATCATCAAAAAATTACACGTCAGATGCCATGTCAACACACAAATGCCACATCAGCAGAAAACTAACTGGGTTAAGGTTCAGTTAGTTTGGGAGTGCTATCAACCAATAAGTTGAAAGTTGAGAGTGGTATGATACAAATCGAAAATTGAGAGTTGTATCAACCAATTGGTGAAAGTTAAGATTGTTTAAATTCAGTATTTATTTTACCAAGAGTAATTGCATGATAGTTAAGTGTGTGATATTTAATTCATCACAAACAATGTGTTTTATTGTCTCAACTCTCAACATCAACACTTAACCCACCCTGCATTCTAGTTAATACTCAAACTTACACCAACAAAAGACAAAATATGTACTCTCCCACACCATTTCCGTACACACATATCACCCCTTTATATTTTCCCACACACTCTCCACACTTCTCAGCTTAACTCACACTCATCTCATCTCTTATTTCTAACCGGTACAAATGGTACAAACAAAGAAGTTCCGAGGCGTCCGCCAACGACACTGGGGTTCTTGGGTATCCGAGATTCGCCACCCGTTATTGTATCCCCGCCGCCGCCACCTTAACACACTAAATTTACATTTACATGTCACTTTAACTAACTAATGTTTATTTTTCTACATGTAGGAAAAGAAGGGTGTGGCTAGGGACATTTGAAACAGCCGAAGAAGCGGCAAGAGCTTATGACGAGGCCGCCATTCTAATGAGCGGCCGCAATGCCAAAACTAATTTTCCAGTGGCCAATGGTCAAACATCTAGCGACGGTGATGCTCCTGCCACTACCACTACAGCTACTGGTCTCTCAGCTCTACTAAATGCTAAGCTGCGCAAGTGTTGTAAGTCCCCCTCGCCGTCCCTAACTTGTCTTCGGCTAGACAACGAGAGTTCTCACATTGGAGTGTGGCAGAAACGGGCTGGCGTTCACTCGGAATCTAATTGGGTCATGACTGTTGAGCTTGGAAAGAAGAATGATAAGATTGAGATGGGGAGAAATACAGAAACTCCGGTGGTGGTAGATACGCCGCAGATGATGTCAGGAAGAGGCGGCGATGAAGAGGATGCGATTGCGTTGCAAATGATTGAGGAACTCCTCAACACAAACTGATGGACCAAACAACAAAATTAAACCTTAAACATAACTCTCTTGTGTTACTCCAGAGGTGGGAGCTTCATTGAACATTTGAGCTTGTTACATCATCTAAGTAACATGTGTTACTCTCAATCTAGTTTCATGAGTAGTTTATCTATTGTTGCAATAAGAATTTTTCAATAGATATTTTTACTTTGTATTATTTTTCGTATTATTTATAACAATTATTGTGATCTACAATTCAAACGAAATAATTTTTTACAAGTAAATTTGGATATGTAACTTTTAATTATAACAGATCTTCTACTCTCAACCTCCAACATCATTTGTTATTTGTTAATCTAATATTTCTTAACTTAATAAGTTTAATATGTGAAAGGAAGGATTGCCATCAATTAACACATGACATCAACAAAATTAAGCATATGATTACTAAAAAAATAATTATATAAATCCAATTAAGAAATGTAGAAAATGGATATGAGCATAGTGATTGATTTTAACAAAGAGTTGGTTATGAGAGGGGGCATATATATTATATTATGTCAAATTGCACAAAACCGACAAGAACAAGGACTAGACATTAGACAATATTATTATACAATTTGCTTTATTAGATCATAAAGGTTAGGCACATCAATTAATTGTAGCAAGTTGACATGAGGATCTTATTCAAGCTTTCAAAATATGTAAACATCATTTTACGATAAATAGGTGGAGCAATGTAGCAATAAACTAAAGAAGCTAGCATTGGAATTTCCAACCTATGCAAAATGCTTTGATATTGTGAGAAAATGAAAACGACATCATAAAGTGTGTGTGTGTGTGAGTGAGTGTATACATACATACATACATACATACATAGGCAAAGGATTATATATATTAAATTAGGTAGCTACAATGGATGTATAATGTGTTAATGGTTCAATATATTCATAATTAACTTAGGTTTAACCCTTGATTACAGGATGAAACTAGGCTAAAAGAAGACGAAATTCGGTTATATTTGAGTTGTCCTTCGTTCAAGACACTTAACTATATTTATTCTAATGTCAAATAGATCCATCATAATGTCTTTTTTCCAAGTCACTAAAGCTACTCGGTGTGGGAGCAGGCAAGTCCTTGGAGGATGCCCATCCACGTTAGCGCCACGTCAACATCTAAGGACGGACCTAAGAAAATGGAGGATGGGGCTATAATATATATATACAAGGTTAGAACCCCGTGTATTACACGGGTTGAATAAATGTAATTTTTTATACTAAATAATAAAATAATATATCTTTAAAAAATAACGTGTATTACACAAGTTGAATAAATGTAATTATATATATTAATTAAATAATAAATAAGCTTTTCTTTAAGAGCCCCGTGTATTGTAAAGGTTGAATAAATATAATTTTATATACCAAATAATAAAAAAAGTTATATCTTTAAAAACCTCACGGGTTGAATAAATGTAATTTTGTATATTGAATAATAAAAAAGTTAAATCTTTAAAAAATCTCATTTATTGAAAGTTATATACAATTTATAAGTTAAGTAAGAAAATCAATATAATATTTTTTTAATTGATGAAAATAAAAATAAATAATATATTACTAAAAAGTTAGGTTTTTGTGATAAATAATTTGGTTTATTTATTAAAGTATCTTAAATAATAATCTAAATTTAAGAATAATATTTTATTAGAAAAATATAAGGATTATATTCGACATTCAATATAGAGAAACCAAAATTTTAAAATTCGTTGGTGATTAATGACGGATTTTTAATTATGGCCTACATAATAAAAAATAAAAGGAAAATTTATGATGAAATCACATTGGTTGTTCGTAACTGCGGATGAGTTTTAATTATTAGATTTAAGATTCCCGGAAATGCTAGATACCTACGAAGCAAATAGGCATCCTCTTTAGGGTTCGAGTAGTCATCTAACCTCCAATAATGCTAGATACCGACGAAGCAAATATGCATCCTCTTTAGGGTTCAAGTAGTCATCTAACCTGGTAAAGAAAAAAAATAGATGAAGTCAAAGTGTAAGTATATGAACATCCTAGAAACCAAGTATTACGTATCCAACATCAAAACAAACGTATATATGACACAATCAGCCGTTCAATTTTCCAAATTATTTAAATATATACAAATAGTTAGTGATAACTTAAATAAAATACATATTTTCTAGGCAATGGTCCTTTATAAAAAAATTTCTAGGCTATGGTCCTTTATCAAAAAGAATAAAGAGGTAAGTAAATAACTAATTGATATAAGTACGGGCAGCAAACATTGGATTAAGTAGTTAACCAAAACTATTTGAATATGATGTGGTGATATAGATTTAGTTAAAAATTTAAAATCTTGAAATTAGATAATTTAAAGGAATAATCTTGAAATTAGATAATTTAAAGGAATTTCATATGTAATACAATAAAACTAATTTTATACACCAAATAATAATTATAAAAAGTTTTGTTTTTAATAATTAAATTTATATTAAATTCAATTGTATAATTATCTTTTAATTAAATTAATTATTGATAATTAGGTAGAATAGATAGGTGAGAAAACTAAAAAATAGATGGCTCCAATGAATAATATGTGTCCCATAAATGGTTTCTTTTATTATATAGTATAGATATGTGTGTGTGTTGTATGTATATGTGTGTGTGAGATGGAGGAGGCCCGGCATGAACGTCTTGGGGAGGACGTTGAAGATGCCGACGCCCCACCGGAAATGGTGTTGAGGGCCGGCGACGGGCCAGACGCTCTAGGACGCCACCCATACCTACTTGCCTAAGAAAAATGATTCTATCAATGCTATAAAAAAACAAGATAGAGAAAATAATCTTAGATATTTTGAGGGGCTGTCAATTTAGGTGCCAAATTGGGGCACATACACCATATGTGATCTATCTCAACTTGAGCTTTATTTTTCTTTATAGCAAATACTTTTAATATTTTTTTTTATAGAACTAGACAAATTGAGATGCTAACTCAACACACATTATATTCTTCTTCAACTGTTCCCACATGTGGTCTCTAATATTTAAAATCACATTTCTATTCATAGTTTTGTTTCATACTAAGCCTTTATTATAGCCTAAATTAAGTAAAATTTGAACTACTCAAAATGGTGATAGGCTGAAATCAATTTGGTCTATAATGTGTTACGTACAGTAAACCGGTCTTAGGAATTATCGATCACAACCATAAACTATGCATAGGACATAAGCACATAGAATATTCGATCTGATAGCCGCATTTGTCAGGCACATAGCGTTAGTTATGTAACGGTCAAAGAGTGAGACAAATTCATCCTGATGACAATAACAAAGAAGAATGAAGAATATACTACATATATGTTGACTTACCATTTTAATGGTGTAAAAACCGAATCAAGAGCATGGTATGATTCGCGGATAATCGTGGGATATGCTTTAACAATGCTTGGGTTTATGTCCATAAATGGTTATACTTCAACATTAGAGAAACACCGCGAGAAAAGAAAAAGAATTTAAACATGAAGTTTGGAAAGAAATTTCGCATTAAGATATCCGACATCATGCCAGAATGGGAACATGAGTGTATGTCGTACAAAGACTTGAAAAAAACAACTAAATTTGATGGATCCTGAGAGCCGTGATGAAGGTTTCAAACGATTACTTCAAAATGAGCTTGTAAAGATGAATGAATTTTTTCTCAAATAATGGAAGAAGAATACAAGAAAATATTACAGGTACTTGTTATGTTAACCAAACACAACCCCCCCCCCCCCCCCCCCCCCCCCCATTTTGTGTGTTTTAACTTTGTAAGTAAACATACAGGAGTTAAAAAGGGAGGCAGCTGATTTAGATAGCGGTGAAGATGCAACACAAGTGACGGTTGATCTACTGCAATTCCACAATCAATTGGTTTTACTCCTTCGCTACTATGAACTCAACTTTGATGGTATACATTCTTCGCCTTGTAATGAACTACTAAAATGTGCAATACTCTCATATAGTATCAATATATAAAACAGGATTCCTGAAGATTATCAAGAAACAAATGAAGAAAACCGGAGAATTGTTTACGTTGTCATCTATGCAGGGAGATGACGAAAAACAAGTCTTCATTGCCAATTCTCTTGACAAACTTCTAGCAGAGTGTGTAGAGACTTTAGTACAACTGGTGCACTCAACCTAAGTAAAATAAATGTCGCGCAGTTTATGGGCACGGTGTAAATCAAGAAATTTATATGTATCTATACTATATATTGTATACTAATGTCTCCTCCATGATTCATCTGAGGAAGATGGAGCTTTTTAAATAGTTGAAAAAAAAAGTTCAAAGCGAACAACGACTTGAAACGAAATTATATACCAAGTTCAGTGGTTATGCAGTAATGTTAAATGTTATATCATATGTTCTTTGTGGGTAAACACTTGAAAATGAGTCGTTGTTGAGATGTAATCTTAATCAGCTTAAACCGGTGCTCTTCGATTTACAATAAGGGGCCTTTGTGAACTGTAATATCTTAGAACTTCTTTAAAGACATGGTTCCAACCTCTGTTGGCAAAATCACATGTACTTTGTTCCTCCCAAGTTGATGTACAAAACTTCAAATACCGCCTAGAAGATAAAGTGGGTGTCGATCGTGTTTGGATGACTGGTTAAATTGATGAACCTGGACACAACACATATTTATTCATGTCAAATTCATCATCCCTAACACGAACACAGTTAAAATCGTGTAACCCGAACTTGGACCGTGTAACTCATTTATATGAAAAACACGAGGTGGGTTGTAAACGTGTAGTAAGACCATGTGTTGTGTAGGGGGTCTAAAGGGGCTTAGAATATGGGGTATGGGGCTTGGGTTGGGGCGTGGGTTGGGGGAAAACGCCCAAGCCACCACCCTGGGTGGGCTTGGGTTGGGGCTGGCCCTTGGGGCTTGGGTTTGAAGTCGGGCGTGGGGCGGTCTTGATCCGATGTGGCGGCCTCCTATTCGCTGTCCACCGCCATGTCATAGCGGGTGTTTGACATCCCCTATAAATTCAAACCATTTGGCCAAGCCAAGCGGTCACCCCAACCCCCAACATCCCCTATAAATACCGGCTACCCCATCCCAAACCGTCGCTATCCACCGCTATCCCACCGGCTACCCACTTGATCCCACGAACCCGCTACCCCAACCCGAAGAAGATGGCATCTTGGACCCACGAGGAAGAATTGGCTCTCGTCACAAGCGTCGTTGACGCTATGAAGGGGCGGCAACCCGGCCAAACACGATATTGGCCGGAAGCATTCGCAACCTTCCGACATAACGTCGGACACGACCCGCCACAACCTCAACGCGTGCCAACATAAATGGCGCGAGCTACGGGCCAAGCTCGATCGTTTCAAGGCTTACTACGAAGCCGTTCCGAGTGGCGAGTTAAGCCACGAGGACCGGGTGGCGGTGGCGAACATTGAGTTTCGAGGCAAGGAGCGAAAGACGTTCGACAAGATCGCCCTTTTTGAAATTTCTCTAACGCTCTAGGTTTTTTATTTTGTAATTTTTAGAATTATGTAATTTTTAGGATTATGTAATTTTTAAAAATTTAATGAAATTTTAGGTTTTTTTTATAATGTTGTGTGAATTTTATAAATTTTTTGTATTTTTTTAATAATCTGCCAACCCAAGCGGTGCACCCACGCCCCGCCATACCCCAACGGACACGTCACTAGGCGGTGGGGGGGGGGGGGGGGGCTCCAACTCCACGTGTGTGCCCCCAACCCAAGCCCCACCATACCCCACGGTCTTAAAGATGGAAAAGTGTTGCCATGTGTCGCCACGTATAAGACACGTAGGCGCGCCTTTTTTCTACCTCATGGGGATAAATATAATTGGTTGGAAATTTAAAAGAAAAAACACAAAAATACGCACCCACGCCCAAAGGGCTAAAGCCCTTAGACTGCGGGGTATGGGGCGGGAGTTTGGGCGTGGGTAGGGGGAAAACGCCCAAGCCACCACCCCGGGTGGGCATGGGTTTCGGCGTGGCCCTTGGGGCATGGGTTTCAAGCCGGGCGTGGGGCGGTTTGGCCATCCTAGTTGGCTGAATATCATTGGCTCACCCGCCACGTCATAGCGGGCCATCCCAAAAGTTTTGAATTTTTAAATTCAAACCGTTGGCTTGGCCAAGCGGTCACCCCAACCGGTCACCCAAACCCCAACATCCCCTATAAATACCCCCAAACCCCAACCGGGTGGTCCATCCCAACCCCCACCGTGGTCCCAAACATTCGATATCCCCACCCGCTGCCCCAGCCAGTCACCACAAACCCAACATCCCACGAACCCGCTATGGCATCCTGGACCCACGACGAAGAACTTGCCCTAGTCACAAGCGTCGTTGACGCTATGAAGGGGCGGCCACCGGGCCAAACCAAATATTGGACGGAAGCTTTCGCGGCCTACCGACTAAACGTCGGTAACGACCGCCACAACATGAACGCGTGCCAACATAAATGGCGCGAGCTACGTCCCAAGCTCGAGCGTTTCAAGGCTTACTACGAAGCCGTTCCCGGGGGCGAGTTAAGCCACGAGGACCGGGTGGCGGTGGCGAACATAGAGTTTCGCGGCAAGGAAAAAAAGGCGTTCGACAAGATCGACCTTTTTGAAATTTATTTAACGCTTTAGGTTTCTTATTTTGTAATTTTTAGGTTTATGTAATTTTATAAATATTAATGAAGTTGTATGTTTTTTTTTATAAATGTTTGTGTGATTTTTTTAAATTTTGTATATTTTTTTTTTAAACTACCCTGCCACGCGGTGCACCCAACCCAAGCCCAAGCCACGCCCCACCATACCCCGCGGACACGTACCAGGCAGTGGGGGGGGCTCTCATTCCACGTGTCAGCACCCGCCCCAACCCACGCCCAACCCAAGCCCCACCATACCCCACAGTCTTAATACACTAGTTGTAAAGTGTATAAGTCCAAGAGCAATAAAATGCCCTTTACAACTGGTTACTTTATGGTGCCTCTTGGAAAGCTTTGGTCCACCCATTTGTACCATCATGTAACATATATTATATCCAACAAGATCTAGACATTTCCTTTCACTTCCCAATGACATTAAACCCTTGAATACAGTCTTCTGAAAAAAGTTTTATTTATTTAAAATAAAGATACGGTATGCCTTATACCATATACTGGTAGGGTTGCAAGCGAACCAAACGTTTGGCGAACAGTTCGTGAACCGTTCGGCGGGAAGTTCGTTTGTGTTCGTTCGTTTACTGAACAAACGAACACGAACAAGAAATTTCGTTCCTTTAGTTAAATGAACAAACATGAACAGAGATCGTGTTCGTTCGTTTATGTTCATGAACGTTCGGTAACGTGTTCGTTTGTGTTCGATACCTCATTAGTGTTTTTAGTTTTTATTTTTATTTTTATTTAAATACTTCAAAATTACGACAAATTAAATATCTAATAAGTGTTGGTGTATTATGTATTCTGCTTATAAACGATTGTTTGTGTTCGTTTGTTTCCATTTGTGTTCATGAACATTAGTTTGGGCTCATTTGTGTTCGCTAACGTCCGTTGCCTAAAATTAACAAACAAACACAAACGAACACGAACAAGTTCATTTCCTTAACAAACGAACACGAACATAAAATCTCGTTCGATAAGTGTTCGTGAACGGTTCGCGAACACATATATTTCTTAACAAACGAACACGAACAAGGTCTTGTTCGTGTTCGTTTGGTTCGTTTGCAGCCCTATATACTGGGGGAAGGATCCACTAAAAAGTGGATTTTGCCTAAGTAGCCTAAGAAGGATTGTGATGATGACATGTCACACTCCTAATAAGTAGGAATGAAAGGTATTTTGGTCCTTATAAATAGGAGTGAAAATGACATTTGGCACCCCTTTTGTTTTTTAAAAATACAAAAAAAAAAATCTAGTACAAAAAAAATATAGCACAAAAAATATAGTACAAAAAAATATAGCACAAAAAAATCTAGTACAAAAAAATATAGCAGAAAAAATTTAGCAAAAAAAATGTAGTACAAAAAAAAATTCAGCACAAAAAATTGAGAAAAAAATTAAGACAAAAAAATTCAGCACAAAAAATTTAGCACAAAAATATAGTACAAAAATCCAGCACAAAAAAATGTTATAAAACATAGAAATACAACACATTTTAATGGGTTTTTTAGTCCTCATATTTTATATAGCAACTAGTGGGATTTTCTGCCGTTATGCGGCGGGAACTCAGGCGATATCAGTTTGGTTCGTTACGATATCAACACCCTTTGTAGTATTCGAAAAAGAAAAAAAAAACAAATTCCTTGTATTGCCTACGGGAGATCAACACGTGTTTAACATCACTAAAAACTATAGCTTACTTTAAAATAGTCATATACCGGTACCAGTTATTATAATACCAACATATGTTGTTAGGTTCGTCATAGTACTTTACTCGTATACAACATAAAAATACTCTTTTTTTGAATATAACTTCATTTCAATATCGAAATACCGAGGGCAAAATTAAAAAAAAGTTATGTATATACTTTTTTTTTAAACGAACACAAGCTATTTGTGTGTCTATAATTGTGAAACCATTTACAAGTTATCCTTTTTAGTTTGAGTCTATGCAATATGGTTTTATCATGTTATAGCTTTAACTCACTTTTTGATGCACTGAATAATTACCTATACCGCTATACCCAAGTTAAAGTTGTAATGCCTCCTATATCTTTTTAAGCATCGTATGAATGTGAGGTTATTAATCTATCTCCAATTTTATAGTTAGGTGTATTCATAATGGGGAAAAAATATAATCAAATTTTTGTATGTTATTCCAGTTTTTTATTTATATCTTTTAACATAAATTTTTTATTTAAATTTTTTTAACATAAACATTTGATTTGATTATCTATAAGACCACCCGTAGTGGGGCATTATAGGGCATTATTTTTGAAAAAAAAAACGCCCCCTCCCCCATTACATAGGGCATTATAGGCAGTGTTGTAAAAGTCGCTAGGCGGTCCCTAGTCAGCCGACTGGGGAGTTGGGAGTAATCGGAGCAGGGGCGGAGACAGCATTAAACAAGCCGTAGCACGGGCTACGGCTCAAAGTCGTGTTCGCAGTGTTTTGCAGTGTTAATTTTTTGTTTTTTTGTGGATTTTATATAAAGGATACCCCTAAAAAATTACGAGGATACCCCTATAAAGGATTTTATATGAATACACCGTAAAAAAAAAAATTTGGGATACCCCTGGTTTTAAGGTCTAGCTCCGCCACTGAATCGGAGAGTACTCGGGGAGTACGCGGACATGGTAAATATAAAGAAAATTAATTGTTATATATTATTTATGTGTTAAAATAAGCATAATTCATGTCAACTGAGTATAGTTTAAAACGAAACATGTTTAAAGTTCAAATATTCTGAATACACGTCCGACTAGTCTGAGTACAAGGCCGAGTAGTCCGAGTACAAGGCCGAGTAGGCCGATTTTGACCGAGTTTGACCGATTAAAAGTCAACAAACCACGTTGACCGCATAGACCGACTAGGCCGACTACGTCCGACTAGGCGCCGACTAGGCCGACTAGGCACCGAGTACTCCCGAGTAATCCCGAGGCCGACTAATTGAGACCGCCTAGGAGGAAGTCGCCTCGGAGGGGGTCCGAGGACCGAGTACTCGCTGAGTACTCGGCTGAGTAATCCGACTTTTACAACACTGATTATAGGGCATTATTTTTAAAAAAAATGGTTTGGCGTTATATATAAAACGCCTAAAATGGATTGTGGAAGGTTTAACTGGGTTTGACTGGCCAATGAGAAAATAGTTTGCTTTTTTTTTTGTTTGATGATTGGAAGGGGCATTATTCCCACTACGCCACTTTTGCAATAACGCCCCATGCTGACTGGATTGCCACGTGTCGAATAATGCCCCATTGTGGGAGCATTATTTTGTTTAACCACTACACATGTTCTAATACTATAACCCACGTTTAAACCACACGTTCAATGCATCGATATTTGCGTTTTCATTTCAAAACTTAAATTGACACATTTACCCATCATCTTGTCCTTACTCCTTAGAGCATTCACATCCAGTCCATCAATTTGTGTGTGTGAAGTTTTTATAATATAAAGAGTATAAAAAATGGTTGTGAGTAGAGGAGAGAGAAAATGTTACTGTTCATCTGTATATTTGGGGGGACACTGTTCACCCAGTATAATTTTTTAATATATATTGAAAGTGATTGTGAGTGAAGGAGAGAGAAAAATGTAATATATATTGAAAATGAGAGAGAAAAAATATTTGTTTTTAGTGGAAATATATTGATATAGGAGTTGTTTTTTAGTGAAATGTATGTATATTTTTAGTGGATTGGATGTGAATGCTCTTATCAACCGGAGACAGAAAGATTAGAATAGAAAGATTAGAAGCTTATGGTTCTCACTTCTCAGGCGAGATCAATAGTCGTCGGACGGCTGCCGTCGACGGCAATACTCTTACCTAGCTCCATTGACAGTGGTTATACCATCACCACTGCTCGCCTCGGGACTCCTCCACTCGTCTTCATCGATATCAGAGACAACAATGGTGACTAACAGGCACAACCCACCTCTAGGGTGAGACATCGCCAAGCTCAGCTTCCGTGTTCACCAAAATCACCGCATTACCAAGCATCTATCATCCTCCGCCGCACTTCCATCTCGCTCCACATTCCTCTTCGTATCGCATTACTAACTGCTTCTGCTTCTCAAAAAGCATGACCGTCTCAACATCTGAAACGTCCTGTCGGACTCCAACCCACCTTCAGCTTTGGTCATTGCCGGGCAGAAAGATGGAGACGTGGTGGCTGGTGGTTCGTTCCTCCATGTCTAGGCTCTATAACCCCAAAGCAGAGAATCACTTGTCGTAAAAATGAATATCATGTGCTTATGACCGACAGATGTAGGTCATGTAACTTGAAAACTTGAACTGTAGCTAAGAGCATACGTAAATTGTATATATAGTATAATATGGTACTCAAATTAAAGATAAAAAAACGCTCGATTTTACGGTGAAATTTTTATGAAAAAATAATGTCGTATAAAAAAGTTATGAACGTTTAAAAAATGGGGTGGAATATGCATGTGCCTTGCATGTGGAGAGAGAAAGTGTATAAATATGATTTTCCCAAGATACCATTGCACTCCTCCTTTCTCATACACTTTTATCTTAACCATTGATTTCAAAAATGAATGGTTAAGATTCCTTCTCATCCTACTTAGACAAAATAAACTTTTTATTTGATCTTACCCTCCCATATACTGTATGCAATATCACTATTACTTTTCGATGAGAAATTAATAAACCGGTCTAGAGTTTTATGTCATTCTGACTTAGAGGTGTTAAAAAACCAGTTACTATAACCGTAACCGGGACATTAGAAACCGGTTTAGGTTAGAAAAAAAGATTGTAGGCTAGAAATCGGTTTGGAGATTTAGAACAACAATATGCTAGTAACCGTTTTTTACCTAAAATAATCAGCTAACCTTCTATTTCATTTTTATCTTTTTTTACCATTTTGCCCTCTTCGGTTAACCTTCTATTTCATTTTTATCTTTTTTTTACCATTTTGCCCTCATAGAAACTTTTTTTACAATTAAACAGGTTAATTATTTATTAAAGAAAAACCGATTATTAATAACCAATTATAAGGTTAACGGGTCCTAAAATAACCTAATCGGTTACATAGGTTATGGTTTTCAATCCCTCAAACCGATTATTAGCGTAACAGGTTTCAACTAAGTCAACCCAATAACCGATTCGTTTAGACTTTAGACAGTGTGTAGTGGGGCTATGCCCTGCCATAGCGCCCAAGAACACCGCCACAAGGGGCGGTATGAAGATGAATTTGAGGTGGGGCGCGACCTCTATAGCGGCGCGATGATTTGTTTTTTTGAATATTTGACCGTTTACAACGGTCATAATCTTAAAAAAAATCAAAAAATTTTTTTATTTCACTCTATAAATAACTCCCAACTCTTCCATTTTTTTTACAATTCATACTCAACTATTCTCTCCTTCTCTATATATTTTTTAAAAAGTGTTGAAGCTACTCCCACCCTATTAAAAAAATGGTATATACTCGGAGTATTCGATTATTGTTAAAACGTTTTCTGAAACGTTCGATGAGAAAAGAAAATATTATAAAAAATTACAAGAGTCTTCGAGAAAGGATATCGAGAGGTGTTTTGGGGTTCTACAGCAACGATGGCATTTTATCAGAAATCCTTGTCGCATGTGGCATAAGGATAGAATACGAATGACCATGTATGCTTGCATCATTTTGCATAATATGATCATAGAGGATGATGGAAGAGCGATATGCCAAAACTATATTCCGGAAGATTTAGTCGAAGGAACCCAAGCAACAATGGAAGAGAGACTCGCAAATGCTCAACTATTGCGATCTAAGGAAATACATAACACGTTGAAGGCGGATTTAGTTGAGCATGCTTGGGCGATTCGCCCAATGCGATACAACGGTGACGACGAAGAAGATTCCGAGGAAGAACAAGGTGAGGAATTCGAAGACCGGAACTTTGAAGACGTAGGTTTGGATGCTGGAGAAAACGAAGAGGAAGAAGGAGAGAATGACAATGAAGACAAAGAATAAATTTATCTTTTTAGGTGTAACGTTTTTTTTTTCTTTTCCGTTTTTTTTTTTAATTTTAATGTATTGTTTTTTATTTAATGCAATGATTTTTTAATTTTAAAAAACTTAGAAATTAATTAAAAAAATGAAAATTAAAATAATTGAGTAATGATGACAAAGGGACTTTATGACTACGGCCTCAACTTGCATAACGCCTCGTGGTGACATGGCATGCCACATGTCACATAACGCCCCAAAAGGGTCTTATGACTACGGATGACCTTAAAAACAAGTATGAGAAAAAAACACACCAGACCTCATGAAAATGACAACATAATTAGTAAATAGAGTTAATTGCCCGAATAGTCCCTGTGGTTTCACGTTTCGTCCATAACTTTTTAAAATTGCATGTGGTTTAATAGTTTGTTATCCGGGTAGTAAATATAATGTTGCGTGGGTAGCAGTCAGTGTGGATTGATAAACACACCGACTCTCACAACTTCAGGCGAAAAATGATGAAAGTTGTGTGTTTGGTTGTGCTATTTGCCCTAATAATAATCTTCATACCATCAGAATCATCATCCAGATCATCATCAATCACCCAAAAACCTCAACCTAACCCTAACTTCAAGATCTTCAATTCTACTGATCACAAGGTGCGTTGTTTAATTCGCCTAAATTAAAAGCAGATTTCACTTAACTGACTTTTGATTTTCGTAGAATGCAAGAACCTGTTCCTTCACTGTAGAAATCACCACCAGCTGTTCTTCCACTACTTACACTCGTGACCAGATCAGTCTAGCCTTCGGCGATGCTTACGGCAATCAGGTTCTCTTTCCGTACAATCCTATATAAACTAGTGGTGTGCAAAGTCGGTTCGGTTCGTTACAGAGGCATGATAATAACCACATAAGTCCATAACCAAACTTTGGTTATGGAGGTCGGTTTGAAAGGATAGTTCTGATTTGAAGGAGATATTATCTAGAAAGTTTAATTGAGTTAAAAGATAATTCAAATGGGTTAAATGATAGATACAGTTTACTTTATTAGTTTAATAAAAAGTTTGAATTATCGGTTTGTTTATCTATGTGGTTATTTTTATTGAGTAAAGATTCCTTACAAATAGCTTACAAAACGTACGGAATAGCGTGGAAAAATAAAAAAAAAATGTCGTGACATTTTCGTAATTATTTTACTCGTAATTACCCTAAAAGATCAAAATCATCTATAAGATCATTTTACAAAATTACCATTAAAATTACCCTACAGATCATTTGTAGAGTATTTTTGATAATTACCCTACGAGTAAACTAATTACGAAAATGTCACCGCGTTTTTTTTTTACTTTTACACGCTATTTGTAGCGTATTTGTATTTGATCTTTTGTCTATTTTTATTATTTAAATAAAGTTTAAGTTGGGTTAAAATTAGTATGAGTGTAATAGAATAGATGATTAGGATTATTGTAATCGGTGTGTTTTCATTGATTAATAATATAATACCGTGTTTTAGTATTTGATCATATTTATCAAGGGCTTTGATTTTCTAACAACACGGTTAACCGTCGGTTATGGATCAATTTTGTTTATGTTCGGTTAATTGTCCAATGTATTTTTTTTTCTTTGTTCAAACTAAAAATGGTTCAATCAAGGATTCCGATTCTCAGATTCTAGAGTGAATTAATTTCAAATCGCAATACTCAGATCAAGTGATGATGATTGGAATAATGATTAGGTTTATGTGCCGAGAATAGATGATCCGTCGACGAGGACGTTTGAGCGGTGTTCATCGGATACGTTTGAGTTATACGGGCCGTGTACGTATGAGGTATGTTATTTGTATTTGTACAGGAGTGGATACGACGGGTGGATGCCCGAGAGAGTAGATGTGTATGGGTATAATATACGGGCGGTTTCCTTTTCTTTCAATGTTTGGATTCCGGCTGATGTTTGGTATGGACCGGATTACTGTTATGGCTACGCGGCTCGTATGGCAGCGAAATAGGGTCCGTTCTGTATCTATCCTCTCGAATAAAGGTTGACACGAGGTATGTGACCCGGACTACCTGGTCGCAATTGTGCCATTGTGGTGTTAAATAATGAATATTGTCACTATGGGAGTTTTTTTTAAGAAATCCTGGAGATTCTGTATTTTGTGATGTATATTTGAAACTTTGAATCATATCTGGTTTCGAATCTTACAAAATATATATAATGGAGTCGAACAAAATGATAACAGAGGGATGAAAAGAAACTGAGAAAGCATGAGGGTTAAAACTTATGTTGTTCACAATGTTTGAACATTGGTGCTTTTGTCATGAGTTGAATTAATTTTTTCTTTTGGAAACGATGAGTACCCGCAAAAGTTTTACCTTTAAATATGTCATAGATATTAAACTAAAAGCCTAAATACATGTAAATAATAACAAGTTTTTTTTGTAATATATTACAATGTATATAAAAATAAAATATATTATAAGTAAAATAATCCGAGCTAAGCCGAACCGAGCTACCAAGCGAGCCAGGCCGAGAGAAATAAGGTACAAGTTGGGAGTGGTGGTGGTCAACTCCTTAGTTGGAGTGGTGGTGGTCAACTCGTTAGTTGGAGTGGTATCGGCCAACATGTGAGAGTTGGAAGTGTTAAAATCCAATATCCCTTTTTTGCTTGGCTGACGCACTTAAATCTTTAGGGACGGCTCTAGAGGTGCAACCCTATACCAGGTTAGGAACCGAACCCGACAACCCTACCCAACCCGAACCCGATCTCTAGCCAACCCGGTTTGGACCCGTTTCAACCCATAGGGTAGGACTCGGTTTGGGTATTTCACAGATAAACCGGTTTCAACCCGACAGTTCACAACCCGGTTTGAGAAAACCCGATATCTCGAACCCGTCCAGATGCGTTGAGCTAGCAATTACCCAACGACTATTTAATCACTTTTGACCATTATAGTACATTTAATGTCGATTTTTTTTTAATCTTTTTCATCCCATATGTTGGTATAAATATGCATTAAAGGTGTAGGTTAAATCACAACACTCAAAAACACAAAAAAAATAAACTCTCCCAAGAAGTATGGAATCGAAAGCGGACATTAATATGTCAATATAGGTTGTTCCACTACTAAACTTACTGAAGATGACGAATAAAATGTAAAAAAAAGTTGTATTTCGTGACGTGAGGTTTTTTTTTTATGAAATTATGTTTTAGTTTACTTGTTATATTAAAAAGCAAATAAAGTAAGAGTTCTGAAGTTATTTATGTTTATTATTATTTTTGAGAATTTTATATTAATAGAGTTGAACAATAGGGTTGAACCCGGTTTGAGAACTTAACTCGGTCCCAACCCAACCTGAATCGGTTCCATAGGGTTTGGTTCTCTGGTCTCCCAACCCGGTTAGAACCTAACCCGGTTTGAATATTTTTAACCTAACCCCAATCATGTTTAAACCTGGTTCAGGTTGAAACCCTAACCCGATCTGTGCACTTCTAGACAGCTCTATTTCTGAGAACCCGATCTTTAGATACTAGATCAGCCCATAAATACAAAACACACGTAGGGTGTTAGAGCATTCACATCTCTTCCATCTTTTTTACCCTACAATTTCACTAAAAACAACTACTTTTTCTCCTCTCATTTCAATTAAATAATACTTTTTATACTTTTATAATTACCTTTACTCCCCTCTCCGCTCATAATCACTTTCAAAATATATTAAAAAAATTTAGAGAGAGAACAATGTCCCACAAATTTTCAGATGAACAATAACAATCTCTCTTCTCTACTCACAATCACTTCCAAACATCTACAATCAATTTTCATAATATAAAAAGTTCTCTCACAGAATTTAGAAGACGGAAGGCTCTTAGTAAAAGAAAAGTCGACAGACTAAAACTTAAGACAAAGAAAAGTCGACGGACTAAATTTAAAGACAAAGAAAAGTCCACGGACTAAATTTAAAGACTTTTGACCAATCACATGTGACGAAAACACTTTGAAAAAGAAAAGAAGAAAAGGCAGAATGGAACACCCCGACCGTTACACTGCACAGGTAGATTACATTGATCATTTTTTTCCTAGACCGGTCAACTTTGAGACTATGGGTTTCATCGGAGATTCGATCGAGTCTTTGAAGTCCATTAATGTCAGACAATCCATAGAGCAGGTCATCACTCTGGGTAATTACAATTTTTACTAGTTTGTCGTGTGAACTAGCATATTTTTTTTTTTTTAATCAGATTACCTAAATATGTTATTTTCTTGACTTCAGGTATGATTGTTTCATCTGCACTAGTTATATGGAAGCTTTTAATGTGTGTTGCTGGTTGCGAGTCACCCGTTGTTGTAGTTCTTACCGAAAGCATGGAACCCGCATTCCAGAGGTAATTTGTCCTGTACAGTACATTATTATTATATTTATCTCTAACTTATAATTGTATTTTTGTAGGTTTCTTTACATTTGTTGTAACTAATGGTTATATAACATAACATTATCCCGTTGGTTAATGGACAAACTGAAGCAGATTAAAGTATTAAACACTTATTTTGCTACACTTTGACTTAGTTTGAGAGATCTGTGAATATTTTGTGTATATATATATATATATTTTTCTAAACTGATGTCTAAATTACATTATCAGGGAGATATTCTGTTCTTACGAATGGGTGAAGAACCTATTCGGGCGGGTGAAATTATTGTGTTTAACATTGATGTAAGAGGTTTTTTTTTTTTTTATTTCTTTTTGATTTGCCTAATAATTTAGTTACTCTGTGCATGATCTTGCACATTTTTATCTCTTTTGTGACTTTCATATCTAAGCCTGTTCTGCAATGTGTTTTGACTTCTATCAGGGCCGTGACATTCCAATCGTCCATCGTGTAATCAAGGTATCGCTTAAATATTAGCTCATTATTACTTCAGTAAGAATGGATAATGAGTTATAGCAAGGTGGTTATTTCAAGTCAAACAAGACATTTTCTTTGGGATGGAAGGGGTTTCTTTTAATCATTTTGTTAATGTGAATGGTGTGTCTTGTTGTTTCTTCTCACAGGTTCATGAACGGAATGATACAGCAGATTTCGATGTCCTTACAAAAGGTGTTTTTTTTTTTTTCTAGCAAAGTGTTAGATTTATCTCTAGGTGTTCATCTATGACAATCTCTACATAGGATACTTATTTGTTAATCTCAGGGGATAACAATAATGAGGCGGACGATAGAGGCATATACGCCCCAGGTCAGGACAGCGACACCACATCATGGGTCGAGCCGTTGGGTAAGGTTAAGATGTCTATAAATTAAATGACTAGCATAAATGTTAGACCATTACAATGACCCCTTAGAGAAAAATGGCACTGTTTGTTATTGGATATAAAGACCGGTTTGGACCATAAACCATTTTAGACTTCCTGAATCAAAGTTCTGCAAGAAAATGGTTATATTATTGATAGTAATATTAAAAATGAGAATTTACATTAAAAGAAAAACGAGTAAGGAGATCCTATGCATTCTGAATGACTTCTATCTTTTTATTTTTAACCGACGTAAGTTCACCCGATTACCCTCAAATCAGTCGAATTTGCCAACTAAAGGATCCTAACAACCATGGGTGTCGACTGTTGAGTGACCGTTGGACCAAGTGTATCTGTTGTTTGACCTTGATCCATGTCCTGCAACTTTTGTTACATGTATAGATTCCAAGATATATAACGTCGTCGTTGGCTCTTCTAAATACGCGGTTCTGTTTGTGATCCCCAATTTTGACATTTCCAAACCACAAACCAGATGGATCATTCCGTTTTACATTGTTCATTTGCAGGTTTTTACCTTATGTTGGCTATCTTACGATCATCATGACCGAAAAGCTTATTATAAAGGTACATATATAACTCTTGTTTCAAATTAAAGTAACCGCCAGTCTAGCAAGTTTCTGATTAATGTTTTCATTATTCTTTACTGTGTTGCAGTATGTTCTTATCGGTGCATTGGGTTTGCTCGCGATGACATCCAAAGGTTGATAATCAAGCATCCAAAAAATCATCAGATTTTCATATACTTAAAAGAGTCTTAAAATTTCTTCCAAAAATATATATGAAGTGTCAACATTAACAAAACAAAAAATGCACACTTGTTAGTTTTATCGGTATCACCACAATAGTCTAGCCTTGGACATTAAGGCATCACTCTCATCATCCACTGAACCATATCGCGGCTTCTTTAATATATCAGCCGGTAGTGCATCTCTTTTCCAACGTTGTAGAACGTACTTATCCGAAATTTCATGCACACCTAAAACCCTTAGCACAAAAAAGATATGGCGACATATGTACCCGACCCGAACCATATTTAAGCAACTGCAGACCATGGTACCATCCCCCAAATTTCTAACCACCTGAAATTCAATACAGGTAAATATGCATATGTAAAATTATGAGTAAAATGCCATTTTCGTACCTAAGGTTTGGCCAGTTTTGCGACTTTCATCCAAAGGTTTGTTTTTCGGCATCTGGATCCAAAAGATTTGAAATCTTGCCATTTTCATCCGGCTCGTTCACTCCATCCATTTTTCTCTGTTAAGTCAGGGGTATTTCCATCTTTTTGTTAACTTCAAGGGCAATTTGGTCTTTTTACATACAGTGAAAATGACCAAATTGCCCTTTAAGTTAGCAAAAAGGCAGAAATACCTTTGACCTAATGGAGAAAAATGGATGGAGTTAACGAGCAGGAGGAAAATGGCAAGATTTCAAACCTTTTGGATCCAGATGCAGAAAAACAAACCTTTGGACGAAAGTTGCAAAACTGGCCTAACCTCAGGGACGAAAATGACATTTTACTCTAAAATTCTGCTAATGAGGATAGTTTCTAGGTACAATATGAAAGCCTAAAACCAATGATCCTCACCACATACCTTAAACTCAGCAGTAGCGGTAGATCGATTCTCCTCGATTACATGCACTTTGCACCCGTTCTCGGACAGGATGGTGATTTGGGCGCATGACATTACACATTTCTGAATCTCTTTCTGAACGTATGTAAACAATGTGCGCGTATATACATTCGCTGCATAGCGTTCTATTGGAAGAGATGTCAGCCACACGGGTGTGGTCGTGTTTGTCACATGGTCAAGCTGACGTTGGTTTAAACGTTGTGCCTCCATGGCATTCTCAAAACACATGATAAAGTGAACAAGCGAATTATTAGGGTGAGATTCAACCTTAAAAAAAGTATCAACCCTTGATGTGATTTTCGTTATACAACACATCGGTATATCCTTGAAATACGTCGGTATCCATCTCTCCCTAATTTCAAACATATCACGAAGCCACTTGTTCTTGCTTAATTCATATTCAACAACGAGCTTGTGCCAAGATTCCTCAAACTCGATCACTGAAAGATACGCGTTTCTTACAAGTTTATTAAGTCGTTTACTCAAATCAGTATCTCCGCGTATCTACACAAAAAGCTAAAACAAAATTAACAAAAACATATGAAAAGAGATTGAAATAGTGTGTGCAACACTAAAGAGATACCTTAAGAGGCAACTTGTCCATTATGTGCCACATACACAGGCGATGTGCTGATTGCGGTAATGTCAATGCAATCGCTTCCTTTATGTCATCATCGTCATCAGTTAACACAAGTTGCGGTTGTTTGACATGTGCTTTCAAAAACGACTGTAAAAGTAAGTTGTATGATTCGGTAGTTTCCGAGCTTAGCAACCCTCCACCAAAAATAACACACTTCTTGTGATGGTCAAATCCGGTAAACGAAACAAAAACCATCTTGTACCTGCATAATTAAAAGCTTAAAACACGTTACAAAATGTCATCATCATCATCATCATCATACTCAGTAAATCCCACCAATAGCAAAGCTAAGGTAGGGTTTGAGGAGGCTAAGATGTAGGAGTATTACTTGTTCGTTCCATAAGTTACATTAATTGCGAGAACGTCACCAAACGCATCATAATTAATTTTTGCGATTTCATCAGCCCAAAACAAGAACGCTAGCTCACTACCAACACAATTGTAATCAAACGAGAAATTCGGCAATGTTTGTTTGGCCTTGTTCAACCGGTCAACCAACATTTGTGCATCCGCATCACCAACAAATTCACTCACGTCTCTTCTGAAATTTGGATTCGACATTAACTGCTTACGACACTGCAACCATTGTCTCGCCTTAGTTAACTCCTTATTCTCGGCTTCTAGTAACTCATGATTGTGAGGTTCAACGAACTCATAAACCATGTAAGTTGAAGTACCCGGTATAACTTTAAACTTAACACGCGCAGAGCAACCAGTTACCTTAATGTTGCCTGGTGTTTTGGAAATACCATTGTTAGTACTTGGTTTGCCGGATTTATTGCAGACTATATAACGATGGGTAATATCGCCTTTTTTCTTCTTCACTGTAGATAATCTAGTAGCGAATCCAGCCTTGTCGGCGTAATCCTCGTACATCTTTTTTGCATCTTCTAATGAGTTGAACAGGATACCCTCTGCGGGCTTCTCGCTAGCAGGAACGTTAGGAATCCAATAGCGGGTAGCGTTGGAAGTATTGCTGCGATGCGAATGGGCAACATCTTGTTTGGATTCATGAGAATCCCTGACGGTTGGTTGGTTGACGGAGGATTCAGACATTATTATAGTACTGTAACAAAACAACCTTGAAGAAAATTAACTCAAAGAGCAATGTATAAAGTACAAAGTAGAAACCAAACTCATTATGGAATGCAATGAATCCTACAGGTAACCGTTTAAGGTAACGGTTTAATAACTGCTGGACCCATTATCAGACATATGAAAATACCATATTTAATGTGAAAAAAGAAAAAAATGATAAGTCGAGGCATGTTCGTGTTCGTCATTTATCTTAACCAAACATACGATCCAAAATGATCGTGTTTGGGGTTTTCTTGTTCATGTTCGTTTGTTAAAAAAGTGAACGTGTTTGTGTTAGTTTATGTTTGGTTCGTTAATCATGTAAATGAAGGTTCACGAACGTAAACGAACACAAACACACGCAACTGAACATAGTAAACCGGAACATCAGTTTGCTGGACCTAAAAAAATTAATAAAAAAAGAGTTGATTGTATTGGGCTATATTTTAATTTCATAAAATTGGGCCAAAAAGTTTTATTGAGTATACAAGCTAACGAACATACATAAACGGATTTAAATAAACAAACGACACGACATTGAGTATATAAGCTAACGAACATACATAAACGGATTTAAATAAACGAACAACACGGCATATTAGTTCGTTTAACTATATGAATAATTAACAAACGAACACGAACAGTATGTCTAAAGTTAGATTAATTTAGAGGCAACTTGAAAATGAATCTTCCATACATTACCTTACTTAAAGGTCTAGTAATGGGCTGTAAGTGGATCAACATATATATTGGACTTAGATTTGGGCTGAGCCCACGGGACGCCGGAAAAAGAGAAAAAAAATGTGACCGGCGTCACCGGGGAGACAATGGACCAGATTCAATTGTCACCATACTTACACAGTTAAACAACGTTAATATATATATTTTGTTTTATTACGTTCAACTTTCAGTGACCTCATTTATTCAACTTCAGTTACATGACGATGGTAAGGGTTTCGATTGTTACCAAATAGATTTGCACAACTTCGGAATGTCGTCAGCAGGCGATCGAGAGTTGTTACAGTCGGATATGGCGAACCAAGCTGGCTCATTTTGTAACCAAGCCCAGCTTGAGCTAAGCTCGGCTCGGCCCATGGCTCGGCTTGTTGGCTCGTTCTTAGGCTCTTTTAACTCCGATATAAAGCTCAAGCCAAGTTTAACCGCCTGAATTAATTTCGAGCTTGAGCTCGACCCCACCCTGGCTCGACTCGGCTCGACTCGTTTACAGCCCTAGGGTCATGGGCCGGGATCTGGATCCAGGGCCGTCTCCGAAAATCTTCGAAAATATGTAGGCTCTGTGCGAAGATAAAATACGGGCCCCTAAAGTATAAACTTCTTAAAAATAATATACAAAACAAGTTTTAAATATATGAAAATGAATTAAAAATATGTGGAAACGTAGATAAAAAGCACGTCACACGCGCATTTAGGCAACGAAACGTAGAAAGAAAACACGTTGTAAGGGTAAATTAAAAAAATGTGGAATAGTTACGTCGTAACTTTAAAAATCGATATTTATGATCATGTAAAACCATCATAGCCTATCCAAATTTATTTAGAAAATACACGGAGTTAAAAGAGAAAAAAAAACAAAAAAAAGACTTTTTTGATTAAAAAAATGGAACACACAAAACTAATTGTAGATTGAATAATATTTTAAGAAAATTAACATAAATAAGCATTTTTAAACTAGATTTGAAAAATAACTACGATTCAAATTTTGATTTAATGTAACACAAAATTAGTCAATTAATGTCATTGTATTTAATGCGTAGGTAATAAAGAAAAAAAATCAACTAAAAATGAAGATATCAAGATTAGGGGAGGAGGGGTGGTCACTAGTGATAGATTTCTATCACTCCCACTATCCAATCAAATCATGCCATGTCATCACCCAATATTCTATCACTAGTGATAGAAATGTAAGGGGGGTGGTATCACTAGTGATGGAATTCTATCACTCCTAAATTTTTTTAATTTTCATTTTAAAATTAGAAATTTTTAATTTTATTTTAAAACAAAATTATAAATTTCACTAATTTTTTTAATTTTTTATTTTAAATTAGAAATTAACAATAAAACACTAAAATTAAAAATTTCATTAAATTTAAAACATACTACTTCAATTTAACATACTAGAAACATACAATTAAAAAAAAACATACTCCTCGTCCGAATCATAAAACTCCAAACCTAGAGAACCTACTAGTTCGATTAAATCGTATCTCAACCGAAAGTGGGTTTCTTCATTACGCAATTCTAGATGGATATTTTGTGGAACTTGAACTTGTGTAGGAGGATCCGGCACCCAATCTGGGGATATTGCACGTCCGTCTTCTTTGATCAGCATATTGTGCAATATGATACATGCATACACTATGCTATGTATTGATTTCTTGGTCGTCGAACGAACCGGTCGGTGTAGTATACCCCATCTACCCTTTAAAACACCAAATGTCCTCTCAACATCTTTTCTTGCCAATTCTTTCAATTTTTTGAACGCCTTTTCTTTAGCCTCGATAGGAAATGAGGGAGCTTTCACAAAAACATACCAAGACGGGTAGATACCATCCACAAGAAAAAAAGTCTCGTCTGTAATGTCGACCGTTAACATAGAAAGGAGAGGAAGGTGCGGTACCATCCGTTACGCTTTGGAACAACGGCGACGTGTGCAACACATTGATGTCGTTGTTTGAACCTGAAACACCGAAATACGAATGCCAAATCCATAAATCATTCGACGCCACCGCTTCTAGTATGATGGTTGGTCTTTTGATGTCTCCCCTAACATACGCCCCTCGCAACTCTCTTGGACAATTTTTCCACTCGATATGTGTACAATCGATGCTACCGAGCATCCCGGGAAAATGCCATCTAGCCTCGTGTGCGGCGTAAATACGTGAGATGTCGTGGCTCGTCAGTTTACGTAAAAACTCGTTAGCATACAACTTAATGACCGCGTTGCAAAAAAATTGCAAACATTCACGTGAAGTTCTTTCCGACATAGCTAGGTATTCATCATATTGATCGGGAGGGTTACCTGTCGCTAGTTGGCGAATGGCGGACGTGCGTTTTTTTATCAGCGTGAAACTTGGTTTGCCCCTCGCATCGTAACTTTCTTGAAACCATTCCTCGCTTGCTTCGATGTCTCCAACAATCTTTAAAAATAATTCTTTGGGTAAACGAAACCGATCTCTAAACGTTTCGGCATTGTAGAGCGGATTTTCCACAAAATAATCGTTCATCAAAACTTCGTTGGCACGTATACGATCACGGTCGACCATCTTCTTCTTTGGGCGGGACGACTCGGCATCAAGCTCGTTATACACCGACACAAAATATTTTAGCGTTCCGTTGTCGGAAGACGACTCGGTATCACTATCGCTAGACATCGGAAACGTCGAATCCGTAGGGAATTCCATTTGAGAAAGATATAAAAATTGTGTGAAATGGGTTTAAAATGGTTTAAAAGATGTAGATTGGTGTGTGTAAAATGGTTTAAAATGGAGATATAAATAGATAAATGGTTTAAAGGTTTTTTTTTAATGAATATTACCGTTTAAAAACGGTCAAAAAATCAATCAAACGGTCCAATTTTTCAAACTTCAACGCGTTATAGGTTCAACGCGTTTTCTTTTTCACGCGTTATGGGGGGTCCGGCGGCGGTGTTCCGTGATGGTTAAACGAGTGATGGGGGTGGTATAATGGACCACCCTGTGTGCTCTTAGAACCCAAGAACTACTTGCTAATAAAATGACATGGGAAATTGGGAACCACCAAACCAAGGGCTTCATCTTGTCATTTTCTAATTCATTACTTATATATTCTAAGTTCTATAGCGTAACTTTATTAAAATAAATAAATTTTTGGGCCCTGAGTCGTCGCCCACCCCGCACCCCCTCCGGGCCGCCCCTGTCCAGATCAAACCCGGTTTTTACCATCAAATACCGGTACCGGTACCGAACCGGGTATATTCGGTACCGGTACCAACTTTGGGGATTTTCGGTACCGGTACTTTCGGTTCCGGTACCGGTCGGTACCGAGCTCATCCCTGCCACTGAGTGATGACGTTTCATTATTATAATCCATTCATTACTTCTTTTATCAGCTGCTCGTATGGTGAGTTGTTTGTATGCTTCTTGTTTGGTGAGTTTGTGAATCTTTACCAGTTGTTTATCACAAGATTACTATTAATAATTTGAATTGTTGATAATTTTCTCAGTTTTTTATACATATATATATATATATATATATATCAAGTAAGGCCACCCGTAGTGTGGCGGCATATCGCGGCAAAACCCATCATAGCGTCGCTGTAACAACCGTCTAATTTCTTCTAAATTAGATTATAAAGAAGCGCGGTTTTATAAAAAGGATACTTTACTTCAACGGAAGTAAAGATTCAAAGTATAAAAGTGACTACATACTAGTTAACTACTAAACTAGTTTAAACATTCAAAACATGATTAGTAACTTGTTTACATCATAAACATCGTTTAATCAAAGTTAAATTAACGCGGAAGCTTCTAAGTTGTGTTCGGTTCTTCAAAAAAACTTGCTTGATCGCCATCCGTAAGATCCCCATTATCACCTAAGGTCAAAACCACAAAAAAATGTTAGTTTTGACATAGATATAATACATATAAACAAGATCCGACATCGAATCATGAAAAATAAAATAAAATAAAATAAAATTTCATTTCCGATCCTGTCGCGTGTCGCGCCAGGTACTCTGCGCTTTGTCGCGTGGCGCGCAGGGACGCAGCTTAGGCTACGTCCGAGGGGGCGCCCGACCCCTCGAACTTTCGATGCGTAGTGTTATGAATAGTACATTCCTATAGAAAATTTTTAGGTATATACGTTTCCACCCCCCCCCCCCCCCCCCCGGTTTCGGAAAAATGGGGGGGGGGGCGAAGCTTCGCCACTGGTGGCGCGGGTGCCCCTGCGTGTCGCGCCAGCCCCCTTGTGTCTCCCCCGCGTGGCGCGGGGGAGTACGTTTTCCAGCTGGTCCTGCATATTCGCCCAGCTCCGGAATTTCACAAATTTCAACTTTAAATGCTTATAACTTTTCGCTCGGTTGTCCGTTTTAGGTGATTCTTTTTTCCTATACGTCTGTAAATTCATTACCGACATGCCTATCTCAATTGTCATACCAAAAATTTGATTTACGGGCCGAACGAATAAAAGTCACTTATGCATTATTCGACCCATTCAAGTTACACTCATTTTACTACCCTCTTTAATAGTAAACATAGGCGCTTTTTACCCAACTTCCGGGGCTTATTATCACCAGCATTTTATTACCAATCTCATGGTTTCATGCTCGTAAGATTGTAACCGCCTATGCCAACTATTAATAACTATAGCAATACCCTTTCACCATTATTCGACCCGTTTGGCTCATCTACGGAATCCTCCATTATGATGACTACCAAACGACTTCTAGCCAATTCTTAACCTATTATTTCAATTAACGGACATTGTCATTCAATCAACACAACCTTGTTTTACAACGCAACTAAATATGCTCTAGTTATCAAATTACTCAATGTAACGAATTAAGTTGCATACCTTCATAGTTCTTCAACATTAGTTTCTACCCATAATTACCCATTCCCGGCTTATCGACTTTAGCGTATCACTCCCATTTCATAGTTTACGCTTTTATAACTCATATCTAACGAGTGACGTTTAAGTCTCTTCGAACACTACCATTCCGACCATTATTTGACCCGTTTTCTATCTAGTGAACACCGTCACTTCAACTAAATATCCAAATTCATATACTATGCTAAATTCAAAGTCTACTAACAAAATACATAGTAATCATATCGTAACGAAACTGTGGTTACGTACCTTTAGAGCGCTTCTTTCAACACGTGTCTCCACCGGCTTGTCCGCTTGAGGATCCAGATTCCTTGCCTATAGAGTTCAACCATATATTGCTTAGAACTCCTTTCACCACATATCACGCATAATTCATCTCATCATTCTAATATGCGCTTTTATTCATAATTTTCTGCATTTAGCTTTCTTTTAGGCATTTCAACAAACACCTAAAGGGCATTATTTTATACAATTCAAAAATCAAGTTCTTGACTAACTACTTAACCGAGATTTGAACATTATTTCACATGTTCATGACAATTTTTCGTATCAACCAATCTGGATTTGCTCCATAGAGCTCAAATACACTAAGTTAACAAAGATAATCCTAGTGTTTAACATAATTCTACAAAACCCACTTATCACCTTCAATGGTGATTATGAATTTCACAAGAAATAGGCGAAATTTCAACAAGTAGTTGACTAGGGTTTATCCCTAGACACTATTTCATTCCAAACAACTAACATGCAACATCAATTCTGAATTTCATGAATTCACTCAGAAATTTAGATGAAGGTTTTCCATGGAAATTACATACCTTATGATCCTTTTTCAAAGGAGATCACTAATTTGTGTTTAGATTTCTGTTTGGACTCGATTTGCCCCTTTGATTTGATGAAATTTGGTTGATTAGGGTTGGAGCTTAGAAGCTTCTCTTGGCTTCTGTAAAAAACTCGACCAGAACACACACTCAAGGTGTGTGTTTTGGTGTTTGGTATTTTATTTATTATAAACTAGTTTCTAGTTTATCACTTTTGGCCCCTCTAGTTTACCCAAGTTGCATTTAGTGTGTTTTAACCCATTTTCCTCATTATTCCAAGGCACAAAATTAACTAGGTTAAATTTTTCCTAGTTATTTTATCCTTAATTGTGACCAACATATACATATATATATATTGGTCATTTATATAATTTCTAATATTTTCGGGGTGTTTCAAGTCTATCCCCCTTAAATAGGTTTCGTCCCCGAAACCTTCTTTAAGTAGTCCTTTGGTTTGGACTAAACTATCTTAGTTTCGCTTTTCAAGACATTCCTTGTTCTCCGATATAAAGTTTTCATTCGTATTGACATGTGCGTCTTTTGGGCATATGTCCTCATGGACCGTAACCTTTTATCATTTATTTCCTATTCTTGTCGCCTATTTGACCGAGTTGTCTTTTGATCACCCGGTCACTAAGTCCGTCAGCAACTTTACTTCGTGCTAATCCTATATTTACAAGCGATTTTCATAGGTCACATCATTATTTTGACTATAAATTGTTTTACCGGCTAGACTGATTATTCACCGTTTTACTTCATGCCTCGTCATGCGGCTACACTATATTGCCGTCATTGGCCTTTTGCGTGCTTATAATTTCATATCTAGCGACTCATATTACAACGTGGTTGTATTCTATATCACTTTTGTATCCGTGATCACATCACGTCATGTTTAGGTTAATGTCAGCTTTTCATTATTAAGAATCTTTCTTTCGAATGCCTCGTCTTACACCTATCAACGTTAAGACTTATATCCTTCAGTATTAACCATTTTCAAATTTCTCTCATAATATTCATATTTGTTAGAACGTTGTTTCTTACTAAAACTGAATTTTAGTTTTACATTTTTCTCTTTAACACATGTCGATTAATCATATCGAGAAACTGACGACAATAATTATTCTTTTTCATTATCATTTTATGCGGGGAATTATAACTAGTTCCCACGCTTTACCCAAGTGATCCGTAGGTTCTTTTGCCTAGCCTCGTAGGTTATTTCTTTAGGCTATTACCCTTTTTTGGTGAGGCCCTTATAGTTTATTTCTTTCTATTGCTGACGCGAGGGTCATTTAGCCCCTTTAAACCCATGCATTGTTTATAATCCCGAGGGTTATGATGATCCCGTATATCATCTTTTACTCGTGTTATTTCGTTCTTAAAAACACATTTTTGGTGTTAAGGCACTCTTTTAATCCCGAAATTCGTTCATTTTCATTTTCGAATTTACTCGATTTGACCGTAGTCTAAGGTTACACCCGTTCTCTTTTTAGACTAATCTTCCGACTCTATGACTTCCTACATCATTTACGCACCGGTTTGTTTTCCACTCACCATTCTCCGGTCCACACATTTGTTTATTTACAACCCATTACCCGGGTTCTTTATCTAAATGTTTTAATGCTTCCGTTGTTTGGTTCGCATTTTCCTTTTTATATTCTCTCATGACCCATTACATGAGTTTGTTAATATTTTGCGCTTCAATTAATGGTTTGCACTTACTTGCACTATTAAGCATTATACTTTATTCAGCCCGTCCAATATTAAAATAGTTGAACATAACTATCGAAATTTCTGTTTTTGTGAAATTTTATTGTCCTTTAGTCATAACCCTTTATCCGAGTCTTTTGACTTTTAATTTGCGTCACCCTCTCTTGGTTTACGCATATATCCGTAATCCTACCCATCTATCGAGTCATTTACCGAAGTCATTATCAAAGTCACCATTTCGTCATGCATTAAGGCTTCGTTTTAATTTATTCAGTAGTATTAGCGTAATCCCGTAGCCTTTATTCCACCAAGTTCTTAATTCTTTCATTCATTTTGTTTGACTTGTTCTGGTGAACTTCATTACTTATGATAGTCAAACTTTACCCTTATGCCTTAACATTCTTGTTTGTTAGTTTATAATTTTAATTACCTTGGTTCTTATCCCTTCTCTTGGGCTCATTACTTTAATGTAATACGCTCCCGTTATCCGGCTTTCATTTACCTTTATTATCAAACATTTTACTTATTTGATCCGAACACCACCTTTCTTTTGTTAGCGACCCTTGGGTTTGTTTCTTTTACTAATGTCCCAAAGGCCCATTTCTTAAGTCTTATTTGGTAAAACCGCTACTATTGTTATATGACCTTTTGGGTTTACCCATTTTTGTCCCATCACTTTAAAAATGTTAATTTTACTACTCTTTTATACAATCACACCCCTCGATGTGATCATTGCTTTTCCTCATAAGGATTTAATTAATAATGTATTACTTGGATGGTTACCCATACCCAAGTTTCTAAATCCGCATTTAACGATACTTTCTTATTCGCAGCGGCGAATAATACGTATCGTTCATTTAGTTTTCCTTGAGGATATTTTCCGCCCAAGTCTTAATTTCTCATTCTTAGCCTTAATCCATTGTTGCCCAACGTTATCTTAATGAAATTTTAATATGTGTACCTGCAATACTCACCCTAGTGGGCTTTCTCTCAACTCTTTAATCTTTTCTTTCTTTGCCGTCATCATGGTGACTTATAGTATTTCCTTTATTCTGAGTTAAACGACTTTGGTAGCCTTTTCGACTTTCCCATATATCCCATTTTCTTTTCTTTTTTTGCACGTCTCCTCAGTCACGAGGGATACTTTATCGTCGCCAACTGTGGTTGAGATCATTCCATTGTAACAATAACATAAATCAATTCATTTCATTTTATTATTCCATGTCGTTGTATGGAATTTACCCACATTGTTTATCAATATAGATGATGTTTCTACATGTTTTATTTGGTTTGGCCAAGTTTATAACCTTGTCTTCGCCATTTACTACTATTACAAATTTCCGGGTTCGGGTGCAATTACACTCCTTCCCAACACAACATTTATTCACTTCATTAACTTCCCGGGTTCGAGTGTATGCACATTCCTTCCCATTATGACACTTATCTTTCATTGCATTTCCGGGTTCGAGTGTACGTGCACTCCTTCCCATTGCAATATTTATCGAGATTACTTCTACCTTGGTTTCACATACTCACCCTTATTTATTTATTTATATATATTCATATATATATATTTTTCCTTTACATAATTCATTTATTTCACTAATCCTGTATGCCTATATGCAACTATCATTCATTATGTGAATCGTTGCATTTTACTTGTCTTATCGTAATTTAGAACGTGCACTTGATTGTCACTTCGTTACCTCAAGTCATTACTTGATTTAGGTTCTTTGCTAGCATGTTCTTCGTCATGCTTCCGAACCTTTTGTCATTTAAATTATTTAATCCCCGTCATCTTAAGACCCGGTCATCATCTCATTCGAACATTTCCAATTTATTATTAATCTTACTATTCAATGTTGCTCGTATTATTATACAAGACATTCAAATATACTTACTTTACAAATACTTATTTTATATTCAATCTATGATTAGGATTCATACTACCTAATCATCTTTTACCAACATTAGACATCTCAATTCTGAAATGTTTATATCAATTGTCAAACATTTCGTTCCATCATCGTTTGCATCTTTCATTTTGATTTAGCCAAGTTTGTAACTTGCTTAAACCATTCATGTTTAGTGCACTTTCCGGGTTTGAGTGTATTAACACGCTCTTCCCATGCACATCAACTCGAATTCCTTTTTCTAACAATCTAATAAAATCTACTAAATAACTAATTCTTACCGGACGATCAATCAAGCTTGAACCGAACACTTTGTTGACAACCTTAAGCTCTGATTACCAACTTGTAACAACCGTCTAATTTCTACTAAATTAGATTATAAATAAGCGTGGTTTTATAAAAAGGATACTTTACTTCAACGGAAGTAAAGATTCAAAGTATAAAAGTAACTACATACTAGTTAACTACTAAACTAGTTTAAACATTCAAAACATGATTAGTAACTTGTTTACATCATAAACATCGTTTAATCAAAGTTAAATTAACGCGGAAGCTTCTAAGTTGTGTTCGGTTCTTCAAAAAAACTTGCTTGATCGCCATCCGTAAGATCCCCATTATCACCTAAGGTCAAAACCACTAAAAATGTTAGTTTTGACATAGATATAGTACATATAAACAAGATCCGACATCGAATCATGAAAAATAAAATAAAATTTCCTTTCCGATCCTGTCGCGTGTCGCGCCAGGTACTCTGCGCTTTGTCGCGTGGCGCGGGTGCCCCCGCGTGTCGCGCCAGCCCCCTTATGTCTCCCCCGCGTGGCGCGGGGGAGTACGTTTTCCAGCAGGTCCTGGAGCTGGTCCTGCATATTCGCCCAGCTCCGGAATTTCACAAATTTCAACTTTAAATGCTCATAACTTTTCGCTCGGTTGTCCGTTTTAGGTGATTCTTTTTTCCTATACGTCTGTAAATTCGTTACCGACATGCCTATCTCAATTGTCATACCAAAAATTTGATTTACGGGCCGAATGAATAAAAGTCACTTATGCATTATTCGACCCATTCAAGTTACACTCATTTTACTACCCTCTTTAATAGTAAACATAGGCGCTTTTTACCCAACTTTCGGGGCTTATTATCACCAGCATTTTATTACCAATCTCATGGTTTCATGCTCGTAAGATTGTAACCGCCTATGCCAACTATTAATAACTATAGCAATACCCTTTCACCATTATTCGACCCGTTTGGCTCATCTACGGAATCCTCCATTATGATGACTACAAAACGACTTCTAGCCAATTCTTAACCTATTATTTCAATTAACGGACATTGTCATTCAATCAACTGTCACACCCCAAATTTCCACGTATTACCGGTGGGCCCGGTAGGGGAGTATCGTGACGTGGTTGGTAACATAATAGTCAAACAACACAATATATAAATGCACAGCGGAAGCAAAATATAGATATATTACAATCCGAAATAGTGTAACATCAAAGTATTACAACGGAAGTAAAGGATCCACAGGCGGATCGAAAATAAAAATATAACACTGTTCAACAGACTTTAGGCATCTAAGCTTGCGAGACTCTTTATTGATGCTAGGAGTAGCCAGCCCATTCCGATTAGTACCTGCACTTAGCCTTTTTGGGAAAATACGTCAGTTTACACTGGTAAATACAATCAACCGACTCATTTTGAAAAGGGTTTAACATGATTGATTTGAGTGCACATGGCACAAATAATATTTTATAACATGGGATAATTATTTGAATATAATACTCGTAAAAGATTTACATGTTTCTTATGCGTTCAGTAGCCCGGTTCGTGCCGGGTTAAAGATCAATAGACACACCACATTATGTATATGAGACACTGACAGGTGTACGCCTACACCTGTGTGCTAAGGTCGTGGCCATTTCGTAAAATGATGTCAGGGATATCCGGGACATGGTCATTAACCCCCCAAAGGCTTTAAGCAAACAAAACAATTTAAATGGTCATCTCGATAATACTTAACCCCCAAAACGATTAAGGTCGAATGCCCGACCAAGCGGTATTTTATATACCGTACCCCAAGCCCGTATAAGGGAAAATAAGTTAAAAGTATTTACCTGAGCTAAATATAAATTCAATCCCAGCCGTATCAAATCAGCAAGTACAGATAGCTTTTACTGGGCTCCTAAATCTGGAACGAAGGTTTAATAATTACCTCTTAGAATCCTAACGGGTCTTTAATTAAGCCTTGACTTAGACCGATTAGTTTTCAAGAGGAAGATACGGTTCAAACGCATGATAAAGCGAAGACCGAAATAGAATGTGATTTAGACCCGACAAGTTTGAAGACTTGTATAATATGGGTAATCTAAACACATTCTGGATTTTGAGATAATAACGATAAGGTTTGACCCATTTCGGCTAATTTATGCAAACTAGTTACATAAACCGAACTGAACGCGTATGAAGCGTAACGGGTAACCGTAAGAGTCCTAAACAGGTTTCCTAAGTTAACATGCCTTAAATATGTTGTGATATCAGTAGGATACCTTCCATTATGCCCAAAACGAGTTTAATCTCATATTAAGCCCCGTAGGGGTATTTTGGTCATTTTAAAGATTATAAAGGGATCAATTAAGTTTCTGTGATCCGGGTCTGCATAAATCAGTAAAATAGTTTATTTTAACTTGGTGTATCAGTTGGTGTTAAGTCCTATGTGGCAAAATGGTTTTAAACCCTTACTATGCGCTTAATACGCGTATAACGTCGTTTTAAGCGATTTACGAGTTAAAATAGTATTCTGAGTTTCCAGGTCAGTTTATAAGGTTCAAAACACTTCATTTATTATTTAAAATCAGTAGCAATTGGATTGGTAGCAAAAGGATTTGTAAAACTCGTTTTATGGCCGAAAAGGGCATATTCGGTATTTACCGAATCAAGGTACTAATCCTAGCTTATGATCAGTTTAAAAAATAATTAAAAAATCTCAAAAAATCCCAAAATATTATATTACATCAGTGGGTAAAAGGTTTGGTGTCAAAAATTTGGTTTAGATAGGCTTTACGCTAATGACGCCGTTTAATTACTAAGAAGCGTTCTAATTACGTCATTAAGCATAACTCCTAATCTAGACCTCCAACTGATGTGAAAATTTAGGGACATGTTTTATAATCAGTAACAAAGATTATTGTACTTTCACATTTCCAAAATTCTCGTTGTATGGTCATAAGGGCATTATGGTCCATATTTAAGCATTTAACGGAAACGTCGGACACTTAAGGATTTAAGTGGTATAAACGCAGAGGGTTATACAAACATGTAACTAGGTCCTAATGGAACTTTAAGGCATGTCTAAATCTATCTAAACCGGGTCAGAACTGAGGTCAAAGCAAAAGTCAAACTTTTGCGTCTTTCGGTTCCGGATCGGTTCAAAACAGAAAGTTGTCGAATCAAACAAGCTTAGACAAGTTCTTATGCTTATTATCAGGTTATATGAATGATAAAATAGGTGATACGCCTTTTACATCTTTAATCATGTGTTAAATCGAATATTATATTTCTGTTGACTTTTTCTAATCATCTTTGACTCGACAAATGACCTAGTTAGGATGGGAATCAGTGAGTACCCATTTAAGGGTTTGATGCCCACCTAATTACCAACTTATAACTACCTTAAGTTTGATTAATCGCTGGACCAATATCGATTAATCAATAAGTCAACCGTTATTTACGACGGTTTGACTTTTAAGCTATAAACTAATCAAAACTCAATTAAAGAAGGTTAATAATACTTACCAAGGTCCTAATGATGATTAGAGATGCTTAGGAAGTGGCCTTGAGTTCCAGAAATCCTCAGATGTGAAGTTTGGAATGAATGATCAAATGGTGCAACAAGGTGGGTTCTTATATAGTGTTCTTGATGCCTTTAGATCATTACAAACAAGTCTACAATTGTTATGGGATTATCCCAAATGTCCCTAGGGCCTAATAATGCATTAAACAAGTCCCTAAAATCGGAAAATGGCAGATTGAGGCGGTGCAACCGGCTGAAAATAGGCAGCTGTGAAGTTTCTGCATCTGCATGTGGGATGCGGCCCGCGTAAGATGTTGTTAAGTCTTACGCGGCCCGCCTGGAGCCTGGCTTCAGGTTTTAAACTTTTCATTTATTGCACTTTTAGTCCCCGGTCCTCCTAAACATCGTTTTCACCTTGTTTCTTGCATTATAAGCCCTCTAACTTGATTTATAAGGGCTTCAAGACTTATACCATCTTTGTGAAGTCCTTGGTCACTTTGTGTTTACCCGAAAAGTCCTAAATTTCCATGTTGACGCTTCTAACCCCTCGTACACGAATTTTATCATAACTTTCTCATACGATAACGAAACTTGGTGAAATTTTTATGGTGCATTCTAGTGAGCATAATTAATCGTTACAAGGCTTCGGGTTTGCTAAAAGGTCACTCAGAGGTATATCTTAACATGTTGACACATTTAACCCCTGTAGTTTGTAATTTCTCACTTTCTTTCACAATTAGGTATGTATGATCCATGATTTATTCGTTTAAGGTTATAAACATCATGTAGGGTTATTGTAAAGTATATTTATTCATTGTTGACATTTTGAACTCTTATATTTACATAGTTTCATTGTTTGTCAACTTTAGTCCCTCCAAAGTATTCTTTCACACGTTCAAAGATTATGACACGTGTCAACACATTATAGGACGTAAATTTTCAAGGTGTTACATCCTCACCCCCTTAAAAGAAATCTCGACCTCGAGATTTACTGAAACAGATAAGGGTACTTTTCTTTCATCGTGGACTCAACCTCCCACGTATACTCGGGACCTCTACGGGCATCCCATTTGACCTTTACAATCGGTACATGCTTCCTTCGAAGCTTCTTGAATAGGTTTAGCTTATAAGCTACTTGATCTTGATACATTTGATTTTCTTCGAATAATTCTATATATTTAGAGCTTACTAGCCTGTTAATTTTAACACTTTGGCACGCCCTTCCTGGGTGATATCTCTTGTTTGAACTTTATTCTTTAACAAGAATTTAGGAGGGTTGCTATTTTCATAAATCCTTGATTTTCTGCCGAATACTGGCATCTTACGGATGATTATGAATTTGCGTGATCTTATTTGTTGTTTCCAATACAACTTTCAGATCCTGTTAATTGGACTTACCAATCCATTGTCATAACCAATGATATTTAAAATTTCTTCTATACAAGGTCTCCTAAGGAGCAGCCTTGATGCTTATATATATATATATATATATATATATATATATAAACTATTATAGAAAAGCTTATCTTAAGGTGAGATGGTTATTCCAACCACAGCTTAACTAATTTTAAGGAATAGCTAATCCTTGCCGTTAGTCGAACAGATCGACGATCCTGGGCAGCTGATGGCAAATTCTTAATCGTTGCCTAATTAGGGTTGCGGTGATAATGCATAAGCAAAATGAACCGTCTTTCATAATTAACTATACCGGATTCCCAGGATATTGAGTTAGGCTATATGAACCCTCTATTTTAACTTAGTTAATCAGGGTTTCGATTCTTCCAATGATGGTACTAGCCGTTTTGGAGATTTCATAATAACATAGCCTTAAACGGGATTTAAACCTTAACTCTACCAGCCTCTCAGGGGCAAACAGGGTAATATTAGGAGAAGATAATCAAGGTACAAGGAGGTTACAGAGATTTTTACAAATCTCAGGTTCCAATTCATCCACCATTGTTTGTGTCATTTAAGTGACACATTTATGTTATGAGTCCAAGAACTCCTTACTCGGAAACATTTACTTGGACAATTCCATCCTGGACATCTCCTTTGAATACCATTAGTTGACTTTAGTACCATATGACCTCTCGGAATATCTTTTTGGTCCCATGCATTAAACCTCCATACTGATCAGGCATGGAAGCAATCTATAGAACTTATTAAGATACACCAATCTTCATATGGCGCTTTTATCATACCATCTGGTATTCGGAATCGATAGAGATTAAAGAGATATCAACTATATATGCTTTCGTACTTCCTCTTAGAGAGAGGATACTTCTAAAATTTTATGCCTAAAGGTTTCTGACAAGAACAGAAGAAATGGTTCATATGATTTGCCTGAAGGTTCTACCTTACACTTAACATCTGGGGTTCTTATAGGGAAAAATTTCTAAAAGTTTGCTAAGTTTATGGTCTTGTGAGAGACTTAACAGCACCCAAAACCACATGTAATTTATAGCAATAAATTCACAAATAAGGGTTTATCTGGTGAAATTCCTAATGTGAGATGTCTCTAATTATTCAACAGGAGGGCTAAACGCCTCCATTATTAATCCTTCTAAACTTAGCTTTGACTGATTACTTCTTAATCATTTTAACGTGGGTAGCTGAGGTAGATCCATAATGGATTTTTAATGAGTAGGTTTTGAAACCTTAGTATGCCCTCTTATTGCCAATGCTAACCACTAATAATTATGTGCTTTAATAGGGTACTATCTCAGCCAATGAATTAAAATTTGCGACATACTGTCGACAGTCTAGAACTTTTATGGCAAGAGTCAGAAATTCTTATTCCGTCTTTTCCCTTTTCGCGAAACGGATACTAGGTTTTTCTAATAAGGTCCTTAAAATTTGGACCATTCCACAATGTATAAGAGGATCCTTCTTGAGGATTTCATTAATGTCCTTTCTAGCATAACCACTGATATACTTAATGGTTTCTACTTCATCATTTCTAGTGTTTAGTCAACATAAGCAAGCCAAGAGTAATTAAAACATAGAGGTAAAATCTTGGATTCTAATACTTAGTCAACATAAGGAGGATAAGTAGGTGACTTATAGTAAGAAGTAAGGGAGTTATTGTACATGTGCTTATATTTAATCAAAATGGAAATTTCACAAACTAGGCACCTAGCTCGGTTGGCTAGGCGCGCGAAAGGGTGTAGCCTAGACCCAGGTTCGATTCCGGGACGGCCGGTTCCACCATTTTTTGAGGTATGTAAGGTATAATTTATATATTGTTTAATATTAATTAATCGTACGGATACATGTAATTATGAGGGTTGTCTCATAAGGAGTCTTGATAATTAATTGCTTCTTATCACCCACAATATGGGCTTGGTCACAAGACGACCAATCCATTCCTATTACTATATCGAGTCCTCCTATTAACGAAACAAGGACAGCGGAGAAGGGTAAATTCTAATGGATATAAAACATCCATTTAATATTGCTGGAGCAGTCTCTGAGGTACTATCGGCCAATTTTTACTTCATACTTAACGCTTAGAGTTTTAACAGGCAGATTTAATGATTTACAATATCCATTGTCTACGAGAGACTTATCTGTACCTAAATCAATTACTACTCTAGCATGAGCGTTATTGGTAAAGAAGTACCTGTTGTGACATTGTTATCCTGAACCGTCTCTTGAGCATCCATTTGAGAGCTTCCAGCTTTGATCTTTTTAACTTCCTCAAGCTTTTTAGCGTATTTAGGGCAGTTGGTCTTAATGTGCCCTCTTTCATTGCAACCATAGCAGGTTGCGTCTCCCAATCTCTTACAATCCAATGTCTTATGCTCCTTGGACTTGCAGATTTCACAGGGTAGAGGCTGAGATTCATATCTGCATTTCCCGAGGTGATATTTCCTACAGGTTTTGCATTTGGTCTTTTCACCGGTCTGCTGTCTGTCCTTCAAATCCTTCCCAGACTTAGTTGCTCCTTCCTTGGCAGCATTAGGGCAATTAGTACTGATGTGGCCCTTTTCGCCGCAGCTGAAACAGTTTGCATTCTTTATGTCCCTACATTCGTGGGACTGGTGGCCATCTCTTTTACAGATGCCACATTGCTTTATCTTTTGATTTGATCGACACTGTCCCCAGTGTCTTCTTTTGCAGGTTTTACATTCGGGTTTTGCCTCCTTTGGTTTGGACCGGTTATAGCTTGAACCGATCTTACCCTTTTTGTAATTCCTATTTGGGGTTTTATCGCACTTTCGCTTATGATTCTTCAACACACGGTTCACAGCGTTGTTTACGGCTGTATTTATCATGGCTTGAAACTCGGTGCTTGTTAAGTTCAGTCTTGCATCATCATTCTGATCAACTGGATGATTGTGAGCTTCAGAGGAGTCAGCCATGGTGAAGCTTTGAAGGCTACTAACCAAGTAGTAAAAATTTGTTTAATCATATAGCAAATTGTCGAACTTTTATGAATAAATAGCCATGGTGCAATTAAGCCATATAGGCCAATAGATAGTATTTAATTTATTTGATTATGTTTTGCCTAAGTTTTTAAATAAACCATCTTTGGCGTTTAAGCGGAATATAATCCTTTATATTTATTAGACAGGGAACATAAGTCACGACTGCCAATGTCATACTGACATCTTTTATATATATAGCACAAGGGCTTGTTCCAAAGGACTTATGATGGCACAGGGCCTTGTCACTAGGAAAAATTTAAAACATAATCAATGATTCCTTTGGATCGGAAAATTTCATAATTCATTGCCTTGACAAGATGTTATGAAATAAAACTATCTTTTTCATGTATACATCCTTGCCCGTAGGTATACATCCCAGATGGATGTTTAGATGTGTACATCATGTTCGACGTTTATTAGCCATGATTCCTATTGACCACTTAGGCTAAATAAGGGGTTTGGAAAAATTTCCTAATATAAAGATGACAAGTGTGATTTTATCGCATCACTGTTGCCAGGAGTGTTATCATACTTACAATGTTACAAGGATTTGAATCCTTTGAATAGGTTCTACCATCTTGGCCTTGTCTGGAATGACATATAGGCTAGGTCGTACCTTTAAGATTCTTTTTACTATGTATAATGGCAGGGAAGGTAGGGTATTTATTTTATTCAGGATTTTTATCATAAATCCTACTTTATAAGTTAATAATAGCACAAATGGCTTAGTCACAAGGACAAATTATAAATTATAAGCTATGATTTCAGAGAATCAAAGCATGAAGGTATATCAGCACAACAGGCCTAGTCACAAGGACATTTATAAATTTTAAGCTATGATTTTCAGAGAATCAAAGCATTTAGGTTTGAACATAGTTCATTACCTTTCTCGGACAGGGAGTCATCGCTACCACTGTCTTTTGGCTCATGTAGAAATGAGCAAGGCCCGTAGGCACTATATTACCAAAGTATGGTCAAAATATGATCATCCTAATTGATGATTTAAACCCATGATTCAGAGATCATTATATTGGGTTAGGAATCTTTTGAAGAATCCTATATAAAAATGACGTGTGTGATTTTTTTTTAATGAATCATGTCCGCCAGGAGCGTTAACACGTGTTCAGATGTTAACAGGGATTTGAATCTTTTAAACAGGTCTTACCATCTTGGCCAGGTCTTTTTAATGACACTCAGGCTAGGTTTCACTCTTAAGATTCTTTTAATATTTAACGCAGAGCAATCCTAAATTGAAATGTTAACGAGGATCTGAATCTAATTGTGGAACTACCATCTTGGCCTTGTCTTAATGTGACACATGGCTAGGTCTTGTCCTTTTTAGATTTTGCCATTTTATTATAATGATAGATCTTATAATATAGGGATGATATTTTTAATGTAATCGTTCCTTTAAAAATTTAAACAAGTATATGGTTGCCCTAAACGGGACTTCTACAAAAATGACTTGCCCATGCAAGAGCTAATCAGAAAATAACAAAGGAACCAAATGAAACGAATTTGGATTAGTCCTATGTTCTAGTCTAGACTCAAGAATGTGCAACTGTGTCACTGAGATTAAACACAAAAAGCTAGTGTTTAATTCACTCAATGTTGGCTCTGATACCAACCTGTCACACACCAAATTTCCACGTATTACCGGTGGGCCCGGTAGGGGAGTATCGTGACGTGGTTGGTAACATAATAGTCAAACAACACAATATATAAATGCACAGCGGAAGCAAAATATAGATATATTACAATCCGAAATAGTGTAACATCAAAGTATTACAACGGAAGTAAAGGATCCACAGGCGGATCGAAAATAAAAATATAACACTGTTCAACAGACTTTAGGCATCTAAGCTTGCGAGACTCTTTATTGATGCAAGGAGTAGCCAGCCCATTTCGATTAGTACCTGCACTTAGCCTTTTTGGGAAAATACGTCAGTTTACACTGGTAAATACAATCAACCGACTCATTTTGAAAAGGGTTTAAAATGATTGATTTGAGTGCACATGGCACAAATAATATTTTATAACTTGGGATAATTATTTGAATATAATACTCGTAAAAGATTTACATGTTTCTTATGCGTTCAGTAGCCCGGTTCGTGCCGGGTTAAAGATCAATAGACACACCACATTATGTATATGAGACACTGACAGGTGTACGCCTACACCTGTGTGCTAAGGTCGTGGCCATTTCGTAAAATGATGCCAGGGATATCCGGGACATGGTCATTAACCCCCCAAAGGCTTTAAGCAAACAAAACAATTTAAACGGTCATCTCGATAATACTTAACCCCCAAAACGATTAAGGTCGAATGCCAGACCAAACGGTATTTTATATACCGTACCCCAAGCCCGTATAAGGGAAAATAAGTTAAAAGTATTTACCTGAGCTAAATATAAATTCAATCCCAGCCGTATCAAATCAGCAAGTACAGATAGCTTTTACTGGGCTCCTAAATCTGGAACGAAGGTTTAATAATAACCTATTAGAATCCTAACGGGTCTTTAATTAAGCCTTGACTTAGACCGATTAGTTTTCAAGAGGAAGATACGGTTCAAACGCATGATAAAGCGAAGACCGGAATAGAATGTGATTTAGACCCGACAAGTTTGAAGACTTGTATAATATGGGTAATCTAAACACATTCTGGATTTTGAGATAATAACGATAAGGTTTGACCCATTTCGGCTAATTTATGCAAACTAGTTACATAAACCGAACTGAACACGTATGAAGCGTAACGGGTAACTGTAAGAGTCCTAAACAGGTTTCCTCAGTTAACATTCCTTAAATATGTTGTGATATCAGTAGGATACCTTCCATTATGCCCAAAACGAGTTTAATCTCATATTAAGCCCCGTAGGGGTATTTTGGTCATTTTAAAGATTATAAAGGGATCAATTAAGTTTCTGTGATCCGGGTCTGCATAAATCAGTAAAATAGTTTATTTTAACTTGGTGTATCAGTTGGTGTTAAGTCCTATGTGGCAAAATGGTTTTAAACCCTTACTATGCGCTTAATACGCGTATAACGTCGTTTTAAGCGATTTACGGGTTAAAATAGTATTCTGAGTTTCCAGGTCAGTTTATAAGGTTCAAAACACTTCATTTATTATTTAAAATCAGTAGCAATTGGATTGGTAGCAAAAGGATTTGTAAAACTCATTTTATGGCCGAAAAGGGCATATTCGGTATTTACCGAATCAAGGTACTAATCCTAGCTTATGATCAGTTTAAAAAATAATTAAAAATCTTCAAAAATCCCAAAATATTATATTACATCAGTGGGTAAAAGGTTTGGTGTCAAAAATTTGGTTTAGATAGGCTTTACGCTAATGACGCCGTTTAATTACCAAGAAGCGTTCTAATTACGTCATTAAGCATAACTCCTAATCTAGACCTCCAACTGATGTGAAAATTTAGGGACATGTTTTATAATCAGTAACAAAGATTATTGTACTTTCACATTTCCAAAATTCTCGTTGTATGGTCATAAGGGCATTATGGTCCATATTTAAGCATTTAACGGAAACGTCGGACACTTAAGGATTTAAGTGGTATAAACGCAGAGGGTTATACAAGCATGTAACTAGGTCCTAATGGAACTTTAAGGCATGTCTAAATCTATCTAAACCGGGTCAGAACTGAGGTCAAAGCAAAAGTCAAACTTTTGCGTCTTTCGGTTCCGGATCGGTTCAAAACAGAAAGTTGTCGAATCAAACAAGCTTAGACAAGTTCTTATGCTTATTATCAGGTTATATGAATGATAAAATAGGTGATACGCCTTTTACATCTTTAATCATGTGTTAAATCGAATATTACATTTCTGTTGACTTTTTCTAATCATCTTTGACTCGACAAATGACCTAGTTAGGATGGGAATCAGTGAGTGCCCATTTAAGGGTTTGATGCCCACCTAATTACCAACTTATAACTACCTTAAGTTTGACTAATCGCTGGACCAATATCGATTAATCAATAAGTCAACCGTTATTTACGACGGTTTAACTTTTAAGCTATAAACTAATCAAAACTCAATTAAAGAAGGTTAATAATACTTACCAAGGTCCTAATGATGATTAGAGATGCTTAGGAAGTGGCCTTGAGTTCCAGAAATCCTCAGATGTGAAGTTTGGAATGAATGATCAAATGGTGCAACAAGGTGGGTTCTTATATAGTGTTCTTGATGCCTTTAGATCATTACAAACAAGTCTACAATTGTTATGGGATCATCCCAAATGTCCCTAGGGCCTAATAATGCATTAAACAAGTCCCTAAAATCGGAAAATGGCAGATTGAGGCGGTGCAACCGGCTGAAAATAGGCAGCTGTGAAGTTTCTGCATCTGCAGGTGGGACGCGGCCCTCGTAAGATGTTGTTAAGTCTTACGCGGCCCTCCTGGAGCCTGGCTTCAGGTTTTAAACTTTTCATTTATTGCACTTTTAGTCCCCGGTCCTCCTAAACGTCGTTTTCACCTTGTTTCTTGCATTATAAGCCCTCTAACTTGATTTATAAGGGCTTCAAGACTTATACCATCTTTGTGAAGTCCTTGGTCACTTTGTGTTTACCCGAAAAGTCCTAAATTTCCATGTTGACGCTTCTAACCCCTCGTACACGAATTTTATCATAACTTTCTCATACGATAACGAAAGTTGGTGAAATTTTTATGGTGCATTCTAGTGAGCATAATTAATCGTTACAAGGCTTCGGGTTTGCTAAAAGGTCACTCAGAGGTATATCTTAACATGTTGACACATTTAACCCCTGTAGTTTGTAATTTCTCACTTTCTTTCACAATTAGGTATGTATGATCCATGATTTATTCGTTTAAGGTTATAAACATCATGTAGGGTTATTGTAAAGTATATTTATTCATTGTTGACATTTTGAACTCTTATATTTACATAGTTTCATTGTTTGTCAACTTTAGTCCCTCCAAAGTATTCTTTCACACGTTCAAAGATTATGACACGTGTCAACACATTATAGGACGTAAATTTTCGAGGTGTTACATCAACACAAACTTGTTTTACATCGCAACTAAATATGCTCTAGTTATCAAATTACTCAATGTAACGAATTAAGTTGCATACCTTCATAATTCTTCAACATTAGTTTCTACCCATAATTACCCATTCCCGGCTTATCGACTTTAGCGTATCACTCCCATTTCATAGTTTGCGCTTTTATAACTCAAATCTAACGAGTGACGTTTAAGTCTCTTCGAACACTACTATTCCGACCATTATTTGACCCGTTTTCTATCTAGTGAACACCGTCACTTCAACTAAATATCCAAATTCATATACTATGCTAAATTCAAAGTCTACTAACAAAATACATAGTAATCATATCGTAACAAAACTGTGGTTACGTACCTTTAGAGCGCTTCTTTCAACGCGTGTCTCCACCGGCTTGTCCGCTTGAGGATCCGGATTCCTTGCCTATAGAGTTCAACCATATATTTCTTAGAACTCCTTTGACCACATATCACGCATAATTCATCTCATCATTCTAATATGCATTTTTATTCATAATTTTCTACATTTAGCTTTCTTTTAGGCATTTCAACAAACACCTAAAGGACATTATTTTATACAATTCAAAAATCAAGTTCTTGACTAACTACTTAACCAAGATTTGAACATTATTTCACATGTTCATGACAATTTTTCGTATCAACCAATCTGGATTTGCTCCATAGAGCTCAAATACACTAAGTTAACAAAGATAATCCTAGTGTTTAACATAATTCTACAAAACCCACTTATCACCTTCAATGGTGATTATGAATTTCACAAGAAATAGGCGAAATTTCAACAAGTAGTTGACTAGGGTTTATCCCTAGACACTATTTCATTCCAAACAACTAACATGCAACATCAATTCTGAATTTCATGAATTCACTCAGAAATTTAGATGAAGGTTTTCCATGGAAATTACATACCTTATGATCCTTTTTCAGAGGAGATCACTAATTTGTGTTTAGATTTCTGTTTGGACTCGATTTGCCCCTTTGATTTGATGAAATTTGGTTGATTAGGGTTGGAGCTTAGAAGCTTCTCTTGGCTTCTGTGAAAAACTCGACCAGAACACACACTCAAGGTGTGTGTTTTGGTGTTTGGTATTTTATTTATTATAAACTAGTTTCTAGTTTATCACTTTTGGCCCCTCTAGTTTACCCAAGTTGCAATTAGTGTGTTTTAACCCATTTTCCTCATTATTCCAAGGCACAAAATTAACTAGGTTAAATTTTTCCTAGTTATTTTATCCTTAATTGTGACCAACATATACATACATATATATATATATATTGGTCATTTATATAATTTCTAATATTTTCGGGGTGTTACAGTCGCGCTACACCGTTACGACCGGCGCTATAGGCTGGTGATTCTGATTCCTCATGAAGGTGATAACGGGGTGAAAAGTTGTGTTTTAAAAAAAGTGACTGTTGCAACGGTGATATGTAATAAAAAAATATAAAAAATCTATATATACATCCACTAAACCTCAAAACATTACACTCAAACAAACCTCAAAACACTCTTTATCGCAACCCCGACCCCTACCCCGGGAGCGGGAGCTGCGAGCACGAGCCGGTGGTATCGATGTTTATTAATTTGGCAGCGGAATTAAACATCAGGATCGTAGTTAGAAAATAAATTTCAGAGTTTCAAAACACCAAACTTTTATATTAAACAAATGGGATAAAACCCATGTTTCATTCATAATATATTTATAGGGATAAACCCTAGTTGCTGAGAACATAAACTTTTATTTAGGTAACTTTTTAGCCACTTTCTTTCAGTCTTCAGTGCTCCATAGCTGACTTCTTATAGTTTCACATTAAGTTACCTGAAACGCGTTTTAAAAACATTTTATCAGCAAGAAATACTGGCGAGTACATTCCATTTATAAAACATCAGTTGTTATAACTTTACATTATTAAGAGCGATTACAATGTTTATATCTAACCAATTACTAGTTCAGTACTTGTCACTCGACGGATATGTGACTATGGTCATATCACACATTGGATACCCATGCCCAATTGTGAAGGTTATCAAGTACTGTATACGAACCCTATAATACTAGCAGTAATTGTAGAATACAACGACTTAATCACTGTAAGTATAATTGATAAACATTTAGGGTTTTGCAAAGCATTTGAAATAATGGCTCACAAACTGTGAGAAAAGATAATGGACTCACATTGTAAACTTAGGTATTTCTATGAGCTTCCTGGTAATATTTCTTGATTATTTTCTTGAGTTTCTATAAAAACATACAATGCACTCGTGTTAGTAAAATAACCCAAGTCACTTTAGCCATACAACACGAGACAGAACCCCAACGAACTTAGTTAGGCAGAGCCTTGACATGCATTGGTGGGTCCTAGATCAATCGGGTGGGGTTAAAATACTTACAACGGGCAGAGCTTCGTGTTTTAGGGGGTATTATAACTACTATTTTCGCACTACAGGGACGAAGAGAGAAAGAAATGTTGAACGATTTGAGAAGTGCAGGTTGCTGCTCAATTTATAGCTGAATCGGGGGTCTCTCGCGTCCCGCAACCCGTCTCACCTTCTTCTCTCGCGCCCCGCGAGGGCACCCTAGCTACGGCTAGGGTTGCCTGGTCACGAACCTAGGTTTAACACGTGTTGGACACGTGGCATAAAAGGGTGTCCAGCAAGTAAAGGCTGTCGCGCCCCGCGACACAACCGGGCCACCCTGTCGCGGCCTGCGAGCGAATAAAAATCCTGATTTTGTTTTTTTTTTTTATAAAAACTAGGATTTTGTCCGCCGCGCGTTGCGGCGGCGCGCGACGGGCGGAAACATATAGCAAGACAAAACACGATTCGTAAAACGCAGTGTGTAACAAAGGTAGACACAAAGCGTACAACACAATGCCAAAGACATTTGAAAAACACAATGCATTAGCATTTGCAAAAGTAGTAGTTATAGTCTAGGGCTTACAATTTCAATTTTTTTAAAGTTTGGTGGGTGTAAAAATGTAGTAATAGTGCAAGGGGTAAAAAAACAAAGTTTAAAAAAGACAAAGTGTAAAAGTATAGGGGTGGTGGGCGGAAATGTGTAAAAGATGAGGGAGTGTTGGTGGAAATGTAAAAGAAGAGGGTTGGTGGCATAACTGTGTAAGAGCTAAGGGGGTGATGGTGAAAGTAGAGGGTTGGTGCAGGAAAAGTTTGAAAGATGAGGTTGTGGTTTTGGAAATCCAAAGTAGAAGGTTTAGGGACTAAATTTGTCATTTTATGAAACTTTGAAGATACCAAAGTCAAGGGGCTAAAATTGCAACATCGTGAAAGTACGGGGGCAGGGAGGCAAAGCCGGTGGGAAACCCGCGCGCGTTGCGGCGCAAGTACATTGCAAACATCGAATAGATTAGTCGAAGCGTTATGTAATGCATTAAACATATGAAAACGCACATTTTGACGTATCCAATTTAACTCAATAGCATTGTAGCTGGATAAAAATGTAAAGTATATCGTATTAATATGTGACTCGACTCATACATAGGAAACGTACAAAAAAGCATAAAATATGTATCAAGGGAAAACTAACACGTGTAATCAAAAGTGATAGTCATATCAACGGAAAAAAACTATACCCTTAGCGTGTTGCGGTAGGGTCGAAACGTAGAATTGGAAACGTACATAAAACAATCAAAAAACAAAATATATTTGACTTGACTTGTTCCCAAAAAAAGTTTACAGCGAAACGTACACCAACTCGAATTTATACCGACACATAAATTTTAATATTCATAATACAACCCGGGGGCGATGCGTCGTAGGCACGTTGCAAACAGATTAGTCCAAGCGCTATGTCATGCGCAAGCGCATGTCTTGACGTATTCAGTTCAACCTAATGTATGGTTGAATCCAAACGTTTAGTTTTTTAAAAAAGAAATTAGCGAACGAAAATAATTAAAGAAAGCAATAAGCTAAAAATATATAGATATACGGTACAACGATAAAGTTGAAACATTATAAACTTTTGAGATTAAACCTCAATGGTCTAATATTGCAATGTAATTGAAATTTAACTTGAAAAGGAAATGGACTCAAAACACAATTTAAGAAAACTAAAAGCAGATGACAAAAATGTATTTTACTCAAAGTATGGGTGAAAAATTAAAGTTTAACTTGGAAAGGAAAGAGACTCAAAACGCAATTTAATAAAACTAAAAGCAAGGGGTAAAAATGTATTTTACTCAAAGTATGGGTAAAAAGAGGAAATTTCGAAATAGATTCAAAACACAATTTAACAAAACTAAAAGTAAGAGACCAAAATGTATTTCACTCAAAATATTGTGTAAAAAATGGAAATGACACATGCATGTTATAATATGAAATAACATACAAACACTAAAACTTACATAAATAAAAAATACATATACTTGCAGATGCATAAAAAGCAAAACTAAAAATTATAATATGAAATAACATACAAACACTAAAACTTACATAAATAAAAAATACATATAAATGAAAACAAAAAAGAAGAAAGAAATAGTCAGTAGCTTTTCAGATTTCACATGGTTAAACTACAATTTTCAAAGTGATGTTGACCTACTTATTTTCAAAGTGATGTTGAACTACAATTTTCAAACGTTCTCTCTTCCTCCTCCATTCAACGAAGATATTACTGTATGAAACAATGTCGGCAAAGGAAATGTGACAGACGACGGCAAGAAATGTTACAGAGGACGACAAGTCTCCGAAACCCCTGTATTTGACTGGCGACGTCCTGGTGTAGATCATTTTCTGACCGGTAATTAATTGTAAAGACGGTTTGGTTTTGCGATGCTGCTTCAGATCTGGTTGGCGAATTCCGTTTATAACACGTCGGCCGGCCAAAAATCAATCCCATTTCATCATCATCAGCTAATAACATTTCTGGGTTTCACTATTCTTTCGTTATCTTCAGTATTTGTTTAGGGGGTTCACTAAATCATAATCGGAGTGGAACAGGGCACTAAACTGTCGCCTTTAGTTTAATCATAGTTAAACCGACTTAAAGTATGATTTTTTCTGGATTCCAAGACACCACCTGTTTGTTTATTTGTTGCTTCCTAAGTGGGTTTTGTTTTTTATTCCCCAATTCATCAAGCAATAATCATGATACTTGTTTTTGTTACGTATATATAATTGACTGATATCGTTGATGCATAGATAGATATTTGCCTAAAAGATGCACCCGAGTGTGGTAGGTGGTTACTGTGGCAGAAAAGTTGGAGGGGAATGCGATGGTTGTTCGTGGTAGTAGGTGTTACTGTGGTGGCGAGATGCGGTAAGGGTTGCAGATGTTTGGGGATGGTGATGGGTGTAGCAGGTGGGTGGAATATGGTAGTTGCAGGTGCGAAGGTGGGTTGCAGGGTTTAGGTTTCAATGAAAAAAAAAAGTGATTCTCGTAGATGATGAATATTGTTACTTTTTAAGGGGGAAACAATGATTGCTTAAACAGGATGGCAGTATCGTATTTAAATGGCCTTTCTAGGACATGTACATAAGACAAAAGAGGGAGGAAATGTCGGTGGCTTTCCACCGACTTTGTCCTTTAAGTCTTTAGGGTAATTAGGGTTAGACATGTTCGGTTTTGCGTTTTTGGAGCGGTTTTAGTGTGTTTTCGAGGGTTATTATACTCTATAATATCATATTCTTATCAAAATAATACTCGGCATCGGAAGATTCGTTCACCGAAAAGTACCGTAGATTTTTTTCACCCGAAGAAATTGCGGAGGAGGAAGAAGCGGTTACTAGTGCATGTGCCATCGCGATTCAAGCCATGCAACATGTTAGTCGTAATGTATTTTTTTATCGTAATGTTTTTATTAAATATTGTAATTTTTTTTTTAATTTAATAAAAGTTTTTTTTAAATAAATTGGAGATTAAATGAAAAAAATAGAAAATTAATAATCAGGTAATGATGGGTATGGGGCTTTTTGACTACACACTCTTGTGATATAAAGTCACATAAAGCCCCCTCTCTTACGCATATTCGTTACTTGTCGCATAACGTCCAGGGCCTTTATGACCAAACGTCTAATTTTTGTGAATCTTTACCAGGGTTAAAAAAGTAATTTTCCAAAGGCTTAACCAAACCAAACCGGTTCGGTTCTTACTGGTTCAGGGTCTGCCAAATGAAATGACCAAAAGTTCTTCATATGTCGAAGACTCTCCTCTCTCGCATCACCCCTCACCACACTCACAACTCCAAATCACCATCCAAAATCTCACCTCGTATCAAGAAAATCGTCAACGAACTCTGTCACATTCTCACAACCCAACACCCCAACTGGGAACAAACCATCGAAACTCGCCTCTCTCAACAAAACATCGTCCCATCAGATGTTGCACACCAAGTGTTCGATAAAATTCCCGACGTCGAATCCGCCTTAAAATTCCTTAACTGGATAACCCAGAGACCATATGGGTGTCCTCTTAATGGGGCTGCTTATTCCTCTCTTTTAAAGCTGTTAGCAAAGTCAAAAGCCTTTCATGAGATTGATTCTGTGTTCATTCGTATGAAATGTGAAAATGAATTGCCTACTCATGATGCTCTAGGTGTTCTTGTTCGAGTCTATTCGGAATGCGGGTTGGTTGATAAAGCTCTTGAGTTTTATGCATTGGCTGTTGAAACATACAACAGTGTCCCGAATGTGTTTGCTTGTAATTCTTTATTGACCGGGCTTGTGAGAAATGATCGTCTGGAAGCCGCACACCAAGTGTATGATGAAATGCTTCAAAGAACCGATTCTGTTTGTGCGGATAATTATAGTACTTGTATAATGGTGAGCGTGTTTTGTAAGAAAGGAAAGGTCGAAGAAGGTCGAAAGTTAATTGTTGATAGATGGGGGCAAGGTTGTATACCCAACATTGTTTTCTACAACATCCTCATTGACGGTTATTGCAAGAAGGGTGATGTTAAGAAAGCGTTTTTGTTGTTTAAAGAGCTTAAACTAAAGGGCTTTTTGCCTGCGATTGAGACATATGGTGCAATGATAAATGGATTTTGCAAGGAAGGAAATTTCGGTCTTGTAGATAGACTTATGAACGAGATGAAGTCGAGAGGTTTGGTGATAAATGTTCAAGTTTATAACACCGTTATTGATGCTCAATGTCGTCACGGTTACAAGACAAAAGCAGTTGAAATACTAAAAAACATGATTGAAATTGGTTGTGCACCAGATATTGTTACGTATAATGTTTTAATATATGATTCTTGTACACGTGGGAAAGTTACAGAAGCCGAACAACTTGTGGAACAAGCTGCAAGAAGAGGATTAAGACCGAATAAGTTAACTTATACACCTTTGTTAAACGCGTATTGCCGGCAAAATGATGCCAACAAGGCGTTAGATTTGTTCGTTAAGATGGTCGATAATGGAGAAAAACCCGACCTGTTAACCTATAATTCTCTTATTCACGGGATTGTTACTTTAGGCGAGATTGAAACCGCAATAATAATATTGGAAAAGATGACCGAAAGAGGAGTATTCCCTGATGCAGGGGTATATAATATTCTGATTAACGGACTCTGCAAAAAACATAAACTTCCGGCTGCGAAGAAGTTGCTTTCTAAGATGCTTGATCGAAACATCCCGCCTGATACATTCGTTTATGCAACGTTAATTGACGGGTTTATTAGACATCAAGAGATTAACGAGGCGAAGAAGCTCTTTGAACTTGCAATTCAAGAAGGTATGAATCTTGATGTTGTCGTGTATAATGCAATGATCAAGGGTTACAGCAAAAATGGTAACTTAGAAGATGCGGTTTCTTGCGTCAAAAAGATGATTAAAGCGAATATTTCACCAGATGAGTTTAGCTATTCTACAATCATAGACGGGTACGTGAAACAACATGATCTTGATGGCGCGTTGGTAATTTTTAATCGTATGGTGAAACAAAACTGTAAGCCGAATGTGGTCACGTATACTTCACTAATTAACGGATTCTGTCGAAAAGGAGACAATCTCGGTGCTGAGAAAGTACTAAAAGAGATGAAGTTTCATGGGGTGATGCCAAATGTTGTTACTTACAGTATATTAATAGGAAGCTATTGCAAAAACGGTAAACTAGCAAAAGCAGCTTCTTTTTTCGAACAAATGTTAACGAACAAATGCAAGCCGAATGATGTTACGTTTCATCATTTAGTGAACGGTTTCTCAAAGTCTTATGAGAAAGATAACGAGGCGAAAAGCTTGATGTTTTTGGATATCAACAGTAGGATGATATCAGACGGTTGGTGTTCAAGAGTTGCTGCGTACAGTACTATCGTTGTATGCCTTTGTCTTCACGGAATGCTCGATATATCTTTGCGGCTGAGTGAGAAAATGGGGATTCGGGGCTGTCCGATTGTTTTTGCTGCTTTGTTATATGGTATTTGCTTAGAAGGGAAGGCGAAAGAATGGAACAATGTGATTTCGTGCAGTTTGAATGAAACGGATCTCGTTGTTGCTGTAAAATATTTGTCGATTTTTGATAGATATGTCCCACAAGGGGCGATTTCAGAAGCTTCTTTGATTTTGCAGAGGTTGATTGATAATAGTAAGGCCAAGCATCATGAAGTTTTGTTAGCTAGAGAAGAATGAAATTAGGTGATTTTACATTGTATATTAAATGTATCAAGTACGAATACGCGATTTACATGTTCTTGTTGCATTTTATTTGCTTCACGACAGGGCTGCTTAACGAGCGAGTAGACATGTGAACTTAAAAAAAATAAAAAATATATGTTGATTTAAGATAAAAAGAAAAGTAAATTCAAATCCTACATTATATCAGTATCTGTTTCTAATGTCAATAATCACTCTCTTCTGAGCTATCTTCTTCCTTTGTCAGCCTTATATCCTTCCTATTACCTCTCATAATGCTTGAAAGATCTTGTATAGTACAACTAGTGCTTCTTTCCATCTTATCAGCAAGAATATCTACTTGCTCTGGAAACCCTAATCCTATAATCTTATTCCTCAAAAGTTCACAGGTTGAAGAGTATGGTGGTATGCCATCATCAACCATCATTTCAAAATACCTACATGCATCCTCTAGCTTCCCTTTCTTCCTACAAAGTCCATGAACCATGACCGCATATGTCGAAGCTGATGGATGAAAACCGCTCGATTCCATCTTCTCCCATTGCGCCGTGACCCTATCAAACCGCCCTACACGAATTAACATCTTTAGCAGCATGTTGTACGTATGACGATCCGGGTCACACGAGTCTTGATCCATTCTCGATACCAATTTAGTCGCCATGTTAACTTCCAACCGGTTACAATGAAAAGCTAAGATAGCATTGTAGCTCCACACATCCGGTTTCACTTCCCTCTCGAGCATTTCATCTAACAGTTGGTACGCTTCATCAATTTTATCGTTTTTACACAGTCTGTTGATTATCGCGTTGTAAGTAAACACATTCGGTACAAGATTATACCTTTTCATCCTATCAAGAACCCGGAACGCAGAATGAACATCATTCGCATTACAAGCAGCATGAATAAAAATCGAATACGTGAACGCATCCGGCTCAAGTCCTTTCGACCTCATACCGCGAAACAACCTGTAGGCTTCTTCCACATTCCCTCCTTTACACAATGACTCCAATATACTATTATAAGCATGCACATCCACAGAACATCCTCTCACAAGCATTTCATCAAACACCTTCTGTGCCTCTTTTGATTCTCCAATGTAGCCCCAACCCCTCACCAAAATGCTGTAACTTTTCACACTTGGATTATATTCATGCTTGATTTTATCAAAGAACAACTGTGCTTCCCTCACATGCCTCCTCTTACAAAGCACATACAAAAGCTGATCTAAATCATTAACACTCGGTTTTATCCCATAATCAACCATATTATTAAAAGCCCTAATCGCATCAGAGGGTAAATTAGCTCTACTGTAACCATTAAAAATTACCCAGAAGATTTCTGAGGTGATTTCACAGGATTGAGAGTCCTTAATTTCTCGGAGAAAGTCCCAAATTAATGGGAACTGTTTGCTTCTACCTAATATATCTATAAGAATGGGATAGCTGTCTTTGCTATGTACAAAATGGGGTAAGTTTTTAGCCCAGAGAAAGAACCTGTGAGCAGAGAAACCAAGATTGTTGCAGCGTTTGAGAACTTGTTCGACTAAATCGATGGTTATGGCGGGTGAGAAGGGAGTGAGGGCTGAAACGATGTCGTGTCGGGGGCTACGGTAGTCGCTGAGGATGCGAGAGATGTCGTTGATCAGTTGTGTTGAAGGAGGAGGAGCAGGTGAGGGTTGAGATTGAGATGAAAAAGGTTTAAAGAAAGGAAGTTTAGGGTTTGTGGTGAAGAGACGGTTTATGGTTTTTGTTTGCAGGGAGAATGATCTGATTGCCATAGTTGAACCAGTGTCAGTAAGCGCTATTGGGTTCCAAATGTGTTTGAAACCGCACACCAGATGTATGATGAAATGCTTTCAAACACAATACCAAGTTTTACACTTAACACACCCTTAAAACTCAGGTACCATGTAAGAGGTTGTAGCCAAAAGCACTGGCGGAACTAGCCTATTAAATTAGAGGCGGAACTAGCCTATTAAATCAGAGGTATCCCGATTTTTTTTTAGCGTACAATCATACAATATAAAAAAAACGACAATAAATAAATCAAGTAAAACAAATAGCTAACTAATTGGACCACAATTTCAATTATATTAATTTGGGCAATTGGGCCACTATTTCAATCGGGCTCCCTTATTCTACAAGTTTAGGTTGGTTAAGGGTATCTTTGGTATAAAACCGGAAAAAAAATAAAAGAAATACACTATGAACGCACTTGAGGTGTAGCCCGTGCTATGGCTGCTAAAGCATTGGTCCGCCCCTGGCCAAAAGAGCTTTTAGTGTAGTGACGATAACTTCGTGTGTTAAATGGTGTTTCTATCTTGAAGTAGAGGGTTTGTGTTTTATAACGGGCATAGGTGTAGATTTAGAAATAGAATTATAGATAGTATGTGATAAAACTCAGAAATCGAATTGACAAAATTAGAGGATAATTGGCTTGATTTGAGATATACTATAAAGGCAGAGCTAAACTGAACTCACATAACAACTCAATGAATCAGTCATACAAACTAAGGATCACTCCTATATAGGAGAGTGGAGCTACACAACATACTATCTAACCGACTAACCACTCAGGTAACTAACTCTAGCCATACGGACACACATATATCCAACACGAATAGGCTAGGTCTTCAAAAACAAAATATTATTTTTGATTTATAACTAGTATTAAGGCCCCCGCGTTGCGGCGGGGGCGTAAAACCATGCAAAGTACCACCAATGTCACACCACTGCCAGTGACCGACACCGGAAAAACTCGTAAAAACAAAATAAATAGAAAAGAAAAAAATAAAACGAATTAAAAGCAGATGTAAAATCGTTGAAACACACACACCCATTGCGGCGTGTTAATGCGAAAAATTTAGGCTAAAACGTAAAACATAGAAAAATAACTAAGTCGATCTAGAACCCGCGTGTTGCGACGAACTTGTCAAACGGGAAAAAATAGACAAAAAAAACTTTGAACCCCACACGCACGTTACGACGTGTTAACTCGCAAAATTTTGAACGAACGCAAAACGAAAAACTTGCAAAAGATATGGGGGCCAAAGTTGAAAGTAAAAAAGTGTTGGGGTTAAATTGCAAAACATAAAAAGCTTTGTGTTAAAACTTAAAAAAACTAATGGGTTAAATTATAAAGATGAGATGTTTTGGGTTAGAAATGAAAAATCTTTTTTTTTTTTTGAAATACCCCCTAAACATAGGGTACAACAAGATGAAGCCAACATATGTTGTTAATTTATAGAATGGAAATGGAAATGGAAATAACTGAACTGACATTACAATGGAAAAACAATGCAATTAATACTAATCCTAATACGGTTACTAGCTAAATTGATAAAAACTTCCCCACTACTTTCCTTCCAATGATTTCTCTTGAATTAAATAATTTAGGCGGGAACTTGAATATGTGACTTGATCCGTTTACCATTATGGGTATAGACCCGAACCAGGTTCATATCAGTATGTGTTAGCCGGTAAAAAAAAAAATATGTGTTAGCCGTTAAATAAAAAGAATTGAGGTTGTAAATGGGTTACTATGATCAAATCCCATTATCTTAAACTAGTGGGAAACCCGCGCGTTGCGGCGGGGTAGAAAATTATCCTACGTTGTGCTTGTTTTCCATTGTTTATCAATCGTATCATTTTATAAAAAAAGGACGTCAGCCATCAGTTTTTAAGAAAACATTTCTCAAAGCAACAGTGATACTTGATACATATAATAAAAGGCAACATCTTCCGTATAAAAAAGCTCATTAGCTCCTTTAACGTCCACTCTCTTAATTTATCAACAAGTGAAAGTAAAACTACTTCACACCATCTTTCGCGAAGAAATCTAAACGAAAATAACATAGTTTTGATTTAAAATAATGTCGAGAAACAGATCACTAGACCAGAAGTCTACGTAGAATAACAAGTAGGAAGGTCTGCAACTCACTCACTTGAAGACTCAAAATTTGTGCAAATTACCATAAGAGTAGAAAGTCGAGTTTATTTAATAAGGTAGTATTTAATTTATATAGATTTGTGCAAGGGGTAGAAATGGAAGAACATGATAAAAGTATGTGAATTTGATGTAGATTTGTTCTTGACCTTTGGTATGTCATCTCAAAAATTTGTGCAAATTACTACAATGGTAGAAAACCGTCAATAGGAGCATGAAATCTAAATGGGTTTTGCTAAACCGTCAATGGGAGCATGAAATCTAAACCAACGACATAAGATAAACAAAAAAAAGATGATTAAATACAAAATTGTTACCACCTTAAAAGAACGAATTCACATGCCCAAAAAACAGATAACCAAAAGTGGAATAAAAAAACATCACAATTTGAAGTCACAAAAGCAATCTGGTAAGGCAGAGCCTCTACCCATTACAAAATCATCTCTATGAGCCTTTTTAAGTGCTTCCATCAACTCTTTCCCTTTTAATCCCTGACTAGTAAAATCTGCAAAATCCTTCCTGTTTAAAAATAAAGTTTTATACAACCCCTTATAAGCTCTCATTGCAGCCACCATCTTATCCATATTACCGAAGTAAGTCGCCACATACGCGTCACTATTAATCGACACGTAATAATCCAATGCAGCTTTTGTGTTCCCATGCATATTCTTAAAATCTTCACCACTCAAAAGAGACGATTTTGTAACAACATTTGTGTAAACAGACGTTAACCCTTCTAACTCCATAATCCCGTCTCCAGCTGATAAATAGATATTTGTGTTTTTCGGGATTAAAAGCGATTGAAGAATGAAAGCGGTTTCATTCGGTGTAAGAGGACATTTTCCTCGGCTTCTCCAAAGACGTGCGGTTTCACCAGTAAATGGTTTTCGGTCTCCACGTGCAGCATCTATAGCCTTCATAGAGGCCGGTGAAAGCCCACTGTACTCACATTGACTGTACGCTACCATATCGGGCTCAAACCGAAGGTGAAGAGATAGAAACGGTTTGGGTATGACTTCTAGAAGCTCATTGCTTTTTTTCTCCAAAACGGCTGTTAAGCGTAAGGCACTGTAACATGCTTGGCAAAGGGCAGCCTTTGCATAGAGTGGAAACCTGCAATATTTCACAAGTTTTAAAAGACTATATATTAGAGCCGGGTATGTCTGGGAGAGGTGGGTAATGGGTCATTTTAGCTGGATCGGGTTGATTTAACCACAAACACTTTTACCTTTAAAAAAACGATACAGAAATAATGCATTAGCCAACAGGCTTTTGGGCTAGCGGTATCAAGGTGACCAAACAACCAAAAGGTTGTGGGTTCAAGTCCCACATGAGACAAAAGGTCTATTATAGGTGTGAGTCTTTGTTGTTCAACGAATAATATATAAATTGTGATTGCAACGATAATACGACTTTTTGGATTAAAGGGCTAACTGCCTAAACTAACAACGTATTTAAAGTTAAAACACTTTTACCAATGAGACAATGTACGTATAAAGATGACAATCTTCCTAAGAATACAGTGATGACATGTGTCCGCATCTAGTCTGTTGAGTTTGCCACAAGACACCATCACAGTTTTAGACACAATAAATAGAAGAAGGATATATTATTTTCCATTATAAATTAGACAAAATGGCAAACTAATCTCACTTCTTACCAATCATAGCAATGTACATTTACCAATTGTTGCTAACTTGCCAGTTGCCATGACTGGTAACAATTGTACATAGATTGCTGTCTTGTAATGTTTTATTAGTCCACTATCTTGATTGATAAATGTATGAAAAACTGAAAATACATTGGGAAATACCTTTTTGTCCATTATTAAATTTTCTTAAGAATAAATAATGCATCAATTACGGTTCCAAAGAAAATATTATATAATCAAAGTCGATGGATGAAACAATTTAGGAAGTTGTTTTCCCTAGAAAAAGACTTATGGAGACGTTGAACCCGTTCGGCCTATTTCAAAACAAAACAGAACCCAAATTTACCTATACATAAGCTAACGAGTAGAAATTGCCACTTCTAGTAAGTATGCTCTTTACTTAAAGAAAACTAAAAGTTTTAACACACCTGTCACGTCTTTGGCTCATTGCAGGTGTAATAGAGATATAACGATGCTCCAATAAAGAAGGAAGAACACTCTCAACATAATCAAACTGGCCTTTTCGCTTACTGCAATCTACTCTAACAGGTTCTTTCGATGCTATTTCTGCAGGTAGTTCTTTTACAACATTTATAAATCCTTTCAGCTGTTCTATGAAGTAGTCCACATCAAATACATCTGCAAATCCACTGAAGACGAACACAACAATTACATGCAAATCTTCACAAGCGATTCAAAAGTCCGTATGATAAAGATCCAATAAAGATAACTGAAGCTTTAAGCATTAGCAACATAAAGTCATAAAGTACCTTGATTCGTTCCAATACGCAGCCACTTCAAACTTTGGCAAAACAAGAGTTGCATTTAGTAACCGCGCAACACCAACACCATCACATAACTGCAAACAGCAGTAAACAAGTAAACATCAATCGATCTAGTTTCTAACCGAACAACAAAATGTCATTAATTGAACGTGTCTAGAGCACTTACATCCCTCCTCATCTGATTAAGGCCACCGTAACAATCCACTCGAATGTAACCATTGCTTTCAGCCGGTAGAGCTGCAGCATTTCAACACAAAAAACCAAATGCAATTGTCTGCACTGAACGCGATTCAACAATTCGACTCAATTATAAACCCTAAATCACTTCTCATACATGTAAACCCTACCACTCGCATTAATCAGGCGAAACGAAAACCTAATTCTCTTACACTATAATTATTAGTATTCCTAAACATATGCTTCAAAGTTTTCTAGTTCTAATTCAGATCTACATGAAACAGTATACAGAAATATCTTCTAACATAAATTGTAACAATTAGTAGAACAAACTGACCGGTTAAATGTCCTTGAAGCCACCATTTGCAAGGTCTCCACTCCAGAATCCTTTTCGCACTCCATATATCGGACTCTACACTGCAATTAAGTGTTCGAGTAGATCGATTTGATCTAAAATTAGTTATAGGAACTGATTATGAACTAAAAGAGATAGGGAAAAAGGAGGATCTGTGGACTTACATGGCGTAATTGAGAGGAATCTGCGAGAACGGTGAAGAAGGAGATAGAGAGATGGCGACGAACAATAGGAAGATTGTGAAGAATGTGAGGGTGAGCAAGGGTTTCTTCATGAAAAGTGATAACATCTGGTACATACATACGGATGGATCGGTTACTTGCAGGATATTGTAGCGTTAGAAGTACAGGGGAAACTGATATGGGACGCTTCTCTCAGGTTTTTGGATGAGAAAAGTTTACTAGATAACCGAATCATTTTAAGCTCGGGTTGGTCTGGTTCAGGTTAATTCGGGTTCGGGTTTAACAGGTAATCGGTTTGGTGATTCTGTAATTGTTTATCATTTTACTCTTGTAGTCGAATTGGTAATTCCACCACATGAAAATTTCACAATCATTCTTGATAATGACTTAATGACTTCACCACCCAAAATTTGCACGAAACTTTCTACAAGAAACAAGTGATAGTGTGGGTTGATCGGGTTAACCTGATTCTCCCTAAAACTACCCGATTACCGATCCATAAACTATGTTCGGGTTAGGGTATTGACATTTAATTGGATTTTCCAGGTTATTCGGGTTTGAATTTCAGGTTTTGGTTAAAAATCTCACGCCTACACAAAACTATCTTTACTCAAGTACAAAATATTAGATACATGAATTTGATTAATGTAAAACGAATTATAGTCGGAATGGGTTTGGGTCAAGATGGTTGTTTTGGTTCGGGTCAAAATGGGTTGTTTTAGAAATAGGTTGTTTTGGAAAATAGTTGTTTTGGTCCATGTCAAAATGGGTTTAGGTAAGGACGTGTTTAGTCAGAAACAGGTCGATATAGAAAATAATTATATTGTTTCGAGACAAAACGAGTTTTGACAAACATTGGTGTTGGTGGAAACATACGATTTTAAAATAATTTTCACCATTGTGTACCTGAAATTGTTTTGTTTCGGTTTGTTCATATACGCTAAATACCTGAACAACAGTTAATCAAAATGATTTCGGATTGAAATAAATGGTGTTAGTTATAATATAAGCTCGTAAATATGTGTATACATACATACACACAAAATATAATTTACCATTCTTGAAGGTACACCGACTGATTTGGCTATTCCCCAAACTCTTCACCATTTTGGTGAGATTTCCAACCGCTATATAATTGTTAGCTTGGCCCGTTAAAAAAATAAACAAAAAGCAAAGAAAAAGAAAAAGGATCTATTATTCAAATCAAATCTTTTAACACAATAATATTAAGGCAAATTGGATTTAAATAATCCTAGTTTTCTCAGTTTGCCCGATGATAATCCTAACTCAGTTACTGGCCGATAATAATCCGAACTGGTCCACTTTTGGCCGATAATAGTCTGCCGTTAAAAATAGGTTAACGGAGTTAAACTTTTTTTCCGAATTACAAACGGATGTTTTATGGATTTTGATCAGAACGAGTATACGAGTCGATTTATGTAAAACTTACTTCGAAACGATACTTCAAGCGGCTTGATTTTTGTTAATTGGAAGCTTAAACACCTGAATTGAAGCACCATTTTCGTCATTTGGGGCAGTATTTCGAGGTAAATTTTATATCAATCAACTCGTATCCTCGTTGTAATGAAAAGCCCTAAAACATTAGTTTATAATTCGGAAAAAAAACTTAACTCTGTTAAGCTATATTTAACGCAGACTATTATCAGCCAAAAATGGACCAGTTCGGATTATTATCAGCAAATATCTGAGTTTAAATTATTATCGACTAAATTGAAAAAAAAAAAAAAACTGGGATAATTTAAATCCAATTTACCTAATATTAATAGTTGTTGGCCAGCCCAGTAAACAAAATAACAATACAAATAAAAATTAGACCCATGTCTAACCGGCCCACTAGCCAACTCTTTTAGATCTAATTGTCAAGAATCAAGTGACTTGTAACCATTGGGTTGGTAGCCCAATGAGAAAACAAAGCTTCTGAAAAACTAAATTGAAGAGGTTATGGATTTAAGTCACACGAGAAGTAAAATAAAATAAAATTTTGCCACTAAAAAATGTGACTTGTAATGTTGGAAAATATGAGTTAAAATATATAAAAGAGTTAATTGCCAAAATCGTCCCTGAGGTTTGGGCAGGTTTGCCATTTTCGTCTAAAATGACACTTTTGTATCAAATTGCCCCCAACGTTTGTAAATTTTTGTCATTTTCATCCAAACCATTAACTTAGTTTAGTTTTTCTGTTAAGTTAAGGATATTTGGATGAAACTGACAAATATAAAACCACAGGGACGATTTTGGCAATTTACTCAAACTCTTTTAAATTTATTCTATTTAATTAATTTTGTTACATATATAATAAAAAATAATATACATGCAACTTTTTTATGAAAAAAATAAGGGAAATTGGCCTCTAATAATTCCACCTAGACCTTATTGGTCATTAATAATCCCACCTCAGAATATTCCTCACACCAGTCCCACCTTTCACATATTTTTCCTACAATGGTCCCCCGTTAAAAAACGTAACGGAGTTAAGCTTTTTTCCAAATTACAAACAGATTTTTAGGGATTTTGATTAGAACGACGATACGAGTCCATTGATGTAAAACTTGCCTCGAAATGGTGCTCCAAACGATGAAAACAGCGCTTCAATTCGGGTGTTTAAATTTCCAATTAACCAAAATCAAGTCACTTAGAGCACCATTTCGAAGTAAGTTTTACATCAATGGACTCGTATCATCGTTCTGATCAAAAGCCCTAAAAATCTGTTTGTAATTTGGAAAAAAACTTAACTCCGTTAAATTTTTTTAACGGGGGACCATTGTAGGAAAAATAAGTGAAATGTGGGACTGGTGGGGGGAATATTCTGAGGTGGGATTATTAATGGCCAATAAGGTCTAGGTGAGATTATTACAGGCCAATTCCCCAAAAAATAATAGTTTTGTCACATAATTTTTATAAATTTTCATCCAACCACTAAGTTAATTTTTTTATTAAGGCGAACGATGTTTATAAACTAAGACATAAATTAATTTCTAATTTTTTATATAGATCAATTTTATAAAAATAAAATCTACTTAAACCTCTAAATTTATAAAACTAAAATGCTGGTGACCTTATTGAAAAATGTAAAATAAAAAAATCTTATCATATGTACCAAGTTTGTAATTCATTATCAAGTTTGTAATTCATTACCAAGTTTGTAATTCATCTTCTACTCTTTTAAATTCGCTCCTAAGGAAAAACAGAAGCCAGTGACCCCCTCCTCTACCAAACAACGTATCGTTACCAAATCTTAAAATTACCCACCAAAATGTAATTATAATTCTATGAACCAAAAGTTTCTTTACTCAAGCCACTCAGAATAAGTATTAGTTAATTATCCTCATAATCTTAATTAAACAAATATTTTATTTCTAGCAACATATTTTCTAGGTGCTCAACACATTTAAAAAATATGTAACGTTTTACAATTTTTTTTCTATCTCTACAACTGATATATACAAAAAGTTATAATCGATTGTTATGTGTTGTACACCAATGACGTTTTCTTATTATAAAACTGATTTATATAAAGAAGCTGTAAATTAATTTCTGTTTTAATTTATAAAATTTAAAACATCCTTCACCTTAACAGAAAAAATAAACTGAGTTAGTGATTTGGATGAAAATTTATAAAAATGTGATAAAACTACTACTTTTTTCTTCTAAAAACTCCATGTATATTCTTTTTTTTATCATATATGTAACAAAAATAATTAAATGAAAAAAATAAAAAAGGGTTTGAGTAAATTGCCAAAATCGTCCATGTGGTTTTATATTTGTCAGTTACATCCAAATATCCTCAACTTAACAGAAAAAATAAACTGAGTTAGTGGTTTGGATGAAAATGGCAAGAAATTACAAACGTTTGAGGCAATTTGATACAAAAGTGTCATTTTGAACGAAAATGTCAAACATGCTCAAACCTCAAGGACGATTTTCACAATTAACTCTATATAAAATTATAAATGGAACTTCATGATGAGGATATTAATTAGCCATTAAATAACACATAGATGTCAACAATTGAGAACGTGCGTTTGATTACAAAAAGAGGGGGGTCGCCGGAAATGAATTTGAGAGAGAGAAGTTTTTTTTTTTTTTTTTTGAAAAGAGAACTTCATTAGAAACACGCTAACCCGAAAAGGGGGCCGGCCAACAAAAACAAGAAACTTACATATTCACAAATTTACACAAATCGGCCCAAGCTAACAGCCCTTTCTTACATCTATGTTTAAACCAAACAAAGCTAACAGCCCATTCTTATTTTTATATATATTTGAGTTAAATGTTTGGTTGGTTTGCAAAAACAACAAATTTAGTCCCAAGAGTTTATTAATTACATACTTGGTCTCAGTGGTTGTAATTTTTAAATTTGAGTGGTCCTTAAAACTAACATTTGTTAAATTTTCACTTAAGTCTTTGTAAAATGACTAAATTATCTCTGAATAATTAAAAAAAAAACAAAACAAGATGGCTCACCCCTCATCTTTTTCTCCCCCATCTCTCTCTCTCTAACCCGACAGTACAACTGCTTGAACTGTTGTATCCTGAAAACAAACGAGTTCTCTTGGGAGACTCGAAATTTGTTTTAAGAGACACGCGTCTAATACGATTCTCAGCCAAGGACTTCTTTTTGTTTTGTAATCTCTTCTTGTTTTCTATTTGTTTCAGTTGTAACAGAATTGTAATTTACTGCTTTATTTATTTATTTATTTCTGTATTGTAATTCAAGTTAATATAATATTTTATTTTATACGAATGGTTTCTACAATATTTTTATTTGTTTTATTATTGATTATTTATTTTAGGGATTTTTACATATTTCCCCCTCCTAAGTTCTCTTATTACATATATACCCAACCCTTAAAATTAATTACATATTTCCCCTTGCTAAACAATATAAATTACATATTTCCCCTTTTCATTAAAATTACCTATATTAAATGACTATTTTACCCTTAATGAACTTATTAAATGATTATCTAGATATTTCTCTTTTTTAATAACATCAAATTACATATTTCCATAATTCTTTTATTTTCACAACTCCTGTACAGTATTTCTCTAAATTTCTCTACTTGCATTGTTCCAATTTCCAAAATAGTACCATGATATCTCATCTATCACTTGTTCCAAAATAATACCGTGATATACAAAACACCAAGAACGAAAACAAAAGCAAACATCATATACCAATATACCCATAAATGCACCAAATATATTACAGTTTCATATAAAAAAACATCATATATCAAAATTATCCTCTTTTTGATTCATGCTGACCATCACATATTGCTACTATAAAGCCCACTGAAGAAAGCCACGAAGAACAAGAAATCTTACCTTTTCATATGTTCAAACCTTTTTTGCTTGTTTTCTTTATTTAACTTTGTTTAATTGATTATTCATATGTTTACGCCTAATTTTTGTATACGCCACTGCGGATGACGACGGCGGCGATGACGGAACTTGAACGGACCTTTACACATAAGCTTTGGAACTCTGCTTGAACTTTGCCTCTGCTTTAATCTTGTTCTTGATGCCAGAACATTGCGAAATAACAGTAGGCGTTTTTTAGGTCTTCCACGTTGACGTTACGACTGACTTTGAGGATGTTGTAGGAAGGGAGATCCCCATCCATCGATGTTGTTGACTTTTGAGTGGTGAAGATAGGATAAAGAAGGTGGGAGTGGTGGTCGTTGGATATGAGAAAGAAGGTGGAGATGATGGTTGTTGGTTAGCATTTGGTGGTGGCTGGAAAAAAAGGGATTTTGGGTTTATATTGCATAAATGGGTTAAAGAAATAGGTAAGGGTAGATGGGTAATTTTAGTGTGAAAAGGGGAAATATGTAATTAATTTTAAGGGTTGGGTATATATGTAATAAGGGAACTTAGGAGGGGGATATATGTAAAAAACCCTTTATTTTATGTTGTTTAACAATATTTGATTTTATATATTTTAAGTGATATTGTGTATACCTTCACATAGAACCAAAATAACAAAAATTGATGATTAATGTAACTATGTAAATGATTTTACGTAATAAAAATATAAAAGAATAAAAGAATGGGTTGAGTTATAATACAAAAGATTTAAAAATAAGAAGGGTAAGAAGGCACCAGAGAGTGACAAGTGTCCTATGAGTAATTAAATGGAAAGGGTAATTTTGTCTACAAGAGGAAAGAGAATATGCACATGCAAGTCACATGCTATTTCCCCCCTAACTTTTAAACGTCCGTAACTTTTTTACACATCATTTGTTTAAAAAAAAATTATACCATAAAATCGAGCGTTTTTTTATCTTTAATATGAGTACCAAATTGTTATATTTTTCAAAAAAAATTTGAAAACCCAGTTGCATATTACACAATGGACGTGATGTAAAACACAATGTAAATTAGATTAAAAGCACAATCAATGACAACAGATAAAGACACAATGGACAACATATTAAAACACAATGAACATAACGTATAACACAATGACGATAACATATAACACAATAAGAATCAGACTAAATAATAACACAATTGATGACAACAGATAAAAGACACAATTAATGACAGCAAATAAAAGACACAATGGAGAGCAGATGAAGACACAATGAAAAACAAACTAAAAACACAATACTTAACAAACTAAAACACAATGAACAAGATAATAAAAAAATTGAACAAATTATTAAACCACAATGGACAACATATTAAAACACAATGAATAACATATTACACAATGGACATGATGTAAAACACAATGTAAACTAGATTAAAAACACAATCAATGACAACAGATAAAGACACAATCGACAACATACTAAAACACAATGAACATAACGTATAACACAATAAGAATCAGATTAATAAAAACACAATTGATGACAACAGATAAAAGACACAATTAATGACAACAAATAAAAGACACAATGGAGAGCAGATGAAGACACAATGAAAAACAAACTAAAAACACAATACATAACAAACTAAAACACAATGAACAAGATAATAAAAAAATTGAACAAATTATTAAAACACAATGGACAACATATTAAAACACAATGAATAACATATTACACAATGGACATGATGTAAAACACAATGTAAATTAGAATAAAAACACAATCAATGACAACAGATAAAGACACAATGGACAACATACTAAAACACAATGACCATAACGTATAACACAATGGCGATAACATATAACACAATAAGAATCAGACTAAATAAAAACACAATTGATGACAACAGATAAAAGACACAATTAATGACAGCAGATAAAAGACACAATGGAGAGCAGATGAAGACACAATGAAAAACAAACTAAAAACACAATACATAACAAACTAAAACACAATGAACAAGATAAAAAAAATTGAACAAATTATTAAAACACAATGGACAATATATTAAAACACAATGAATAACATATTAAACACAATGACCTGAACTAATAACACAATTTATAGAAAACCCAGATATAACAAAATCTTCATTGTGTCATATATTGTGTTATAGGTTTTTATAAAAACGCAATGGATAGAACTCAAATTAACATTGTGTTATAGGTTTTGATAATAACACAATGTATAGAAACTCTACTGACCAAAACCCAGTTAAAAGACACAATGACCTGAACCTTTAACACAATGCCAAAAAACTCAGTAAAAATGAAAATTTTTATTTTATTTTTATATGATAATATGGTACTCATATTAAAGATAAAAAAACGCTCGTTATTATGGTGAATTTTTTTTTGAAAAAAAATGTCGTATGAAAAAGTTATGGACGTTTTAAATCGATGGGGGAATTGACATGTGCCTTGCATGTGGAGAGAGAAAATCCATAAATATAGGATCCCTTCTATTATCTTCTTTTCCCTACAACCAATCTCAACCCTTCAAATCTAAGATCAATGGACTAGAATCCTTCTTACACTTCTTATTTATTTTATCTTTTGTATTTGATCCTAACCCATAAAAGAATATAAAAAATAGTTGATCACTGAAATAAGTTTTAATTTATTTGTTTATATTTATTTTTCTAACTATGACACATAGTACAGTACTTAAAATAATTAACTTACATGGCAATAATGTCACGCATTATAGTAGGGTTTCTTTTCTTAATAATAATACATGTTGTCTATGTGTGTATCCATGCATTATTTAGTTATTTAGTGGGTTTCATCATACGCATTTGCTTGTATTTTTTGATAGAAAATGACCATTTTGAATTATTCGCCTTTTATGAAAATATATCAAAGAATTCATAATTATATAAGGTTGCAAATTGCGAAAAAATAATAGCCACTAGTTATTACTTATTTGTCGCTAATTATAGTTTTTGAATATATTAGAACTTGCTACTCAGGGGCGGACCTAGGTTATGTCCAAGGTGGGCGGGCGCACCCCTTGAAAAAAAAAATTTAGTGTATATTTTAGGCAAAAAACCCGACCGCACCCCTTGAAAATATGCTTGAGCCACTCATCCGCACCCCCAGCAAATAATTCCTGGGTCCGCCACTGTTGCTACTTATACGTTACCTTTTTAACGCATGTTTGCCATCAAATGCAACTACTTATACGTTACCTTTTTAACGCATGTTTGCCATCAAATGCAACAAACTCGATGTTTGCCATAGCAATATCTTTTTAAACCTTCTATTATGTCTTATTTGTAGAAACTAGGTTCACAATTTTATTAAATAATAACAAAATAAATAATAACGATACTCTCATTATTTGTGAGAAATTCTATTAGTATAATACTGGTTACTAAATTAACTAGACATAATAGAAAATACAAATTTATATACCGAAATGGATTCAAGCCACGTCCCTAGTAGCCAGTAGGTACTCCACCACATATATATAGAAGCATCTTGGACTCGAGTCTTCACCATGTTGAATCTCCAACCTTACTTCTTGACTGCAACAATGAACATACTAAAAAGATGAAGGTTTTGGTTGAGGATCGTGTTTGACACGTGGCTCTTAAAAAAGATTCGGCGTCTCCTCTCAGATGACCTGTCTCCCAGGATACAACAACCGGAACAGTATGTGTACTGCCGGAGATGGCACTCGCGCCCGAGATAGCACCAGGTATCATGGTGTTCTAATTTACGTGGGAAATAAATTAAGATAAGTTGGCGATGGTGGAAGAATTAGAGAGTACTCCTCTCTAAATTCTATAAAACTTAGTATATCCCTTTCAGGTAGAGGATTCTGTATATTAATCTAAAAGTGTGAGAAGGGTGAAAAATATTTGTAGAGATGACATGCGTCCTCAATCTAAATTAATTCAAAGGGGTACACAAGTAATTTTCTTATTGATTTAATTAATTGATAACCTTTCATAACCGCCACCCTTAATTATAGGAATACGAATTAAGAATTAATCTACGAATTTGTGACATCTCGTTCAGAACTGTATAGTGTTATGAATTTTTATATAGTTTTATATAGTGTTACATAGTGTTATATGGTGTTATATAATGTTTTTGGTGTTATATAGTGTTATATGATGGATGTATAGTGTTATATGGTGTTATATGGTGTTATATAGTGTTATTTAGAGTTATATAGTGTTATAGTGTTATATTTGTCTGATAGCATGTCTATGATAGATGTATAGTGTTATATATAACACTATGTAACACTATATGGTGTTATATGATGTTACATAGTGTTATACGGTGTTATATAGTTTTATATGATGGATGTATAGTGTTATATATTTCTTGTAGCAGTTACATATTTCTGAATTTTGTAGAATGTCCGAATTTTAGAATAAGTTTAAAATTGAATCGCTAGAATTTAGGAGTGAATCGCTAGAATTTAGGAGAGATTACCAAATTTGAAACATATACAAAGACACTATTACCCCTACATTTTTCAAATCAGTCCAAATAATTAAAACACAATTTATAATTTAGTCTCTAATGATCTCAACCATTAGATGAAAGATCTAATAGTTTAAAACACTTCTCACAATTTTGAATTAATGTACGTTATCCCTACCCATCTCTTTCACCTCATTTTTCTCTATTTTCTTTCTTGACTCCAACAAAGAGTCATAAGATTCCTTTTATACTCAAAACTAAAACTCCATATTTAATTTCTATTGTTTAAAGATAACTATAACAATAACAACCTTCATTATGAGTCAAAAATGGATTAATTTACATTCATAATAGGGGTGAGCATATAACCGAATTAACCGAACCGTAACCGAAATAACAAAAAAACCGAACCGAAATAACAGATAACCGAAATAACCAAAGGGTTGGTTATTTATATTTTTAATAACCAATTTTTGCGGTTCGGTTATGGTTATTCTTATTTTCATAACCGCAAATAACCGAACCGAACCGAATATTTTAAACATAGCCAAATCCGTAGCACCATAAGTCTTTAAGTTTGTATTTAAATGCTTAACCATGGCCTAATCTATATGTATCTTTGGTGAAGTATTTGAATGTTTTAACTTTTAACCATGACCCAACCTTATTGGTCCATTACATTTTACACTAACCATGACCCAACCTTATTGGCCCATTATAGTTTACACTAATAATAACCGACCTATAACCGAACCGAAACCGCATTAACCGCAATAACCGATTAACCGAAACCTTATTAACCGAAACCGAACGGTTATGATTTTTTGATAACCGCAGTGTGCGGTTATGGTTTCGGTTATAGGTAATAACCGAACCGAACCGCACCATGCTCACCCCTAATTCATAACATGTTAATGTCATATTAAATAAAATAATAAGACATAACAAAACTTACATCATGACACTTGAATAGAGATTAAAAGTTATAAAACCACCAATTTATGACAAAGATGAATTTATACTAGAGTCATCAAAGTTTAGAAATATTCACTTCAATCACTCAACTTCGAGCATCGATATTCTATTCATCTTAGCTCCATTTTGGATAGAGTTTGATTCATTATTATGATGCTCTCACAACATAGAACACAAACTCACGAATTATTATTTATACAACACAAATATAAATATAATTATTGATGTCCAAAATATTTAGTAAAAACTCATTTTCATTAAAATTTCCAACAATATTTACTTGCATAGAGTGGGTGATGGTTGCATAGACGAGGTCACGAGGATGAATGAAAGTATGAAACTAACAAAATTGCTTGACATATCTAGACCAGGATAGTTGACAAAAACCGCCAAAATTGCCTTGAAGTCCAAAAACAAATTAAACAAAGCTTGTTTAGGGTTTTAAATTTTTTAAATTATTCTCATTTTGAACTATTTTTATGTTCATTTTGGATAGGCAAGAATAGCATAGTGAGTACATTAGTGATCATACCTAACTAAATATATTAAATAAAAATAAGTAAATATTATATCCTAAGTGTTTTGATTAAATACTATAATGATATAATCTTTAATTAAGCAAATATGATATTATCCAATATTAGGAACATCATACATAGTTTTTTTTTAAAGACAAATTAAGCTTGTCCAATTTATGTAAAAGAATCTATTTACTTAAACTTTGGAGATTAATCCTTTTTTGTAACTGTAATAAAACTCATGAGACCATATTAATATCTTGCTAACCAATTAGATCAGGTAAAATGTAGTTTTCCGTTTTCATTAGCCATATAGCCATCAAGGAGGGTTAAAGGTAGAAAACCAATGAAAACTGGATTCCAACTTGAAATCTTTAGAGTGAAAGGAGTGGTAGCAAAAGCGACCATTAGCTTCTTTTTATTGGAGTCATCGAGCTTTGGGGTGGGGTGTGTTCCCGTTGGTTTCTACTAGCTTTTCCCTCTCTCCTTCTCACTCTCTCAGTTTCTTCTTCTAACGAGTCCCCAAGCTTCTTTATCTCGATTCCCACATTTTCCTATGTTTTCCCTAGCGGCTTTGTCGGTTAGACTCCGTCTTACTATAAAATCAATAAATGTAAATTGTTGCAAGAAAAATCATGGTACATAAGACTTTCGTTTAAGGTGTGAAAAAATAAAATAAAATCACATTCCATCATTGTCTTTTCCTTTTATCATCAGTGTTATTATTATTTGAACATAGATGTAAGAGATAAGAAAAGTATATGGTGCAACTAAAGATCTCATGTCTACGTGTATACACATAGAAAATAAAATTATTATAGAATAAAAATGTGCAATTATCATGATAAAGCTATATGTAACGTCTAGTTTTGTAAGAGAATAAAATCATGTGTCCGGTTGGTACAAGATCGCTTTCAGAGTTTCATATATTGGTTGATTCTATCATATTCAAACAATTCATTTACATCTTTTTTTAGAGAAAAAAACGTGATTTAAAAAAGGGTTATTGGATTTTAATAATCCAAACTTTGATCAACTGGCCGACAATAATCCTAACTTAAAAAATTCTCTTTGCCAGTCCCAACTTTCAAGCAATTTTCCTCCACCGAGCCTTTACTAACTGGGTTATAACCAAGTTAGTGTTTTGCATACGTGACAGCTTATGTGGCACACAACCTGGTTAAATGCTGACGTGGAAGCTTACGTGGCACCATCTTCAACACCACCACCCACAACCACCGCCTGCCACCACCACACACCATCGGCAAGTTGTTCCGGCGACCTACACCTTACTCCGGCAACTTGTTCCGGCGACCTTACAACTTGTTCAGGCGACCTACACATTACTCCGGCAACCTGAAACTTACTCTGGCGACCTGCAACTTGTTTCGGCGACACTCTTTACCTGTGAAACCACTAAACGAGACAATCGTCAGTCATCTCCAACCCTCAGTGACCTTTCTCCACCACTCAAACCTTCAAAATTTCAACTATTGTAGCGTCTCACGTTTTTCGGTGAGATTGGAGTAGTGGATGGTAGTTTAATGGTGGTAGCCGAGGTTCGAAAGGTGGATACCCACTGAAAACCCCACCCTGCGAACCTCCGACCACCTCAATTAAACTACCGTCCACAACTCCAATTTCACCGGAAAAACGTGAAACAAGGCAATGGTGGAAATTTTAAAGTTCTGAGCGGTGAAGAAGGTCACAGGAGGTTGGAGATGACTGGTGGTTCTCTTGTTTGGTGGTTTCATAGGTAAAGAATGTCGCCGGAACAAGTTGCAGGTCACTGGAACAAGTTATAAGGTCGTCGGAAGAAGTTGTCGCAGTTTGTGGTGGTGACAGACGGTGGTTGTGGGTGGTGGTGATGAAGGTGGTGATGGTGTTGATGCCACATAAGCTTCCACGTCAGCATTTAACTAGGTTGTGTGCCACATAAGCTAACACTTATGCAAAACACTAACTGGGTTATAACCAAGTTAGTAAAGGCTTGGTGGAGGAAAATAGCTTGAAAGTTGGGACTACCAGGGGGAATTTTTTAAGTTGAGATTATTGCCGGCCAATTGATAAAGTTTGGATTATTAAAATCCAATAACCCTTTAAAAAAAGAGATTGAAATAAGAGGTAGTGTACTTGTGTACGGTTTGTTAAAACTGAATCACAATCGAGAGTTTTAGTTATTGAAACTTTCTTACTGATCACTTAGTTACCGGTTAAATATAAGAAATGGTTCGATTATTTGTTAGACATGTATTTATAGTTTTATCGTTTCAGCATACATCTATATAATCTATTAAGGGAGCTTAGATGATGACCTCGAATTGCATACGTGTCAACTTCTCAGGTATGCCACGTAGTCCAAGCTGATGTCATAATTACGATTTATTTATTATATATATAAATATTAAAATCTGAGTTTATTAATATTAATTAAAAACTTTTAGGAGGCAAATTTGAATTGCATGGAGAGTTGTATGGCCATTTAATGCACATCAGAACTAATCAAATCAACTGTCTCTTTCTTCTCAATTCAAAATCACACCCCTATTTCTCTCTTTCTTCTATCTTCAAAGTTTCTTCTCCTCTCTTCTAAGTTACAGGCGATATCTAGGGTTTGTGTTTCTTCTCGATTCAAAAAGCTTCAAGACGAAGAATGTCATCGGCAAAGAAATCCGATGGTGAATCACCTTCTTTGTCACTCAGTTTCATAGATGATTTGAATCCCTCGAAAGATATGTGGAATATCAAGTGTCGAATCATCCGTAAATGGGTTCAGTCCTTTCGGATGGACCTCATATTGCTCGATGAGAAGGTATTAGTTTTTGTGAAGTGTTTATTGTTTTATTTTTCTGTTCTAGGTTTTATACAGAGATGGTTATCTAATCCGCGGTATTTGTGAACTGTGATTCTCTTATTTTACTGTTCTAGGGTTTGTACAGAGGTGGTTATCTAATCCGCCTGATTTTGGGTTTGTGTTTAGTTTCTCAGAGGTGGTTGTGTAATAGAGGTTTGTGTTTTGTGTTTTGTGTAATTTAGGTTTGTGTTTTGTGTTTTGTGTTATACAATTAGATATTTTCTGTTTTCTGTAGTTTAAGGTTCAATATAAACCCTAGAAAGATGAATATTGTTTGGTTGGTTATTGATCATTGATAGAAGTTTGTTGTGAGTTCCTGTTGTTTGTTTGTTTGTTGTGAGTTGCGGTTTGTTTTTTTTTTTTTTTTTTTGGTTTTTGAAAGTGTTTCGTGTTTTGTGTAATTTAGTGATCGCTTAAAACAAGTTATATGTTTTAAGTATGAAAGATATTAGTGTTATTGAGGGTTAGGTATACCTGATGCTATGGTATGTTAGTAATAGTTTCTTTGTTTTAGTGTTAGGCCTAATGAAAAATACACAAATATTCTTTGTTTTTTTTTAGTTACCGTTTGTTTTTTTGTTTCTAAGGTATCTCATTTCATTTATTTGGCCAGGGTCGTAAAATCCAGGCATGTATTAAGGCTCCATTGATACCTGTGTTTATCTCACAACTTCATGAGGATGAAGTTGTTATTCTATCCAGATTTGGTGTTGGAGAAAACACTGATGCCTACAAAGTTGCTTGTAACACCCCAAAAACGGGTTTGGTAATCAAACCACGTTAATAGTGACGACGGGTAAAATATCGTTAGTGGTAAAAATTAACCCGGTAAATATTAGGATTTAAATAAATAAACTTGATGTTAAGTTAAAGGGAGATAAATACTTTGAGAAAACAGAGTATATAGAAGGCTCGAGTTAACGGGACTTAAAATATAACGGGTTATAACTTCCCGAACCTATTAAGTTAACCAGGGATAATTAACCTAGTTACTAGTATGTGCCTAAGTGATACATGGTAAGTTGTAGCTTCAATTGATCAAGATAAAACATGAGGGACTAATATTTACCAAGTGGGGAAACTTGTTTTAATTAAAAACAAGTAATAACACACAACACACACACTAAGAGTGTGTGTGTGTGTGTACGTGATCGACCAGGAGACCAAAAGAAAAGGGGATGAACCCTAGTTCAACAAATCCCCAAATTGAAGAGTAATTCTTGACCTAAATCGAAGCACGAATACAAATAAACGATCACCAAGTCAAGGGGAACGTAAGGTATGTCGAATTTCTAACATTCATGAAGTTGTGAAAATTAGTTAACTTTGCATGATGCGATCTATGTACGAATCATAGAAGTTATGGCTGAATTTGAGATGTATGATTGCTTAGGAACAAACCCTAAGCGAAGATTTAGAACAAATTTCTATGATTTGGATGTTTGGTTGAATTACCACACCTAGCTAAGTGGGTTTTATTGTTATGATGAAATTGATGATAAGACTATGTTTAGAATCATCATGCATGATAATGAATGGAAGGTATCTGATTAAACCATGAAATTGGGTACATGATCATACTTTCATGAAAGGGGTTTAGTATATTATGATGAAATTAGTGATTTGGGTTCATATAAATAGGTGTTTGGAATCATGATGTCTACTAATTAATATGTAGATCTTGATTATATTGATGTTCGGATGAATGTCTAATGCTATGATGAAACGGGTTTTACATGTAGATGGAAACCTTTAGTTCTTGCTTAACAAATGAATAATTAACTTTGATAATCAAGAGCTAAGTTAAATTGGTGTTAATAATAGCATGAACTTAAATTTAAAAAGTAGTTAAAACGGTGGCGTAAGAATAATGCCTATCGGATACTTGACAAAGTGCTTAAATGAATTGTCGAGGTTTATGATATAATCACTTATGTTAATAGGCAGTTTGACCTTTAAAAGTCAAACTGACCAAAATGAAATCAAATGGTGAATTTTGATGTAAAACCCGTAAGATGGAATAGTCATAATTAATGATGACTAATCTAACCGTCTTACGAATTATTATGATAGTTTGACGCTTGACAAGCTAGGTGGAGGCTTGGAAAGGAAGCGGGTCAAACGAAGCAAGTATGAAGGAAAAGCGTAATTCGGATGCAAGGTAAGTATATCTTACACTGGTCATATATTTCAGAATATCTTTTTGTCGTGTTACGAAAAAGACAATTATGACGTAAGCCATAGTAGGCCAAAAAGTTTTAAGAAATGGAATTATAAGTAAAGTGACCGCACGGTGTAAATTGGAGCGAGTCATATATACGAGGAGGTAATAAATGTCATCTCGCTAATATAATTGGTCATTTAGACCAAACGGGTCAAAAGGTGAAATTATCACCCTTGACAATATCGACTAATGGGTTGTCGAGTTGTATGATTATAGGGAATAAATAGCACATGGATGTTTACAGCGCCATCATTTAGCAGCCACTAAGGCAAAGTATTGAAACGGGTCAATATATTGATCCGAGCCAGGTATGTATAATAACAAAACTCATCATGTAGAATTTGGAGTTCTATAAGAGTTAGACAAGGGTAAAATATAGATATTCGGTTATCTTCTAGGTAAGCCGAATAAATTGAGTTATGATTATAATGTTTTAGAAGCACATGGGTTTACAAACAAGAACTATAGTTAAAAGGTCGGATTTTGAGTCAAACAAGTATTTAAAGGTCCTTGTAGTGAAAGAAGGGCGAAAATTTACCAAACTGCCCTTGTAAGCTAATTCAAAGGAACGACCCTTAAAATTGGTTCGGAAACGAGTCTTATGATTAAATAAATGCTTAGAATGAGTATAGGTGGTGAAAGATGTAAATTCTTGGGTCGAAAGACTTTATATGAGTCTTTGCCGTAAAATGACAATTCGAGGGGTAAAACTCGAAATATATAGATCTCCACATTAAATCCACCACAAATATAGTTGTGGTGGAAGATTACTTGGTAAGAAAGGTGGAAATATAAGGCTAGATACAAATGAAAGCGAATCATGTTTAAAATATACTTAAATACCCTTAACGGGTCGAAATAAGCATACGAGCGAAAACGGGTTAAAATATATAAGAAACCCGCAATTAGAACCTAACATGGTAGAAAATATTGAATTGAGGTGGTTCATGTGAAATAATGATCAAACAAATATGTTTGTTTGATAAATGCGTAAACGGGTCAAAATTTTGTAAAAAGGGTAATAAGCCGAAGCCATAAAAGTCTCAAAATTTATTAAGCCGGATGTCGAATTTTAACTCCATATGATGGAGAATCAAATTACAATCACGTAGGAAGAAACGGTAGGTCAAACGGACAAGCGGATCGAAAGATACGAAAGTTTTCGGGTCAAAAACGGCAAAATGGAAGAATCTGATACAGGGGCCACCGTAACTTACGGTGGGCACCGTAAGTTATGGTGGGGACTGAAAACGCTATGGCGGTTATCTCCTGCCTTACGGTGGAGTATTTTAAAACAGGGGCTACCGTAAATTACGGTATACACCGTAATTTACGGTGGACCCTGTACAAAAATGTATTTTAATCAGTTTTGTTTCCCGGACTCGTTTAGATACGTTTTAAACCCCGTATGACTAAAGCATTTCATGTTTATGAAATGTAGGTACTCTTTGGATGCCGGAAGACGATCAAGCTCAACGAAGAACCGAACACGATAAAGATACATGCTTCCGCACATTGCATCGTCATAAATTTTAGTTGAACAAATCAGATCACGTTATGTTGAATAACTTATGATTTGTAAAAAGTTTTAATAAATCCATATTTTTATAGTATGTGTAGTCTTAATTACACATCTAATTGTTGGTATTTACATGTAAAACCGTTAAATAGCAACTAGGGTGTTACAAGTTGGTATCAGAACCTTGGTTTAAGAGATTCAAGTATGGTGGGAAAACTATGCTTGGACTTAAACCTTATGCTCTTGATGAATATTGGTGTTCGGTTCGAGGCTTGATCGCAAATCCGGTAAGTGCATGTATGTTAACCGTTTAGCGTATTAAAGTGTTGTAAACAACACATAGGGTTATCGTGTAATACACGTTACCCCAATTAAATGATAGATATAGCTAAAAAAAAATTCGTGCGTTGACACCTATAGTAGAAAAGCCTCGTATTATGATACGGGCATTTAGTAAAGTTGACATTACTAACTTTTGTGAATGTCTTGATTGAAGGACACTTGCATTTAAAGATGATAAGAGTTGAACAAATTAAGGATATGATAGAGGAACGGTCCGAAGTATGACAAGAGGAGCATGCTCACCAAGGGCTAAATCGCGTAACGACCGCAAACAAGGTTAATGGCAGGGAACGCCCGACGGGGCAAGCATTACCAGGTGCACTCTTTTAAATATAATCGCATAAATAGCAATATGCAATAAACAAGTAGAGAATGATTGTTGCATAGGTAAATTAGAAACTTGGAAAACCTGAATAGAAATACATATCCAGGATATTATTTCCAAGAAAACTAAATAGAGGCGTTACTTACATAGGGCGTGATGTGAAAACTAAAAAAAGGTCGTGTATGTCATGTGTTAATCGCTTACTCTGGCCAAGTAAGTAGTGGCATATGATACCATGAGTTTCTTATAGCGGACACATTTACATCCGATGTAGTAAGGGCGGGGTGAATGGGACTAACTTAAAAAGTACCCAAATGAATCAAATGAGCAAAATATTTGATAATAATGTAAACGCACAGCCGGGTGACGGAAGCGTATTACATTAGGATAATGAGCCCGAGAGAAGGGACAAAGAAACATGTAAAATGATTAAGGTACGCATTTGGGAGGGGGTGTACTTACACTCGAACCCGGAGAATGCAAACTTGTAAAACGATTAAGATATGCACTGGGAGGGGGTGTACTTACACTCGAACCCGGAAAATGCAAACATGTAAAATGATGTAGACATGTATTGGGAGGGGGTGTACTTACACTCGAACCCGAAGAATATAAACATGTAGAATGATCAAGATATGCATTGGGAGGGAGTGTACTTACACTCGAACCCGGAAAATGCGAATATGTTTCTAAACGGGTCGTTTTTGTAAAACGTCAAACTCGAGGACAAAGTCGGAATATAAAAATGAAGCGAGGTCTTAATGCATACCGGGAGGGTTGCAATAATAACGACTTCGGTAAAACACCCGGTTGATGGGTAAGATATAAACACATGCGTAGACCGAGAAACGGGAACTCGGATGGAAAGTTAAAAGACTCGGGTTTTGGGTCATAACTAAAAGATGACAAAATAATGTAAATAGAAATTGTGAATAAATTATGTTCAACTATTTTAAAGTTGAACGGGTCGAATATAATATCATGCCGGACGGCATGAGTAAACACAAGCGGGATAATAGTAGCGTTAAAAGCAAAAGAATAATGAGCCTGGTAATGGGACATAATCAAATACGAATGTATATAAACTGGATAATGGTGAGCATAAGATAAACCGACGCATAAATGATGTGAGAAGTCATAAAGTCGGAAAATTTGTCCGAAAGGAAACGAATGTAGCCTTAGACTACGGTCAAGGTCAAAGAAAATACTAAGGCGAAAACAAATGATTTTAAACAAAAACAGGATGCTTTGACACCAAACATGTATTTTAATAATGACATGAGTAAGGAATGATCTACAGGATCAACCTAACCTTTGGGGTTATAAACAATGGAAAGGTCTACGAGACTAAAACGACCCACGAGTCATGACTAGAAAGAAATAGATTATAAGGACCTCGCCTTAAAGAGGTGAAGGTCTAATAAAATAGCCCATAGACTAAGTGATAAAACCTACGGGTTAATAAGACAAAGCGAGGGAATAAATAGAGAATCCTCGCATAAGACAAAGACTGAAAAAGAATAAATTTTGGACTGTCAATATCCCGGTATGGATAATTAACAAAGGTTAAAGAGAAGATGCTAAACTAAAACTTCGGTTTTGGTAAGAAATAACGTTTCTACAAAAAAATGAATTATGATAGATGTATAAACAGTAAACATGAAAGATATAAGTATAGGTGAAAGACGATATATTCGAAAAGTGATAATTTTGAAAATAGAAAGTTGATGTAAAATTTGGCATGACGTGACGGTCAAGAAGTGTAATGTGAAGTATAATCACATTAAAGCCGAGTGACGAATATTAGAGCCAAGTGATGAATATTGCTAAGTTAATTAAACTAGTGGAAATAACGAGATTACGTTATTTCAAGTTGCATTATGTCATATAAGATACGTAGATGATTAATAACCAAAAAGATATTACCATACTTTTCTGGTAATAATAACAATCGGTTAAAATATGAGCAATGCTCAATTGATTATCGGGAGCAAATGCATGGAGTTAAACTCGATAAAATATGTAAGAAAAGGTTTCGAGGACGAAACCTCTTTAAGGGGGGTAGACTTGTAACACCCCAAAAACGGGTTTGGTAATCAAACCACGTTAATAGTGATGACGGGTAAAATACCGTTAGTGGTAAAAATTAACCCGGTAAATATTAGGATTTAAATAAATAAACTTGATGTTAAGTTAAAGGGAGATAAATACTTTGAGAAAACAGAGTATATAGAAGGCCCGAGTTAACGGGACTTAAAATATAACGGGTTATAACTTCCCGAACCTATTAAGTTAACCAGGGATAATTAACCTAGTTACTAGTATGTGCCTAAGTGATACATGGTAAGTTGTAGCTTCAATTGATCAAGATAAAACATGAGGGACTAATATTTACCAAGTGGGGAAACTTGTTTTAATTAAAAACAAGTAATAACACACAACACACACACTAAGCGTGTGTGTGTGTGTACGTGATCGACCAGGAGACCAAAAGAAAAGGGGATGAACCCTAGTTCAACAAATCCCCAAATTGAAGAGTAATTCTTGACCCAAATCGAAGCACGAATACAAATAAACGATCACCAAGTCAAGGGGATCGTAAGGTATGTCGAATTTCTAACATTCATGAAGTTGTGAAAATTAGTTAACTTTGCATGATGCGATCTATGTACGAATCATAGAAGTTATGGCTGAATTTGAGATGTATGATTGCTTAGGAACAAACCCTAAGCGAAGATTTAGAACAAATTGCTACGATTTGGATGTTTGGTTGAATTACCACACCTAGCTAAGTGGGTTTTATTGTTATGGTGAAATTGATGATAAGACTATGTTTAGAATCATCATGCATGATAATGAATGGAAGGTATCTGATTAAACCATGAAATTGGGTACATGATCATACTTTCATGAAAGGGGTTTAGTATATTATGATGAAATTAGTGATTTGGGTTCATATAAATAGGTGTTTGGAATCATGATGTTTACTAATTAATATGTAGAACTTGATTATATTGATGTTCGGATGAATGTCTAATGCTATGATGAAACGGGTTTTACATGTAGATGGAAACCTTTAGTTCTTGCTTAACAAATGAATAATTAACTTTGATAATCAAGAGCTAAGTTAAATTGGTGTTAATAATAGCATGAACTTAGATTTAAAAAGTAGTTAAAACGGTGGCGTAAGAATAATGCCTATCGGATACTTGACAAGGTGCTTAAATGAATTATCGGGGTTTATGATATAATCACTTATGTTAATAGGCAGTTTGACCTTTAAAAGTCAAACTGACCAAAATGAAATCAAATGGTGAATTTTGATGTAAAACCCGTAAGATGGAATAGTCATAATTAATGATGACTAATCTAACCGTCTTACGAATTATGATGATAGTTTGACGCTTGACAAACTAGGTGGAGGCTTGGAAAGGAAGCGGGTCAAACGAAGCAAGTATGAAGGAAAAGCGTAATTCGGATGCAAGGTAAGTATATCATACACTAGTCATATATTTCAGAATATCCTTTTGTCGTGTTACGAAAAAGACAATTATGACGTAAGCCATAGTAGGCCATAAGTAAAGTGACCGCACGGTGTAAATCGGAGCGAGTCATATATACGAGGTGGTAATAAATGTCATCTCGCTAATATAATTGGTCATTTAGACCAAACGGGTCAAAAGGTGAAATTATCACCCTTAACAATATCGACTAATGGGTTGTCGAGTTGTATGATTTTAGGGAATAAATAGCACATGGATGTTTACAGTGCCATCATTTAGCAGCCACTAAGGCAAGGTATTGAAACGGGTCAATATATTGATCCGAGCCAGGTATGTATAATAACACAACTCATCATGTAGAATTTGGAGTTCTATAAGAGTTAGACAAGGTTAAAATATAGATATTCGGTTATCTTCTAGGTAAGCCGAATAAATTGAGTTATGATTATAATGTTTTAGAAGCACATGGGTTTACAAACAAGAACTATAGTTAAAATGTCGGATTTTGAGTCAAACAAGTATTTAAAGGTCGTTGTAGTGAAAGAGGGGCGAAAATTTACCAAACTGCCCTTGTAAGCTAATTCGAAGGAACGACCCTTAAAAGTGGTTCGGAAACGAGTCTTATGATTAAATAAATGCTTAGAATGAGTATAGGTGGTGAAAGATGTAAATTCTTGGGTCGAAAGACTTTATATGAGTCTTTGCCGTAAAATGACAATTCGAGGGGTAAAACTCGGAATATATAGATCTCCACATTAAATCCACCACAAATATAGTTGTGGTGGAAGATTACTTGGTAAGAAAGGTGGAAATATAAGGCTAGATACAAATGAAAGCGAATCATGTTTAAAATATACTTAAATACCCTTAACGGGTCGAAATAAGCATACGAGCGAAAACGGGTTAAAATATATAAGAAACCCGCAATTAGAACCTAACATGGTAGAAAATATTGAATTGAGGTGGTTCATGTGAAATAATGATCAAACAAATATGTTTGTTTGATAAATGCGTAAACGGGTCAAAATTTTGTAAAAAGGGTAATAAGCCGAAGCCATAAAAGTCTCAAAATTTATTAAGCCGGATGTCGGATTTTAACTCCATATGATGGAGAATCAAATTACAATCACGTAGGAAGAAACGGTAGGTCAAACGGACAAGCGGATTGAAATATACGAAAGTTTTCGTGTCAAAAACGGCAAAATGGAAGAATCTGATACAGGGGCCACCGTAACTTACGGTGGGCACCGTAAGTTCCGGTGGGGACTGAAAACGCTACGGCAGTTATCTCCTGCCTTACGGTGGAGTATTTTAAAACTGGGGCTACCGTAAATTACGGTATACACCGTAATTTACGGTGGACCCTGTACAAAAATGTATTTTAATCACTTTTGTTTCCCGGACTCGTTTAGATACGTTTTAAACCCCGTATGACTAAAGCATTTCATGTTTATGAAATGTAGGTACTCTTTGGATGCCAGAAGACGATCAAGCTCAACGAAGAACCGAACACGATAAAGATACATGCTTCCGCACATTGCATCGTCATAAATTTTAGTTGAACAAATCTGATCACATTATGTTGAATAACTTATGATTTGTAAAAAGTTTTAATAAATCCATATTTTTATAGTATGTGTAGTCTTAATTACACATCTAATTGTTGGTATTTACATGTAAAACCGTTAAATAGCAACTAGGGTGTTACAAGTTGGTATCAGAGCCTTGGTTTAAGAGATTCAAGTATGGTGGGAAAACTATGCTTGGACTTAAACCTTATGCTCTTGATGAATATTGGTGTTCGGTTCGAGGCTTGATCGCAAATCCGGTAAGTGCATGTATGTTAATCGTTTAGCGTATTAAAATGTTGTAAACAACACATAGGGTTATCGTGTAATACACGTTACCCCAATTAAATGATAGATATAGCTAACAAAATTTCATGCGTTGACACCTATAGTAGAAAAGCCTCGTATTATGATACGGGCATTTAGTAAAGTTGACATTACTAACTTTTGTGAATGTCTTGATTGAAGGATACTTGCATTTAAAGATGACAAGAGTTGAACAAATTAAGGATATGATAGAGGAACGGTCCGAAGTATGACAAGAGGAGCATGCTCACCAAGGGCTAAATCGCGTAACGACCGCAAACAAGGTTGTCTGGTGTGGAGATATGGAAATCTTTCCTCATGAAAGAAAAAAAAGGATGAACTTGGATCTTCAAGATGTGCAGTAAATTCTACTTTGCCATTTATATAATTTGTTTGTGTCATATCATTGTATTTATACATTAAATGATTGTTCTTATTTAATACATAAAAGATTGTAGTTAAGATCCATTAAATGATTGTTCTTATTTAATACAAAAGATTTTACTAGACCAATCATTAGGTTGTTTTATATATAAGATTCTTCATTCCATTTAATACAAACAAAGAGTAGATCATTGCCATTATTTATTGTAAATGATTAGTGTTGTTTTAATAGAAAGTATAGATTTTGGTGGAACTTTTAATGCTGTTTTTTTTTTTTTTTTATCTTTTTCTTGTAGTGGAGAAGTAGTTCGTTGTACTTTGTGGAATGAATATGCACAGCAATTTAATGATTTTTTGTTACAAAACAATCCGAATGAGAATGTCATGGCTGTCATGCAGCATGCGAAGATTAAGAAGTGGCAGGGTAATTTACATTTGACTGATTCACATACTTTAGTGTTTCCAATGTGTTATTTGTTACATTTTTTAAGAACATTTTCTTATTTCTGTAGACACTTTGTAATGAATTGTTGGATATGTATATTGTTACGTGCAGGACAATATGCTGTTCAGAATGATAAATTTGGAACTCGACTGTTTCTCAACGAAGAAATCGACGAGGTTAATGAACTTCGTAGGAGGTACTATCACTGAATTATATTTGTTATTTTTCATATTTTTATTAACACAAGTGTGAGTATTAACAGTAATGGTGTTTTTATTTTTATAGGCTTTTAGTGAAACAATTTGAAGCTGGTGCTTCTTCTTCTCAAACCATACTTTCATCCCAGAGTGTATTTCCAGTCCGTCAAGAATCTCTGATTGAGACTCCTAAGAGACATATTGATGAAATTATCGAGATTGAAAGCGTATGAATTTTTCTATATACATACATAGGCATTTAATTTCCCTTTACTGTTTTCTATGTTTTATCAGTTGAGTATGTTAAAAAAGCTTTATCTTTCATGTTATAGGTAATGTCGTGTGTGGTAGTTGCAACGATCAAAATTGTTCAAGAAAACTATGGGTGGTTTTATCCGGCATGTCGAAACTGTAACAAGAAGGTGTTGACTAAAACTGAATACTTACAATACGCTAAAACCATTTCTGATGAGGTCATGGATCTGTCACCTACTTCATTGGTTTGCCCCAAATGCGATAAAGAATGCACATCGATAACCACTAAGTAAGCTAATGTTGCTTTTTAGGTTTATTACTTCCTACAATCGGAGTTTAATTTAATTACTATTTATTACAGGTTCAAGGTACATCTGAGGGTTCAAGATGAAACCGATAGTGTGTCTTTTGTGATGTTTGATAAAGATGTAATCAAGCTCATTGGTTCAACTGCGAGTGATATAAGGGAACGCCAACTGAAGGCGGATGATACTGAAAGTTTTCCACATGAAATATCTCGGTTGGTCAAAAAGAAGTTGGCTTTTAAAATTGAAGTTTCTGATTACAACCTTAACAATGAGTACCATGTTTACACTATCCAAAAAGTATGTGATGATCCGGAGATAATTGCTGAATTGGTTGCTGGTAATGGTAATGCTCTTGAGGTTGCTGATGAGGTAAGACTTTTGGGATATCTCATACTGATTTGTTTTTGGTTTCTAATTTTTGTAGTTTAAATAACTTTGCTGAATTTCTTTTTGTAATATTTTGATATTAGGTGTTTAGTCAAGAAGGTTCAGAATTCAAAGTTGTTCAATTATCTGAATCCTCACAGATGGCCTGTGCTTCAATTTCAAAGGTGCATATGGATTATATAGTTTCGTTTCTGATTGTCTGTAGATTATATTACCTTATTTGATACCTTAGTAGTTGTTTTGTGATTTAATTCAAGGATGTTGTATCTGTTACCGCCGACTCTTCCATTGTCGAAGCCGAGAAGGATTCGGGCACCAGTCCCAATGGTAAACGTTCGTTGCAGGAGGTTGAAGTTCAAAATGCTGGGGAACTATCTTCAAGTAACAAAACTCGGAAGAATCCATCTAGGATTAACACCTAGCTCCTTCACCTCTTTATCTTTTGATCTTTAAGTGAATCTATGTTTTTGGTATGTACTTAAGTATGTGTTTGTTTGAAGTTGGGTTGTTGTTGGTAAGTGTTAACTACTGAAACGATGGTTATGTATGTGTTAGATGTTGGTAACTTATGAACTTGGATTTTGTAGTAAACCGTAATGTGGTTTACTTTTTTGTATTATAAACTATGTTTTATGCTGATAACTATAATTACCCAACAGTCTAAAGAGTCAAGGATGAAAAGAAAGTCTATCCTGAATAAGCGTAGAAACCGTGGTGTGGTTCAATTTGTACAGACACCTCCTATTATTGATACACTTCCTGACAATGTTACTATTAATACGAACGATAATGGAGGTATCTTTTGGATGGTCATTTTTTCTAATACATATATATATGTAATGTTATATTTGCTGAAACGTATTTGTTAATTTATAATAACCAGTATCCTCCAAAGGTGTCAATGAAGCATCAACTGTACATTACACGCCATCCACCATAAATCAGAATCAAACTATAATGTCATTCGAATCCTCTTCTAAAAATACGGGTAAACGTTCGTTGCTACTTTTCTAGTTATCTTACATACTGATTGTAAAAAATGTTAGAATTGTAAGTTTTTATAGCTGGAATTAACCAAATCTTGTCATGGACAGCATGTCACACGCCCGCCAAGATAGATCGAACATGTGTTAGTACGATTCCTCTGACTTCATCCAGTCTTGGTAAGTTTTTAAATTGTATTTTTTTAAGGTATGATATCAGATTTGACCTTGTCGCTTTGTTTCAATTTTAGGACAATTCAAAAATGCTAATTATGGTGTTCAGGACTCTAGAAAGAGGAAACAAAGATTGAAAACGATGGATATAAGTAAATTTGATTTATCTATTGTAGCTGATGAAAGGAGGACATCTTCAATGGTTACATCTCTTGAATCGTCAAATCATAACATTCAGAGCAGCCCTCTAATGAATATTACAAACTGTATGTTGTATAGAGTTTTGTTATTTACATTTCTCATTCATTGAAGGTTGCTCGAAGTTTGTTAACATTGTAAATTTTCGTAATATAGTGGATCGCGTTACAGTAAGGTCGTGTCGAAGTCAGATTCCAACTCCTCCGAATATTGATATTAGAACTTCTCGACGATTGTCAAAGTGTTCCGTATTAGACATTAATGGTATGTGGTTATTTTTAACGCAAAACTAAATATAGGTTGAAGATTCACTATATTTGAGTAATGTATTGCATATCTTCCTACCTGTTGGAACCAATGTTAACGGTCATTTCTAAAATGAAATGGCAGGAAAAGAAAACTCCTACCCTGGTGAAAGGTCTAACCTTGATGATTCCAATTCCTCTGATTGTTTACCATCTTCTATCGTAAAAAAGATTTACGAAATTGCAAGAGGTACATTCCCTCCTTTAACATATCAAAGTATTTTTCCAGATAACACTTTAATCTCCTAATATTTTCTTATATAATCATCTTTTTTATGTGCCTATATAAATTTGTAGAATACGTTGATCATGGAGATGCTATTTTTGTATGTTCTTACTGTCATGCAATACTTTGGAAAGATGAAATGCTTAGGGGGAATTTGAATTCTAAGAAATCTGCTTTTTTCTCTTTGTTGTTCGAACGGAGATGTTGAATTGCCTCCCTCACCTGTTCCTCCTCTATTACTCGAAAGGTTTTACAAAAGAGTTACTCCTGAAAGACGCAATTTCATGAATAATATTCGAGCATATAACATGATGTTTTCTTTCACATCGCTTGGTGGCAAGGTTTCTAAAAGTTTTTAAAAAAGCAAAGGTCCTTATGTTTTCGGATTACAAGGACAAAATTACCATCGCATTGGTAGTCTGCTACCAAATGAGGGTCAAGAGCCCAAATTTTCACAGCTTTATATTTATGATTCCCAAAACGAGGATTTTAACCGTCAAAAGTCTGTAAGGTAAATTAAGCATTCACTAGATACTGTTTCTGTTATCTGTTTTATATATATGTCTTATATATAATAATGTAATTTTCTACACAGTGTCGAGGAAGGTTCGAAAACAATCACTAAACAAGACCTTGATCTTGGCATCATATCCAGTCTTAAAAAAATGTTGGATTCTTGCAATCCACTTGTGAAGTCATTTAGAATGGTACGGGATTTTTTTAAAGAAAATGATTGGCAAAATGAAAGACTCAAGTGTAACAACTCTCATCAAAAGTCATATTTATTATATTATTTTATTCAATAGGAAACCCTAATTAAGAAACCCAAGTGATTTTGCATAAACCCTAAAATTTTCAGAACATTAGGAATCAGGATTAGGGCCCCTAAAACTCAGGGGGGGTAAACCCTAGTTATAATTATCTACATAAAACGCTGTCAAAAATGAAATTTCATGCAACGTCGACTCATCAGGGCTAGATAGGTGACGAAGCAGGCCTAGTCTACTTTGACACCCCAGGCGACACGCGGCACGTACCGCGGATTCTTCCGCGACTAGCGGGAGGTGCAAATTTTGGGTATAAATAGAAGGGCCTGGCACTTGCATTCTGTTGTTCGTTCGACGATCAAATTACAAATATACGCTGAGATATACGTAGATTACTATAAACACACACGAATCACTAAACGCTGCCGCAAAACAGGGTAATAACTCGATCGCTATTACGATTCATTGTCCGATCGATCAATATATCCAATGGATGTTTAAGTGCTGCCCACATTAGGGTTATCCTTTGTCATTCGTCGTGATTCCGACAGGATGTTTGAGTACCACCCGAACTCGGGAAATACTCTGTCATTCGTTGTGAGGGTTTGATCTCGTGAGTTATCGTAAATGCTGTATTGATTACTAACCCAGTTTTGTGTGCATTGTTATTTAAATTAGGTTAACAAGGCTAATCCATAGACTAGACTCTATCCGTGTTAAATCTGCAATGTGAGTCATTCTCTTTTTATCAAATTACTTTCAAAAGCAAGTTTATTTTCAAAGTTATAATTACAGGGATTAAGTCTTTGTAGTCACCAAATTACAGCCGGTATGTGGGGTATTGTATACATTACTTTTTCCCGCCACCATTGGACAACGAGTTAGCCAATGGGTGGTCTGACCACAGTCACAGAAATAAGTCGAGTGACAAATACTGTGGGTAGTTGGTTGATATAAAAACAATGTAATCACCCTTAATACTGTAAATTATAACAAACAGGTCTGTTCTATTAAATAGAATGATTCACTCAGTATTTCCCGCTGACAAAACCTTTTTCAAACATGTTTCAGGTGATCTGTTGTAATCCAGGAAAAGTGCCGGGAAGCACTGCAAGCTTAAGAAAGTGGCTCCTTATAAAATAAAGAAATATGTTTTGTAAAATAAAGATTTCTCCGTGAAATCATAGTATTGTAAATTACCGGGGTTTTATCCCGAATTATGAAATAAAATAATCAAGAAAATTTTAGCTTTAAAAAGATCCTGATGATAAACTTCCGCTGTTAAACTCAATTAAATAAATACCACGGGATTTCTGTCCCGCGGCTCCTGAAACGGGTCAAAACCGGGTCGGGGGCCGTGACATCAAGCTCATTGGAACAAGGGATAAGGATGGTCGAATTTTTAACTTGCCCACTGCTGAAGAAATTGCTGCATTAATAATTGGTGATTTTGATGGAGCATTTGATAAAAGGGATATCACAGTTCAAACAAAATCAGGCGTTCTTCAGAGAATTAGTGAGCTCCATCCCTCTTATCTTGCATTGCAATATCCACTAATCTTCCCATATGCAGAAGATGGATTTAGACTTGGTATTAAACATCGAGGTGTTTCAGTTGATTGTGATATACTTAAAACCAGCACCACAATGAGGGAATTTTTTAGTTACAGAGTACAAGACAGAGCCAATCAATTTTCGTTGTTACTCAATGCCCAAAAGCTGTTCCAGCAGTTTTTGGCAGAATCTATGTATAAATAAATTAAAATTAGAAATTGTGTAATATGATATTATAAAGAAAACTAAATTTACCATAACCGAGAGCAGGGTACTAACCAAACATTTTCTTTGGTTGTCCTCCATGTAACAAGCAAAGCCATACATCCTTATAACTTTGAACTATCAAATAAAATACTATGAATATCATTAATAAATAAAAGAATAAAATATTAAAAGGTTATTCCACAAAATTATAAGAATACAAACAAAGACTTGAAAACACAAATGTATCATCTAAACTACGATAGTGCTGATAACGGTTGAATATGAATGAACTCGATATTGATTAACAATGGACAAGTTGTATTAACGTTTAGCTAGCTCATTGATTGAATAATCAACCAAAACTCCTGTTGCTAATCAACCCAATCTACTGTTCCTAAACCACACTCAATCTACTGTTGACTCAAATATACTATTCCTAACCCACACTCAATCTACTGTTCAATCCAATCGACTGTTGACTAATCCCCTGTTGCTAACCAATAATCCAATCTACTGTTCCAACCCAAAATTATATATCTAATCTTTTTCAATGTCAAGAACACAAACTGAAACTGTAATAAACATCATAATCTTAACAAATTTTTATACAAAATCTTTATACAAAATCTTTATACTAAACATCATAATCTTACAGATTTTGATTATTTCTCCATATGGGATTTCTGACATTTGTTGTTTTAAAAGGTCAACTAACAAAAATTTAGCCCATTACATAACAGCCACCCATATGTAGATTACAAATCTACAATCATACACCCATACAATCTATATTAAAGCTGCAATATAATTCCCATGTAAGTCCATACGATTTTGAACGATTTCGAATCCACAAGTAGCTGACAACTTTAATCTCATCAACAAAAAGACATTTCAGCATTAAAGTCAAAAAGCATTTGAGAATTACACTATTTTTTAGAAAACCAAACCAAAATTCTATTAAAATACATATACTTACTCGACCATGATCTATTATTAGTCTAGACTTGCGGTACCTTGGTCCAGTTCAGCAAATATCATCCCATACATAATCTTACAAAATCCTCATACAAAATCTAATAAACAGTCATTTTTAACATTGCCCTAAATGAGGTGAAATAAAATAATTTGACAAATACTAAAACTATTAACTTCAATCGATCATCAATGGCTACAACTATTAACTTCAATCGATCATCAATATGAAAATCAGAAGTATAACACATAGAACAAACACCCAAGGACCGAACATAGAGGAATGATTGATCAAACATCAAACATACAATCGTGGTATGATAAATTACCAGAAGAAAAGATTTTAGAAGAAGAAACTATTCGATTGATGCATATAGATTACCTGTGGATTGTCTTGGCAAAGACCTTGAAGAAACCTGTCTGTTCGTTCTCATAATTTAGTTCTGGAAGATGTAAATGTTCGATTGAATGTTTGTTTAGGGCTATATTTCAAAGACAGGTTCTAATGGGCTTCAACCCACAAGCCCATTGACAGGTTCTAATGGGATTCAACCCACACGCCCATTCTGAAAGTTAATTGGATCAATAACATTTATTGAATTATTGAATTGTGTTATTTTTCAATTTTAGTTTTACTGAATTGGAATATTTATAACCTAAACTGAATAGGCCTTTTATTGAATTATACAATAACAATGGACCTTTACTGAATTTTACACTAACAATGTGTCAAAAAAAATTAAGGTCATATATAAGAAGTTATTAGATAACATAAAATTAGGTCATGCTTTCATTTTAGACAAAATATTATCAATTACTTACCTTATTTCTATATCAAACATGTACACTAAAACAAACTGTCTTTAACATTGTTTTATAAAGATATGTAACTAAACACAAAGAATTTAAATAATATATTATAATATGTTTTTTAGTATTTGATTTCGATCGTTATTAAACAAACCCGTGTATTCACACGGGTGTACAACTAGTTGTAAAATTATATTATATTATGTTATTTTATGTTATAGTTATATTATAAAGTATGGTATTATTATAATATGTATATGAGATGAATGTAAAGAGGAAAAGAATGAGAAATCAAATTTTGTTTATTTATATACTGAATGCAAATTGAAGTAATATCACCGAAATTTGTATGGTCACTTGTCGTGGCCAGCGTGTCTAAGGCTCTAAGCTGGATTTTCATCATATTTAATGTAAAGTTTTCATGTTACATAAATAATTAAATGCCATTAGGAAAGCTTCATAACTTAAGGACAGATTACGTGTATTGTTTATTTTCAATTACACAAATAATTAAATAACTTAAGGACAGATTACTTGTATTGTTTATTTTCAATTACACAAATAATTAAATGAAGGATGTCACCCGCCTGTAGCAGTCTTTTACTTAATATTTTGTTATGATATAGTAGCTGATTAGTATAACTTGGCTTATTCCATTATTTATTTAATGATTTATTTTACTTACTACTCAACTAATATTTCTTGATTACATGAGATCATATGTCTAAAACGCTAGGCCAGAAGAAAAAAAAAACATTGCAACGAACAACAAAAAAAAAAAAAAAAAACTAAAGAATGCTTGGCACCTTGTGCACAATATGGCCGGATAAAAAAATGGCAAAAATTTGAGTTATTTTATATCTTATTTATTATTTCATATTCTATAACTTATTAATTTAATAATTTATTAATATTGTAGATTCATACAAAAAGATAAAACACTTTCATATTTTGTTTAAGATTAATTAAATATATTTATACTTTCAGTTTTTTAATTAATAGTTATGTGATTTCATTTCGAAACCCGATCTACGAGTCCAACTAGTGAACTGGTAAGAAAGCCGGTCGGCAAACGATCGAGCTATGAGAACACTGTTTGTAACAAAGAAAGTGGGTTATAGAGGAATTGGATGCGTCTAAAGGCCGGTTTACCTCCATCTGGTTAATTATCATAAAGCTTGACTAGTCTCTCCTGAGAATAGTCAAGTTTCATTGTTTTCTAGTTTGACCACAAGAAAGTTTCTCTTTTTACATTAGCCACACCACGTTCTACCTTCTCTTCCACTCACGTTTTAATATCGTATTTTAAACTGATTCTTTAAGTTATCGTAATTAGACTAGAATTGTTATTTTCTGAAAAAATATGAATGAATGATTATCATTTTGAAATACTTAACGTAGCACATAATTTTTTTTATTAAATACATAATGAGTCCAATCATAAATGATTCATGGCTATGAATCAAGCAGGAGGTTCAAATCAATCAATTTAAACGAAATCACCATTAGAATTTTGTGATCCTTTAGTTATAGATTTAAGCATAATACTTTATGAGCTATGGAGTTAATTAAGTTTTTTTTTTTCTTTTGAACGGCGATACTCACTCACCTTAAAATCTACTTCTGTAATCAGGGTCTGGCTATGGGAGGGGCATGGCGGACAACAACCGAGGGCCCACTCTCTCATATAGCCCAAAATTTTATTTTTTGTTTTTTATGATTATGTTTTAACAAAACGTATAATTGAGTTTAAAAGTTAAAAACCAATATGTTTCTAAACATATTAACTTATCCTATTTAGTTTAGGCCTCTATAAACATATAAACTCAATTATCATTTAACCCAACTAAAACTAATAATGTTTGAAATATTAAACCAATTGAAAAAACACAAAGGCTAAAAGTTTGAAAATTAAAGAGGCGGCAAATTGGTGAAGGTAGACAATTGCTTGAGGGTCCGTTTTTTCTACTCGGTCAGGCCCCCAAATTCTCAAGGATTCTTAGGGACGGATCCACCTATAATCCACTTATTGTTCACTTTGTGGTTCTTGAACCCATACTACTTAGGTGGAGATAAACATGTAGTGCTAATATACCAAAGAGAGGTACTTTATTAAGTAACTAAATACATGTTATATTGCTAAATTCTAATTTTATAATGCACATACGAAAACAAAAGTGTTTTGTTTTGATTTGATTAGAAAACAGGTCACTTGAGAATGTGAAGAGCCGATCTAGGAATACCTGGTGTTGGTTGGGCATTTTGATCAATCACGTGACCCTTTGTTGAAAACGATTTATTTTTCTTTTGATGTGACACACTTTGTCGTATCGTAATCTCAATTTCATAAAGTAACAATTTTTTATTGAATACTAAGTTGAGTCACATCAAGTCTGGAGGGCATTTTGATATTAATCCTACCAAATTTTCAACAACTCTCATAAATATATACACTTTCAAATATACTTCTTGTGCTTAGACCATGTGTAGTGGGACGTTTTTTTTTTAAAAAATTCAAAAAAAACGCTCAAAAACGCCCATTTACCATTACATAGGGCGTTTTAAAAAAAAAATTTCAAAAAAAGCCCCCTTGGCGTTTTTTTAAACACGCCTTGCCCAATAATCCTTGTCCAATCATATTTCATCTCACCTTTTGCTATCCAATCAGATTTTAGGTGTTTTTTCTTTATTTTATTTAATGCCCCAATAATGCCTAATCCCCACTATACCCATTTTAGAAAACGCCCAATAATGCCCCTTTGCTGACTGGACCGCCACATGGCGTAAAATGCCCTAGGGTGGGGGCATTATCTTCCCCTTCCACTACACATGGTCTTAGTAAAAGAACTACATTAACCCAAACTAATTAACTAACTTGTAATGAATGTAATAAAGTCGGCTGTAGTTTTTATCTTTGAGTTTAAAGGTTTCCACGAGGGCAATTGATGCAACATTACGCCTCTTTAACGGTAGGTTTTTTTATGTATTCCACAACCAAGTGAACCCAAAACTGTTGATGATTTAAGAGGCATTGAATTCCTTATGAACAAAAATCTCTTATGTCTACGACCAATGTGTTATTTGCCTGGGGTGTTACAGTTGTCCAATGTACACATTAATAACATATGAACAATTTAAAGAGATAATTAAAAAACTGTTTTAATATACTATATATTATCTTTAAACTCTTTGTAATATTCAGCTTGTAGATGACATTTGTTTTAAAAAAAGGGTGGAGATACAATAGGAAGTTAATTTGGCTAGGAAGGCTAGGAAGTGATCTTGACCATCCATTTAGTTAATCAAGGGCTAAGATTAAATCAGGGAAATTGAAAAGAAGAAAAGAGGCGCGTGAGTTTGTTTAGGGGCATTCTAGTCAATCCAAGCCAATAGTTTCTCTCTCCTCCAATTCCCCCCATTTTTTAAACGTTAATAACTCTTTCATACGACATTATTTTTTTATAAAAATTGCACAAAAAAAACGAGCGTTTTTTATCTTTAAAACGAGTATACTATTGCTATATTTAAAAAAAAAATTAAAACCCAGTTGCGTAAAACGCAATAGAAAAACCCCCAGTTACGTAAAACGCAATGAAAAAAAAACCTAAAAAATGACATTTTTCTAAAACGCAATGCACCAAAAACACAAATAAATGACTTATTTGTAAAACGCAATGGCCAGAAAACACAAAGAAATGTCTTATTTCTAAAACGCAATAGCCTAAAAACTCAAAAGAAAATGTACTTTCTAAAACGCAATGGACTAAAAACACATAAAAATGTGTTTTTACCTAAAACACAATGCACCAAAAACACAAAGAAATTTCTTATTTGTAAAACGCAATGGCCAGAAAACACTTAAAATGTCTGTTTTCTAAAACGCAATGGACTGAAAACACATAAAAAAATGTTTTACCTAAAACGCAATGCACAAAAAACACAAAGAAATGTCTTATTTGTAAAACGCAATGGCCAGAAAACACTTAAAAATGACTCATTCTAAAACGCAATTGCTTAAAAAACAAAAGAAAGTGTTCTCTGTAAAACGCAATGGACTGAAAACACCTAAAAAGGTGTTTTACCTAAAACGCAATGCACCAAAAACACTTCAAGAATGTGTTTTTCTAAAACGCAATGGCCAGAAAACACCAAAGAAAGTGAATTGTCTGTGCTGTGAACTGTCTGGACCAATGCAGCTCAACCCCAGCCAGGGGCTCTGCCCCTTGGACCCCGCCAGGGGCTGCCGCCCCTGGGACCCCGCTACCAGGGGCGCTGCCCCCGGACCCCCGCCAAGATCGTAAAAAGCAATGACTAAATCAAAAACCTATATCGTAAAAATAAAATTAAAGAATTTCTTACATGGATCGAAGTGATTTCTTCAACAATTGACGATTTTTGAATGATTGAAACACTTATCAGCGCTCGAATCGAACGAATCGAGTGATTATCTTCAAAATCACCTGAAAAAACGAGATTTTGTATGAAATTAAACTGGGTTTTCTTAAAAAAAAAAAGCTGAAGAACACGTTGATCGGGTGTTTGAATCATTGATTGGAGATGAAAATCGCAATATAATGTAGTGATTATTGAGATAGAAAGTGAAGAAATGGTTGAAGATGATGGATTTTGAAAATGGTGGGTTTTGAAGTTACTGGGTTTTGAAAAGGAAGAAGAAAATGGTTGGATTGACTAAAATACCCCTTTTTCTTTATTTTAAATGTTGTCACATGTCCTAATCCTATTGCTTCCTAGACTTCCTAGCCAAAATAAACTTCCTATTTGATCTTTTCCCTTAAAAAAAATAGTCGATGTGTAGATATCTTTAAATATGTCAATGGTGACGGTGAGGCTGGATAGAGGATTTACTAATAGACTTGTTGATCGATCTTAGGTCACTTATACTTATTTGTTGTAGTGGAATATTTTTATTTAATAATTTATCATTCAATTGTGGTGATGTATGTGTAACACTGCACCTAAATATTTAGTAATAGTTTTCTCCATAATGTTTTAATAACTAAATATTTATGACTAAGAACTTTAGTTATAATAACTAAATATTTATAACTAAGAACTTTTGTATATAGTAATTAAATATTTATAACTTAGAACTTATGTTATTAATTATACTTTTAATTAATTTTCAATCAAATACATTTTTTGGGTTGAGGGTGTTACATTCTATCACCGTTGATAAGTGACACTTACAGATGTACATTTCAATTCTGTTTATTCTTTTCTTTCGAACGGAGTTCTATTTTTTCATCATGCTTTTGTTAGAAACTAGTTTGTGCCCCGCTCGCGTTGCGGGGCAATAAGCTGAATATGTCTCTCTCATAACATGTATGTCTGTACAGAAGGCAAAATCGTAATTATATTTTAAACTGTAGGCGAAATTATAATTTTAAACTGAGAGCAAAATCATAATTTTGAGCTAGGGGGAAAACATAATTTTATTTTGATCTGTGGGCAAAAACGTAATTTTGAGCTGAAGGCAGAATCGTAATTTTGAGCTAGAGGAAAAAACAACATTTTATTTTGAACTGGGGGCAAAAACGTAATTTAAACGGAGGGCGAAACCGTAATTTTAAATTGGGAACAAAATAAAAAATGAGTTTCTGAACCGAGGGCAAAAACGTAATTTTGAGCTAGGGGCAAAATTATAATTTTATTTTGAGCTGGGGGCAAAAACGTATTTTTAAACGAAGGACGAAAGCGTAATTTTAAACTGGGAATAAAATTTAAAAAAATGGGTTGGTCCAATAGGGAAGTGCCAGGCAAGCTGCCTGACACTATTCCCTCAACTTGAACATACTTGAACTGTGGGCAAAAATGTAATTTTGAGCTGAGGGCAGAATCAAAATTTTGAGCTAGAGGAAAAAATAACATTTTATTTTGAACCGGGGGCAAAAGCGTAATTTTAAACGGAGGGCGAAACCGTAATTTTAAACTGGGAACAAATTTAAAAATGAGGTTTTGCCCAGAGGGCAAAAGCGTAATTTTGAGCTAGGGGCAAAAGTATAATTTTATTTTGAGCTGAGGGTAAAACGGTAATTTTAAACGAAGGACGAAAGCGTAATTTTAAACTGGAAATAAAATTAAATTAAAAATAGGTTGGTCTAATAGGAAAGTGTCAGGCAAGCTGCCTACCACTATTCCCTCAACTTATAAATGTAATACACAAAAATCTGCATATAAGAAACCATATTAATTAAATGATTATTTTAAGAGGTCCAAAGCTTTATTAGATCATGCGTAGTGGTTAGCTCAATAATGCCCCCATCATGGGACGTTTTCTGCCATGTGGGAGTCCAGTCAGCATGGGGGCATTATTGGGCGTTATTGCAAAAGTGTCGTAGTGGGAATAATGCCCAATACCGCCCCTTCTACACAATTATTTTTTTTAATTAAAAACTTAAAATACTTTATTAAATAAAAAAAATACAACACTAGAAATAAAAAAAACCAGAAAAAAAGTAAAAAAAAATTACATTGCCAAAATCTAATTAAAACTTTAGGGACTCAAATGCAAAATCATTTTTTAAGGACTTTTGAAGTTTAAATCCTTTTTTTTAAATACAATCAAAATGCTGGGACTGAAATGAAAAATCATCTTCTTCTTCCTTTCACTCAAACAACCACCTGCAACTTTTGTTTTTTAAATCACCTTCTAATTAAAACTAATTTCTTTTGTTTTTTTAATTAAAACTAAGTATACACACATGGCAAGGTTTAATTGGGCAAAGAAATCAAGTTCCGGCGTTTTTCAAATCACGCCAACGTCCATTTTTTCGCAAAGAACGCCGGAAAACGCCTAGGGGGGCGGCACCGGGGCGTGATCGGGCATTTTCGGGCGAGATTCCGGGCAAAAAAGCCCCACTACGTTCGGTCTTATAAAGTAACATGTATTTATTATGAAAGTTAATATTGTTTATAAGAAGTTAATGTAAAAGAAATACGATTTTCATTTTCATAAAATTAGTGTTACATTTGTTAATACGTATATCTCATCATTTTGAAAATAGTTTTCAACTAGGAATTGACACGCCTCGATTAGTACCTCACTAGTTGCATCATTGCCCCAAGCGCAAAAAATATCTTCCATCAATTGGTCAAAGTCATTGTGGAACTTTTAGTGGTGGGCTTCTTGTAGGTGACGGATAAACATGTATGGGATTCCATCACCCACAACTAGTAGTGGTGTCTACGATGGTGCCCTCTTCTACGATGGTAAATGATGAAATGCTCCACAATGTATGGACTACAACGTTCGATCAAAGACTCACAACAACATTTTCCAACGTCTAGACATGTAGACCTTGACATATGTTTCATTACTGGGTTCCTTTTCGTAGATTCTTACTATTTTTTCCAAATCATACGATGTTCTCACTATTGTTCCCATTTTTTCTAAACCGAATGGGTTCCTGGTAACCCACAAAAGTGGACTAGATCCGCCTCTGCATGCATATATCTAACTACAAGTGAGTATAAACCATGTACATTCGGCTACATCCACATACATTCAACTATATGTCAGGATATGCTGCATATAAATTTGGCTAAGTGGCACATAAATTTGGAAATGTGGCATGTACATACATACATACATACATACATACATACATACATACATACATACATACACACACACACACACACACACACACATACATACACATATATATGTGTGTGTGTGAGAGAGAATGCATGTTAGGGTACATCTTATATACATTCGGCTACACACCATCTACATGCTAGAATACATCCCATGTACATTCAAGTACATGCCAAGGTGCGCCTCACATCTACATGCTAGAATACATCCCTATATACAATTAGCCAAACACCATATGTGAAATGCACAATCCATATTCAGCATTGTGCCAAGGACATCCCATATACATTCGACTACGCATCACATACATTTGATTATGTACCAAGGTATTTCTTACTTACATCAGGGGCAGACCTACCCACAATGGTGGGTGGGCGGCCACACCCCTTGAAAAAAAAATCAAGTGCTAATTTTCGTCGAAAATCCCAGCTGAATCCCTTTTATTTTTTCAACCGCACCCCTTGAAAATTTTCAACCGCCATTCTTAAAAAAATATTATGAATTTATAAAAAAAATTAAACACTAATTTACAAAATACAAATTAGCAACATTTTGTTGCTCTACATTGTTGTAATATATGTACTGTGAGTTTTTAAAATTTTTTTTTTGTATTTTTCATTTTTTACCCAAATGTTTTTATCTTTTGCATTTAACCTCTTTGACTTTTTTTTTATTTTTAACCCAAAGCTTTTTATCTTTTACAATTTAACCCCAACACTTTTCATGTTTCACAAGTTTTTCGTTTTACGTTTCGTTCTAAATTTTGCAAGTCAACACGCCGCAACATGCTTGTGAGGTTCAACCGTTTTTCGTCTGTTTTTTTCCCGTTTGATAGAAGAGTCACAATGCTTCTATTTTTCTTCGTTTAACAAGTTCGTTGCAACGCGCGAGGTCCTAGATCGACTTAGTTATTATTTTCAACGTTTAACGTTTATGGCTAACTTCTTCGCATTAACACGACGCAACGGGCGGGCGTGGTTCAACGATTTTACGTCTCTTTTTCGTTCGGTGTTATTTTTTTCCTTTTATTTTTACGAGTTCTTCTAATGTTGGTGGTCGTGGTTAGTGGTGTGACATTAGTACTACTTGTCACGATTTTAAGAACGTATTTAACCTATTAAGTTATTACTAATAATTTGTTTCGAGTTTACCACTATACCCTTTTACTTAAGAAAAACTATCTTTTTACGTGCATATTTTTGTGTACCTGTCAGTATAAATTCGATTTGCTCTACATTTTGATGTAAACTTTTCCTGGAAACGATTCAGGTTAAATATAATACGTTTTCATTTAACAAAAAAACCATTTTTTTCGTGCACATTTTTATGTACGTTTCGGTACAAATTCGAGTTGGTGTATGTTTCGATATAAACTTTTTTTGGGGAACGAGTCAGGTCAACTATAATATGTTTTCATGATTATTTTATGAATGTTATGTAAATTTTGTTTCGATCGGAGTGGAGTCAAATTGTGGTTTCTTTTTTCTCTTTTTTTTGAATGCTCTAATCTCTTTTGAGTATACGTGTCAACTTTTACGTTATACATGTTACATTTTCTATGTATGACTAGGGTCACATGTAATACGTTATGATTGTACGGTATAAATTTGATTACTTTATGTTTTGATCCAATCACATTGTTTATATAGGTTACATTGAGTTCAATCGATTACTTCTAAACGCGTGTTTTTATATGGTTATCGCATCACATAATGTTTGGACTAATTCATTTGATGTTTGCGATGTACCCGCGCCACAACGCGCGCGGGTCTTATTGCTAGTTATTATGAATATATAGGTGTATAACACAATTTGTATAATTATTCTTTACCCACTTATTCACTCTACTTAACCCAATCTACAATCTAACTTTATTAACCCAACTACCCAACCCAAAGATTTGTCCTTTTTTATTGATTGTTTTTTGTTGTTTTATGTGGTGATTATAAGAAAATATAGATGTATAAGGGTTTAATCTCTTTGTGTTTTTTGATGTTTTTTTAGTTGTTCTAGACTTGTATTTAGTTATTTTGTTGTTTTATTTTAAGCTTTGTTTGTTTAATGATTACTAATCAACATGTAAATGGTTGAAACACAAGGTATTTGATTCATATAAAAAAGTTAGTATGTAATGAGTTAAAACATATACATCTCCAAAGTAATGTCTTTGGAGTCTTATGTAAAACAGGAGTTATATATATATATATAGAGAGAGAGAGAGAGAGAAAGAAAGAGAGAAAGAGAAAGTGTAAAATATAATATCACTTAACGTACAATACATACGAGATGAATATATAACGTGTGTATTTAGGTTATAACATGCAGATATTGGTTCATGCGTGAGGGTTATAACATGCTGTTATGGCTAACACCTGATGTTTATAACTTGCGGTTTTACGGCTAACATCTGATTGTCATGCGTGACGTTTGTACATACGGGATTTATGGGTATCAACATGCGGGATTTATGGTTTTCAACATGTGGGATTTCGTTTTTGAGGTTTATTACGTGCGGAATTCTCATCGCGTATGTATCGTACGTTAAGACTAATTGTACGTTAACAAACCCCTGTATATATATACATACACACGGCACGAATATTCACGGGTTGACCCAAACATGACCCGTTTGACCCGAGTTTTTTTGTTAATTTTCTTATATTTCTAAAATTAAAAAGTAACATAAAAACAAGAGATGTAACATTAAGTATTAAGTATTGTTTCAAACTAGGGGTGTGAATTTCTGACACGACCCGAAAAAACGACACGAACCTAACAAGAAATTCGTGGGTATAGGTTTAGTCTAAACGGGTTCGGCTCAGTTTCAGGTTGAACTCGCGAACCCGTTTAGCTAAACGGGTCGGCTTCGGGTCAACCTGGTCGGGTTGGCGGGTTGACCCGTTTAACTCCTTTGTATTATATAATATTTTTTTACAATATGTTTTATGTTATAAATTAAATTGGGTATTGAAGAAACACTGGACTAATTTTAGAGTTTATTAGTTTGGTTTATGTTCCTTTCATAAGGGTTAATCTTCTTTTAACTTTCTGAGCTCCGATTTGATCTGATAATCCTGCAAAACAGAACACCGTTAGCTCATTAAGAGGGGAATATGGGGGTTTCCCTCTTAACCAGACTCCGGCGTGAGAATAAGTATCTGCTTTGAGGAAATAATTGTGTGTTAAGAGTGAGAGTAGAGGGAATAGAATGTTTAACCTGTGCATGGAGGTCTCTATTTATAGCCGGAGAGGTGTAAGAGGAGATGGGCTGATGGGCCTTGGGCCGGAAGGCGACAACTAGAGGATATGCTCTTTGTCTCACTGGTACCGACCGTTAGTGTCTTCTAGAAGATCTCCGGTGCTGGCGCACCGTGATTGGAGCCACGTGTCTCAGTTGTCGGCCTTGTTGTCCCTCTACCATCAGCAGGTAAGTGGAGATCATGGGGCAGGTGTCGGCACATAGGCGTCCTCGTGTACTTTTTGTCTCCTGCACGTCAGACGATCGTGGAGCACGATTGAGCACAGCCTGGAGGACGCTGATTGGCTTGTTCTTCTGCCACTTGTACCCTTGGTACTTTCTGAAGTGGCCTTGCGCTTTGACTCATGCGCGACCTTCGCTACTTGTAACACCCCGAAAACGGGATTGGTAATTGAAACACATTAATAATAATGACAGGTAAAATACTGCTAGTGGTAAAATTAACCCGGTGAATGTTAGGATTTAAACAAATAATCCTAATATTAATTAAAAAGGAGAATAAAAACTGTGAGAAAAGTAAGTTTATAAGAAGCCCGAGTTAACGGGACTTATAATAAAACGGGTTATAACTCCCGGAACCCACTAAATAACTAGGAATATCAACCTAGTTATTTAAGTGTTTTAAAATAATGAAGGAACTTGATTTAGTAACCTTTATAAATCTGGGTAAAGTATAGGGACTAAAGGTGACAAATTGGAAACTAGTTTTTATTTAATAAAATGTCAACACCAAAACACACACTCTAAGTGTGTGTTCTGGTCGATACAATCGCAGGAGCCAAGGGGCTCTCATACACAAACCCTAACAAGCACAAAATCAACAAATTGGAAGGGCAAATCGAGCCCAAATCGAAATCCAATCATAGATTAATGATCATCGCAGTAAAGGGATCATAAGGCATGTAAAATTTCGTTGTTTAATTACATCTCAAATTCTTTATGATTTGTGAAATCGAAAATCCAAGCTTGATTATGTGATGTTTAGATGAATCTTGTAATGAAAACATGTCTAGGAGTGAATCCTAGTTGATAAATTGCTGAAATTATGTTCAAACTATGAAATTCATGATAATCCATTTATAGGTTAAATGGGTTTTGTAGAAATAGGATGAACACAAGAATTATGACTATCAAAAGTGGTGTTACTTGATTTCTACAAGATGATTCTGATAATAATATGCATGCATGACATAATGGAATTAAAATGTATGATTGTATTTGGCAAAAATAACAAGTTATGAACTTGATTATAAATGTGTAAAATTATGCCCTTAAGGTGTTTGTTAAAATGCTTAAGAGAAAGCTAACATAAGGAAAATTGGGATAAAAACGCATGCTTGAACTATACGGCAAATTATGAGTGATATGTTGTGAAAGGAGTTCTAAACAATGTTTAGTTGAACTCTATAGGCAAGGATTCCGGATCGTCGAGTGGACAAGCCGGTGGAGACATGCTTTTGAAAGGAGCGCTTTAAAGGTACGTAACTTTCGGTTTCGTTACAATATGCATAAACAATAGTCTTAGAAATGTTGATTGTAGTGTCAAATGTGAGTTTGGTATGTCATAGAAGTGACGAAGTTCACTCGACAAATCAAACGGGTCAAATAATGGTCAAAGTGATAGTGCTCGAAGTGACTTAAACGTCACTCATTAAATTTGAATTATAAAAGCGTAAATCATGGAATGGATGTGATACGCTAAGGTTGACAAGCCCGGGAATGGGTAATTATGGTTAGAAACTAATGTTGATGAATTATGCAAGTATGTAACTTGTTTCGTTACATTACGCAAATTTGATATTGTAATCGTTCAAAGTTGTGTTTTAGAATAAAGATTGGTATTAGTTGAAGTGACAGTGTTCACTACTTGATTTAATGAATTAAAATTAGATTAGAAAGCGTGTGGTAGTCATTAGAAATGGAGGATTCCGTAAATGAGCTAAACGGGTCAAATAAATACATAAGGCATTTATAGACTCTCAGCCCGTACATCAAATTTTTGATATAATAATCTTGATAGATGCATTGGTAATTTAATTACGAACGCCTAGGAAAAAGAATCACCTAAAACGGACTTACGGATCAAAAGTTATGGTGATTTTAAGTTTGGACTTGATAAAAAGGTTGAGCTAGAAAGTGCAGCAACAAATAAGCAGCTTGCTGTAAAAAAGGGGGCTAGGTGTAGCGTCTAGCCCCTCCTGAATCCGAAAATTGTTTAATTTTGTTTGTTTGACCCATATAACTTGTTTAAACTTGTTATTTAACTACCAAAGCTAACTTTTAAGTTGGTTTTGGTCATAGGTGAATGTCAAGGATTCCCGGATGAAGATCAAGCTCAACGAAGAACCGAACACGACCAAGATACAAGCTTCCGCACTCCGTTGCGTCGTAACTTTTAAACGACGAACTTATATACAATATGTTGTCAAACTTTTAAACTGTAAAAGTTTTTAGTAAACCCGTATTTTACATGTACGTGTATTCGTAAGAACACAATTAATTGTCGTTATTAGTACTAAAACCCTTTTATAATAGTGAGGGTGTTACAAGTTGGTAATCAGAGCTCAAGGTTGTTAACAAAGTGTGTTCGGTTCGAAGCTTGATCAAACATCCGGTAAGAATTACTTACCTTAGTAGATTTTATTAAATGTTAGAAAAAGAAAGGTGAATGGATGTGCACGGGAAGAGCGTGTTAACACACTCAAACCCGGAAAGTGCACTAGACACGAATGGTTTAAGCAAGTTACAAATTTGGCTAAATCAAAGTGAAAGATACAAATGATAATGAAACGAAACGTTTAACAATTGACATAAACATAGCAGATTCGAGATGTCTAGTGTCGATAAAAGATGATTAGGTAGTATAAATCCTAATAATAGATTGAATATAAAATAAGTACTTGTAAGGTAAGTATATTTGAATGTATCGTATAACAATACGGGAAACATTGAATAGCAGGAATAATAATAAATTGGAAATGTTCGAATGATATGATGACCGCATCTGAAGATGACGGGGGATAAATAATCTAAAGGGTGGAAGGTTCGGAAGCATGACAAAGAACATGCTAGCAAAGAACCTAAATCAAGTGATGACTTGAGACAACGGAGTACATCAAGGCGAGTATCAATCAGGTACACGTTCTAAATTACGATAAGACAAGTAGAATGCAACAATTCACATAATGAATGATAGTTGCATATGGTCATATATGATTAGTGAAATGAATGAATTATGTAAATAATGGCAAGTATGTGATACCGAGGTAAAAGTAATCTCGATAAATATTGCAATGGGAAGGGGTGCGCGTACACTCGAACCGGGAATGCAATGAAAGATAAGTGTCGTAATGGGAAGGAGTGCTCGTACACTCGAACCCGGGAAACTTAATAAAGTAAATAAATGATGTATTGGGAAGGAGTGTAATTACACCCGAACCCGGAAATTTGCAATAGTAATAGATGACAAGGACAAGGTTATAGACTTGGCCAAACCAAATAAAACATGTAGAAATATCGTTTATATCAATAAACGATGTGGACAAATTCCATACAACGATATGGAATAATAAAATGAAATGAATTGATTTTGTTATTGTTACAATGGACTAAAGTCAAAAATGAGAAATTAAGACTCAGATAGAAAATATCCTCGAGAAAGAAGCTAAATGGATGATACACATTATTCGCTACTGTGAATAACAAAGTACCAATAAATGCGGATTTAGAAACTTGGGTATGAATAACCCCCCAAGTAAGACATTATTAATCAAATCCTTACGAGGAAGAACGATGATCACACTGATGGGTGTGATTGTATAAAAGATTAGTGAAATAAACGTATTAAAAGTGTTGGAACGAAAACGGGTAAAACCCCAAAAGTCGTATAACAATAACAGTGGTTTTATCAAATAAGGCTTAAGAAATGGACCTTCAGGACATTAATAAAAAAGACGGACCTAAGGGTCGTTAACAAAAGAAAGACGGGTGTTCGGATCAAATAAGTAAAAATTTTTTATAATAAAGGAAAACGCAAACAAGTGAAACTGGAGAGTTAAAAACATTAAGATAAAGAACCCAGGTAACGGGCTGTAAAGAAAAATAAGTATGAACCGGATAACGGTAAGCGAATAACAAACCGATGTGTAAATGACGGAAGAAATCATAGAGTCGGAAGAATAGTTCAAAAGGAAACGGGTGTAGCCTTAGACTACGGTCAAATCGATAAAATTAGAAAATGAAAATGAATAAGTTTTAGGCCTGAAAAGGGTGCCCTGACACCAGAAGTGTAATTCTAAGAATACAAAATGACACGAGCAAAAGATGATCTATGGGATCATCATAACCTTTGAGATTATAAACAAGGTAAGGGTTTAAAGGGCTAAGTGAACCACGCGTCAACAATAGAGGGAAATAAACCAAAAAGGGGTGAAAGCCTAACGAAATAACCTAGGAGGTTAAGCAAAAGAACATACGAGTCACTTGGGGTAAAGCATGGGGATTAGTTACGATTCCTTGCATAATATAATAGCGGAAAAAGAATAAATTCTTGTCGTCAATTCCTGGTATGAGTAATTGATATAAGTTAAAGAGAAAAACGTTAAACTAAAATTTGTTTTTAGTGAGAAACAACGTTTTTAACAATTATGAATATTATGAGAGAAAATGGAAAATAGCTAATAATAAAGGATATAGGTCTTCACACCGAGAGGTGTAAGACGATACGTTAGAAAGAAGATTTTTGATAATGAAAAGTTTATAAAAAAAAAACTTAAATATGACGAGATGCGATGCGATCATAGTCACAAAAGTGATATAGAATATAAGCATGTCATAGCATGAGTTGTGGGATAGTGGATCATAAACTCACTTAAGGCCGAGTATGGCAATATGGTATACTGAGTAACGGGGTATGAAGTGACGGTGACTAATCAGTCTAGCCGGTAGAAAACCATTCAAAATCGGAATAGTATTGTGACTTATACAAAGCACTTGTCAATACAAGATTAGCGTGGAGTAAACATGTGGACGGGCTAATATGACCGAGTGGTTAAATGGAAACTGGGTCAAATAGACGACAAAGATAAAAAAATACAAGGTGCAAGCTAAGGTCCATGAGGACTTATACATAAAAGACACCCATGTCAATACGAATGATAACTCTTTACCGAAAAGAAAGAATGTCATGAAAATGAAACTAGGTTCGTTGGTCTAACCAATGACTATGTAAAGAAGGTTTCAGGGGCGAAACCTCTCTAAGGGGGGTAGACTTGTAACACCCCGAAAACGGGATTGGTAATTGAAACACGTTAATAATAATGAATAGGTAAAATACTGCTAGTGGTAAAATTAACCCGGTGAATGTTAGGATTTAAACAAATAATCCTAATATTAATTAAAAAGGAGAATAAAAACTGTGAGAAAAGTAAGTTTATAAGAAGCCCGAGTTAACGGGACTTATAATAAAACGGGTTATAACTCCCGGAACCCACTAAATAACTAGGAATATCAACCTAGTTAGTTAAGTGTTTTAAAATAATGAAGGAACTTGATGTAGTAACCTTTATAAATCTGGGTAAAGTATAGGGACTAAAGGTGACAAATTGGAAACTAGTTTTTATTTAATAAAATGTCAACACCAAAACACACACTCTAAGTGTATGTTCTGGTCGATACAATCGCAGGAGCCAAGGGGCTCTCCTACACAAACCCTAACAAGTACAAAATCAACAAATTGGAAGGGTAAATAGAGCCCAAATCGAAATTCAATCATAGATTAATGATCACCGCAGTAAAGGGATCATAAGATATGTAAAATTTCGTTGTTTAATTACATCTCAAATTCTTGATGATTTGTGAAATCGAAAATCGAAGCTTGATTATGTGATGTTTAGATGAATCTTGTAATGAAAACATGTCTAGGAGTGAATCCTAGTTGATAACTTGCTGAAATTATGTTCAAACTATGAAATTCATGATAATCCATTTATAGGTTAAATGGGTTTTGTAGAAATAGGATGAACACAAGAATTATGACTATCAAAAGTGGTGTTACTTGATTTCTACAAGATGATTCTGATAATAATATGCATGCATGACATAATGGAATTAAAATGTATGATTGTATTTGGCAAAAATAACAAGTTATGAACTTGATTATAAATGTGTAAAATTATGCCCTTAAGGTGTTTGTTAAAACGCTTAAGAGAAAGCTAACATAAGGAAAATTGGGATAAAAACGCATGCTTGAACTATACGGTAAATTATGAGTGATATGTTGTGAAAGGAGTTCTAAACAATGTTTGGTTGAACTCTATAGGCAAGGATTCCGGATCGTCGAGTGTACAAGCCGGTGGAGACACGCTTTTGAAAGGAGCGCTTTAAAGGTACGTAACTTTCGGTTTCGTTACAATATGCATAAACAATAGTCTTAGAAATGTTGATGAGATTGTAGTGTCAAATGTGAGTTTGGTATGTCATAGAAGTGACGAAGTTCACTCGACAAATCAAACGGATCAAATAATGGTCAAAGTGATAGTGCTCGAAGTGACTTAAACGTCGCTCATTAAATTTGAATTATAAAAGCGTAAATCATGGAATGGATGTGATACGCTAAGGTTGATAATCCCGGGAATGGGTAATTATGGTTAGAAACTAATGTTGATGAATTATGCAAGTGTGTAACTTGTTTCGTTACATTACGCAAATTTGATATTGTAATCGTTCAAAGTTGTGTTTTAGAATAAAGATTGATATTAGTTGAAGTGACAGTGTTCACTACTTGATTTAATGAGTTAAAATTAGATTATAAAGCGTGTGGTAGTCATTAGAAATGGAGGATTCCGTAAATGAGCTAAAGGGGTCAAATAAATACATAAGGCATTTATAGACTCTCAGCCCGTACATCAAATTTTTGATATAATAATCTTGATAGATGCATTGGTAATTTAATTATGGAAGCGTATGAAAAAGAATCACCTAAAACAGACTTACGGATCAAAAGTTATGGTGATTTTAAGTTTGGACTTGATAAAAAGGTTGAGCTAGAAAGTGCAGCAACAAATAAGCAGCTTGCTGTAAAAAAGGGGGCTAGGTGTAGCGTCTAGCCCCTAGGCGTAGCGTCTAGCCCCTCCTGAATCCGAAAATTGTTTAATTTTGTTTGTTTGACCCATATAACTTGTTTAAACTTGTTATTTAACTACCAAAGCTAACTTTTAAGTTGGTTTTGGTCATAGGTGAATGTCAAGGATTCCCGGATGAAGATCAAGCTCAACGAAGAACCGAACACGACCAAGATACAAGCTTCCGTACTGCATTGCGTCGTAACTTTTAAACGACGAACTTATATACAATATGTTGTCAAACTTTTAAACTGTAAAAGTTTTTAGTAAACCCGTATTTTACATGTACGTGTATTCGTAAGAACACAATTAATTGTCGTTATTAGTACTAAAACCCTTTTATAATAGTGAGGGTGTTACAGCTGAGCACGTCAGTAGCCCGCGCAGGGTTGCAGGAGGTGAAGGCTCTTATTCAAGATGTTAAGTGTAGAAATTGATGTTATCTCTTGTTTGGACCTCGCGCGAGATCAGGCTCTGCTGGATCATCCCGCGCAGGTCTGAAGATTGATTACCAAAGTGATTAAGGAGTATGGTCCAACGCGCGACCTGAATGGTCTGCCCGGCATTTTTGGGACCATACCCCTTCAAGTCCCCCCAGTCCAGTGCTACATCACGCGCGAAGTGAGTGGTTGGAGCTCTGGACTTAGAAAAAAGGAAGTGTTGGGTTAGAAAAATGCCTGTTAGATCCTGGTAAGTCGCGCGCGTGTAATTGTTTGTCAGTTACTTCGGCGCGACTACCAGATTTATCCTCTAAAAATCCTCTTCTTTTGAGTGTAGGCGTACAGATTCATTGTAGAATTATGAATGCTGCGCGACCTGGGTAACTTCTGCATGAAGTTTGTAGTAGATTTGAGCGGGAAAAACCTCGATTTTTGAATTCTGACTGGTAGGTGGGAAATGCCGTTGATGGCGACGTTTGAGTTGATTGTTGACATGGCCGTCATCAAGTTGTCACTGACGGTTTGGCTTATCGTCAGTCGAGTGAGGCCCGCGCGCGCGTGGTAACCGTCACTCCGAGAATTACGACGTACGTGGCAGCTGCAGATTGGATACGCGCGCGGTTTATCCTGAACGTCTACTCATCGCATTAAATGCGATGAGTATATATAGTCGATGGGAGGGGAGAGAAGATCACAAACTTTTCTTCTGTTCCTTTATTTGCTCTCTATTCTTATTTGAATCTTCAAGTCTTCAAAGAACACTAGCAGGTCTTCAAGTTTTCGTTAGCAGATCTTCAAGTTTTCTTTAGCAGATCTTCAAGTTTTATCAGAAGTTCGAAGATATTCAAGTTTTCTAGAAAATATTCAAGTCTTCTACTCGAATATCTATGGCTGAAGAAGAGAACCCAGGTGATGAAGGTCCCCTCCGTGTCCTCAAATGGGACCTGGGGTTGTTTGAACAAATTACGAGAGGATTCCGTTTTCCACTGGTGTGGGATGCCCGATATCCCGGTCAAAATCAAACAGCTGCCGACGCGCCACCGGGGTATATTACCATTTTCGAAGATTTCTTTTTACAGGGCAACTTCCGGTTGCCGGCGACGGAGTTCATGGCCCATATCCTTCATTATTATGGGTTTCATATCTCACAAATGAGTCCACCCAGCATGGTGAGGGTGAGGCACTTTGAATTTTTATGTCGATCCCATGATATAGAGCCCACAGTGGATAGATTTAGGGCATTCTATCAGTTGATTAGGAACATGGGGTTCTACTCCTTTGGCGACCGGGGGTTTGCCAAGAAGATCCTTCTGAATCCTCCGAAGAGTTTCCATGACTGGAAACAGAAGTTCTTCTTCATCCGAGAGGAAGTTATCCCGATTGCTTTGATCTTCTGTGCGCCGGATGTGATCGAGAAGGAGGAGCTGGCGATTCCTAAGAAGAAATATTGGTACGTGAAGCTCACTGCCACACCTAATCGAGTTTTGGTGAAAACGTTCTGGTCGCGGCGCAGATGAGTGACCAATGGCCGGAAGATAGCACTGAAGTGCCCGTGTTGAAGTTTCAAGATAGGGGTTAGTTACTTCTTTGATTATTTCCTCTTTTTGTAATTTCGTTGCGCTTAATTGTTGATTTTGAATGTAGAAGCGCGCCTTTATCAAGCTGCTTTCCCCACATTCGGGGGGTCCAGGGGCGCCCGCTGGAACAAGGGGAGCAATACCGGTATGAGAGGATCAAAGGTCATTTTCTGTATCCTATTGCTGGAGGTTTTGCCAATCCACCCACCGCAACCGAAGGTGCGCATATACCTAACCCCAGGCCCTTGCGAGCTGTGACTTCTGCTGGGAAAGAGATTCTTTATCTTTCCAGCGAATAGTCTGTAGGGTCTTCAAATGGGGAGCTAAGTTCCTGGTCTAACATCTTTGCTGGTGTCTTGCGCGACCTTGGGATTGATCTAGAGGAGAAGAAGAAAAAATCAAGCTGTTATGGGTGAAATTCTGAGCCCATATCCTGAGAAATATCTTGGGTTATATCTTGGTTATATAATATCTGTTCACATCCGGGATGCTGATTCAGGATATTGGTAACATCCTGAATGGTATCCTCAGGATCACTAACGAATTATGTGCAGGTACGCGGGTTAGAAGCTAGCAACGTTCACAAGGACTCATTCCGCGGAAGACTCGGTCCAAGTCGTTCAAATAAAGACGTTGAAGCCGCATTACTCGGTCTACAACGTTAACAATGGAATATTCGGAGCATCCCATATTTATAGGAATTTTCATTTGTAATTCGTTACTATAAATAGGTGGGTATATCAGATCGAATATGACATCACATCAACACTCACTACACTCTTACACTTGTTCTCTAGCAATTTTCACTTTCGCACAAAAGCGTTGTAACACTTAGCGATCTGGTCAATATCCTGCACTGTATCCTGACGTTTAAAGCAATAAGAAGAACAAGGCAGCTGCGATTGTCAGCTCCCGAGGTTTTATGCCGGCGATCTAGATTGATCAAGGGCTTTCCTCGTATATCTCGTGTCACCCACTTTACTTTTTGCTCATTGTTTGATCGTAGATACAGCTCAATATCCTGAGCCGTATCCTAAATACTGTTTTTCCAAACAACTTAACCAGCATATTTTCAACACACTTTTTAGCACACTACCTCACTTAACTAATTTGATCACTTAATTGCTTCGGTAATTTTTGACCAAAACAATTTGGCGCCCACCGTGGGGCAAGTGGTGCTCTCTTTACTAAAAATCTTTGTGAAATCGTTAATCGGTTTCCTGTTTTCAAAACTTTTTGCCACATTGTTTACAATGGCCTCAAGATCAAACATGAGCTCCTCCACTGTGTCTGCTACAACTTCTGCTACTACTGGTCCGGTGCTTCCACCACCTCCTCAAAGGATGCAATCTTCTTCACAACCTCAGGATATTATCCCTACTCGGAGTATTCAGGGATCTGCTCCCATTTTAGCTTCTAATGATGAAATTCTAACCTTATTTGGAAGTGTGCAGGAACAAATGAGGCAGCAACAGGAAACAAACCAAATGCTGTTAAGGGAAATACAACTCCTGAAGTCTGGCTTGAGCAGATCTGCTGAGGATATCGTCACTCCATTACAACCTAGAACTTTGAACTTCAGTTCGGCTGTGTACACTGAGGATAATAGGGGGAATATTGTGCCCAGCCTTCCTCAGAATCATACTCCTGAAATACCCTCCTCGGTCAGGATGTCAACCATGAGGAGCTCAGGATATGCTTCAGGATATGGGCAGAATCCTCAGACGGGTAACGTGTCAAATAATAATAATACTCATGTTGCTAACAATAGTGGATCTTTGCAGGATACAGGTGTAACATCAGCATTTACTAGGGAGCTTCAGAAGTTGAAGGACATGATATCCAGTGTACCTGGAGTGGTCCAGCCAATCCCGGAAGTGTCCCAAGACAGCCACAGGATATCTCGCTTTGCATATCCTATCTGTGATGCTGAGATTCCAAAGAGATTTCAAACCCCCAACATGAAGCTTTATGATGGAACTACGGATCCTGAAGAGCATATTGCCCAGTATAGGGAGAGAATGGAGATTAACCCTATCCCTCCGGAGCTCAAGGAAGCGTGCTTGTGCAAGGGTTTTGGTTCTACCTTAACAGGATCAGCCTTGAAATGGCTCCTAAATGTTCCTCCTTATTCGATTACATCATTTGCTCACCTAGTGAATTTATTTAATAGTCAGTTTTCTTGTAGTAGAAGCTTTGAAAAACTAACAAGTGACCTCTATAGGATAACACAGGGGCCTCAAGAATCCCTAAGGGATTATGTGAACAAGTTCAGCCGGGAATCCTTAGACATTCCGCATCTTGATGTTGCAACAGCTGTGCAAGCTTTCAAGATGGGGCTGCAAAAAAGATTCTCAATTTTACCAAGACCTTGTAATGAACCCATGCAGGAACTTGGATGAAGCTCGAAACAGGGCCCTAAGATATATTCGATTGGAGGATGACAGAAAGATGCAAGAGAGGATGAACTCATCCAACACCTACGAGTCAATTAACAGGAAGTCAGAATCCTCATTTAAGCCATATCGCTCTAAGCCATATGGTAGAAATGAAAACAAGAAAGTGAATGCTATCGAAGACGAGGATCTTGAAGAATATCCTGAATTATCTGAATATTGCTTTTCGTTTAACATTCCTGAATTGATGTATACCATGCAGGGTTTAGGAGACAAGGCTAGGTGGCCTCGAAAGAATCAACAAAAATCCGATTGGAAAGATAAGTCAAAATGGTGTGCCTTCCACGAAGATTTCGGACATGTAACTGAGGATTGCATTGCTCTAAGAAAAGAAATAAGCTATCTTCTAAGCAAGGGATATCTGAAAGATCTCTTAGGAAGAAAGAAGAATAAGGGTCAGGATACTGAGAAGGATCCTGAGCGAGCAGCGTCACCTCCCGCGGATGCCAAGATAATCAACTTTATTTCGGGAGGATCCGACATTTGTGGGACTTCGTATTCGGCGGCGAAGAGACATGCAAAAGAAGCTAAGGCCGAAAGGGGAGACAAACCTGTCAGGATGACTACCCTCACAACTGACAAAGTGATCACATTTGATGCTGATGACAGGGATACTGTCCAGGATCCTCATCATGATGCTCTGGTAATAACATTATATGTGGCTAACCATTTTGTACGCAGGATATTGGTTGATAATGGCAGCTCCGTCAACATAATCCAACTAGAGACTCTGAAGAGAATGAATGTATCTCCGATGGATATCACTTCGAAGTCCACCGTGCTTGTTGGGTTCAGTGGAGAGGCTAGGAACACAGTGGGTGAGATAAAGTTACCAGTGTATGTTGAAGGAGTCAACTCGATACAACGTTTCTGTGTGATGGATTCTCTATCCTGCTATAACATCATACTGGGAAGACCATGGATTCACGATATGAAGGCTGTGCCATCAACATATCACCAATGCATCAAGATCCCTACCCCTTGGGGAGTTGTCAAGGTTGATAGTGATCAGCAGGAGGCGAAAGAATGCTACTCATCCTCGATGAAATCCTCCACCAAGCCTAGTACAGTATAGCAATTAAAGATGCAGGCCCAGGATATCGTGGAGGATTCGGAGCAGGATGTGAAGAAAATTATCCTGGAACAGGATAATCCTGATATCTCGGTGCTCGTAGGAACCAATATCCCTCAGGATATTGAAGAACAGTTAACTAACTTTTTGAAATGCAGGATGTCAACGTTTGCATGGAAGCATGAGGATATGACATGTATATCCAAAGACATTATCACTCACAAGCTTGGAATTGACAGATCATTCAAGCCTGTTCAGCAAAAAAGAAGGAAATTTGCTCCTGAGCGGAATACGATTATCCAAGAGGAAGTTGAAAGATTGTTAAAGTCCAGGATGATCAGAGAAGTCAATTTTCCAAGATGGCTAGCAAACGTAGTCGTGGTACAGAAGAAAAATGGGAAATGGAGAGTCTGTGTAGACTACACAGACTTGAACAAGGCTTGTCCTAAAGACCCATTTCCTCTTCCTCACATTGATGCAATGGTGGATGCTACTGCCGGGCATGAAATGTTGACCTTCATGGATGCATCCTCAGGATTTCAGCAGATTCAAATGGAGCCTTCTGACCAGGAGGATACTGCCTTCATGACACCAACAGGTATTTATTGTTATACGGCTATGCCTTTTGGTTTGAAAAATGCAGGTGCAACATACCAGAGATTGGTAAACATAATGTTCAAAGACAAGCTGGGGGACACCATGGAGGTATACATTGACGATATGGTGGTAAAATCAAGGAAAGCTCAGGATCACCTCCAGGATATTAAAGGAGCGTTTGATATCCTGGATCAATATAACATGAAGCTAAATCCTGCTAAGTGTCATTTCGGAGTGGGGGCAGGAAAATTTCTAGGATATATGGTGACCAAAAGAGGAATAGAGGCGAGCCCGGAGCAGATTAAAGCCATCTTGGATATTAAATCACCCTCAAATATGAAGGATGTTCAACGATTAACAGGGCGAGTGGCAGCATTAAACAGATTTATTTCAAGATCCTCAGAGAAATGCAAAGAGTTTTATGATATCCTGAAGAAGAACAAGAAATTCGAATGGGGTGAGAAGCATGAAGCAGCCCTGCAGGATTTGAAGCAATATATTTCAACTGCACCTCTACTGATGAAGCCTGAGAATGGTGAACCACTATCCCTATACCTCGCAGTGTCAGGGAATGCTGTAAGTGCCGTCCTTATAAAGGATCATGAAGGTCAGCAATATCCTGTTTATTATGTTAGTAAAAGTTTGTTAAATGCTGAAACTAGGTATTCTCATTTAGAAAAATTGATACTAGCATTAGTTATGGCATCAACGAAGCTTAGACATTACTTTGAGACATATAGGATTCATGTTAAAACAAATTATCCTGTCAAAAATGTGCTTAGGAAACCAGAGATGTTAGGCAGGATGGCCAAGTGGTCAGTAAAATTGAGTGCTTATGATTTAGTAGATGAACCTAGAAATGCCATAAAGTCTCAGGCTTTAGCTGACTTTGTGGCTGATTTCAGTAGTGACATTCAGGATGAGGTAGACCTAGAAGTCCAACAGTTAGGAGAATCCTCAGGATCCTGGACGTTATATACTGATGGTGCATCTAATGTAAGAGGAGTAGGATTGGGAATACTACTAAAATCGCCACAGGGGGACATATTACCCCAGGCTATTAGGTGTGAATTCCCTGCTACTAATAATGAAGCAGAATATGAGGCTTTAATCGCAGAATTAGAGTTGGCTAAGAATATGAGTATCAAGAATTTGCAAGTATATGTTGACTCCTTGTTAATTACTAACCATTTTAATGGATCCTATGCAGTTAAGGGTGAGAAATTAATCGAATACCTCGATATTCTCAAAAAATTAGCAGAATATTTCGATGTTTTTACACTTGAACAGGTACCAAGGGAGGATAATGCTGAAGCAGATGCCTTAGCAAATCTGGGATCATCGATCAGGATACCAGAAGGGACCCAAATACCAATATTACATATCTTGTATCCTGCAACGAATCCTCAGGATAAAGAAGTAGCGGGTATTCAGGATCCTGGAGCAGAGTATCCTGAAAAGGATCCTAAATCCTGGACGGCTCCAATCATGAGATATCTCAAGGAAGGACACATCCCCGGAGATGAAAATCCTAAGGCATTTAGGATGAAGGTATCACGATTCACTATTATAAATAATGTTTTATAAAAGAAATCTCTTGCAGGACCGTATTTGAGGTGCTTGGAGGATCCTGAAGCCAAAGAAGTACTTCAGGATATACATGAAGGGGATTGTGGTAACCACACTGGGGGCAGATCGTTGTTCTCGAAAATATTAAGGACATGATATTATTGGCCAACGATGAGGAAAGATGCTGCAGAATATGCTCGAAGGTGTGATGCATGTCAAAGGCATAGTAACATACTACATCAACCAGCTGAACCACTATATCCTGTAGCTTCCCCTTGGCCATTCATGAAATAGGGGATGGATATAGTAGGGAAGTTACCAAAAGCTCCGGGAGGAAAAGTCTTTATGCTAGCAATGACGGATTATTTCTCTAAGTGGGTTGAAGCTGAAGCATTTTTTCAAGTTAGAGACCAAGAAGTAGTATCCTTCATAAAGAGGAATATCCTGACCAGGTTTGGGGTACCAGCTGAAATCATTTGTGATAATGGGTCCTAGTTTATAAGCAAGAGGACTACTGACTTCTGCAAGAGTTGGGAATCAAAATGATCACGTCTACAACGGTACATCCTTAAGCGAATGGACAAGCTGAATCCTCAAACAAGATAATTGTCAATAACTTAAAGAAGAGACTTGGAGCCAAAAAACGAAGATGGGCAGAAGAATTACCCTTTGTTTTGTGGGCTGATAAGACAACGGTAAAGAATGCAACCGGCCAAACCCCATTTTCCTTGGTATTTGGAGCAGAAGCAGTGATTCCAACGGAAATGGCGATACCTACTGCAAGATCTATCCTACAGGATCCTGAACAGAATCCTGAAGCCTTATGTCGAGATTTGGATACTATAGATGAAAAAAGAGATGCAGCAAGGCTAAGGATGGAAGCATATCAACAAAGAATATCCAGAGCGTATAACAAGAATATAAGGACTAGGAGATTTCGAGTTGGTGATTGGGTGCTAAGAAAGGCTTTTCAAAATACCACTAATCCTGCGGATGGCAAGCTTGCTCCAAAATGGGAAGGACCATATGAAGTTGAGTCAGAAGCAGGGAAAGGAGCGTATCGACTCAAGAATATGGAAGGGGATATGCTACCGAGATCCTGGAATGCAATACACTTAAAGCTCTATTTCAAGTAAGAATAGAATTTAATTTCTATCTCAGAATGGTATGTATTCTATCTCTTTTAAATCTATTTGTTTATTATCTTAAACCCAATACTGACTTAAGCATCGGAGGGGTGTTAGCCAAGCTGACACCCACCTTAGTTTACAATTGTTTTGCAGCATATGTTTCAGGATATAGCTCCAGGATATGCACTCAGGATAACTCGAAAGATTAGAGGATTGGCCCCCTCTCTCACGTTTATGGGATCCTGATCCCTTCAAAGGTTTAAAGGTATTCACCTTTCTTTCGAATTGGGTTTAAACACCTCGCCTGGAGCGCAAGTTATCTAGGTATAGTTCAAGGTAGCGGGACCAGTTCATGTAAAAGTGGCTGACAATTTCGTTATTGTTGGCTATATCCTGGATCCTGAAGGTATATGAGGATTGATCACCCTCTCTCACGAAAGGGTATTTTCATACTCTCTAAGGTTTAAAGGTTTTCACCTTTCTAAGATTTGGAGTTTATACACTCTCGCCTGTAGCGCATGAAACTCAGGGTTTATCCCCAGGATATCAGGGTTTATCCCCAGGATATTAAGGGTTTATCCCCAGTATGCTAAGGATTCATTTCAGGATATCAAGGGTTTTGCCTCGGGGTGTTCGGAATTTATTCAAGCCAAAGTGTGAATACATTTGCATTTCTCTGTCGTACATAGGGGACATACATTATACTATTCAAAGGATGGATCCAAGTTTGTAAGTGTACACTGGGGACATTCCTAAGGTGGAAGATTGGAATTGACTCTCTAAGAGTCTTTGGTATGATCTCTCCTTTTTTCAAATGACTTAAGTTTTCTAAGTTATATGACAATATCCTGACCAGGATATCACTTAGGATACTTGTCAGGATATTCTCAGAATGTGTTCCCATAATATTCCCAAGAATGTTCAAACAAAACAGTTTTCATAAGTAAAATTTGTACACTAATAACAACAATGGTAAGGCCAAAAGAAAAGTTATATTATTAACATAGCAAAAGTTTGTGCTTTTGGTTTCATCTCAAACCGAGATCCATCCACCAAAAGCACAATTAGTCTTTAAACATATTTACCCAACAGTTGAAGGTTTCATCTCAAACCGAGACCCATCCACCTCCAACTGTTGTATTGTTCAAAAAGCATGCAGGAAATGTAAATTGTTCAGGTGCAGAAAAGTAAAGTGCAGAAAAAGTAAATTGTTTTGGGGATTACAGACCAACATTCAAATTTAAAAAGGTGGGCTCCGGCCTTGGCACATATATCCATCATTGCCCACCTGAGTGCCCTCACACAGCGGCATCTTCTCCAACCTTCTCTGCCTTTCCAGCTTCAGCATCCTGAGCAGCATCCTCACCAGCATCTGTCCCAGCATCCTCTCCAGCATCCTTCTTATCTCGAGCCTTGTCTACCACCTCTGCTGTCTTAGAGGATTCTCCGGCTTCAGCAGGAAGTGGCACAGCTTTGCCTCCAAGCTCCTTCAGCTTGGCCACCCAGGATTCAACCGGCCAGGATGGGCATACAAGGCCTGTCTCCTTGGCCTCGTAGGCCATCTTGATGCGAGCTTGTAGCAGGGAGACGATAGCAGAGGCTTTGATTCCTTCCCGGAAAGAAACCATGGCCTGTTCGTGATCCATTTGGACAGTGGCAAGTTTGAGCTCATCATCTTGGGTGACCTTCTTCAGCATGCCCTCGTAGTGCCGGGTCTTTGCTTCAGCAATGGCACCTTGGTCGGCAACGGTACTTTCGAGCTATTTAATCCTGGCTTCATGAAGTACAGCAGTACCACAGGCATCGTTGTACAGGTGGAGCAAATGCTGGAGGCCCTACACATCAAATTCAGGTATGAGTCAGAATATATTAACCAGGATATCCTATCAGGATATATGTGCAGGATATGTAGCAGGATATTACCTTGTTGAGGAAGGATGTCATTGGCTCTAAGGAGTCAGAAAAGCGGAGAACCCTTCTGGACCTGGAGCACTGACTTCAGGACCTTTCCTCTTTTTTGCTGTGGAAGCACGAGTCCTCGGATTAGTCTTAGGAGCCGGGAGCGGCTTGGAGCTGGTGGCAGCAGGGGTCTCTTTCTTGACCGTGACTGGAGTAGGGTAGCTGTCAAGTTCTTCAAGGTCTAGGTAGACTGGAACCTTGCTGGAGTCTGCATACAGGGAGTAAAATTTCTCCTAAGTATATCAAATAAAGACATGTATGTACAGGATATTTTGCAGGATCCTTACCAGACATGTTTGCACTAGAAAGAGGACTTGGAGATGGTGGAGACGGGTTGAAACTTCTTTCAGCCTCTGGAAGGAGTCTAATGGCGTCAATCCTTTTTTGTGAATCAACAAGGGGAGGTGCAATCTTCCTAAAATCAGTTGCGTGCACAACAGAAAAAAGAAAGTTGATCAGTTCAGGATATGGAACAGGATAAGAGGCAGGATCATCCTTAAACCCTAAATCCTACCCTTTTTCAACCATTTCACCGGATATTCCGTTCCACCAGGGATTGAGTCTCTTTTTACAAAGAAGAACTTAGATTGCCAATTATCCTCATTCCTGGTGGCACGAAGTATCAGCGGGTCGCCTGAGGTGGAATAAAACAAAAATCTACATGATCCGTGGCATCTAAGCCGGTAAGCTAGGGGGGAGATCATGAACAGAAAGATCAGGGATGTGGTATTTCTTGATCTGGTCAAGAACGGACAGAACACGCCAAAGCATCGGCATTGTTTGGCTAAAAGAGATTTTTGTAATGTTGAAGAATTCGGTGATAAAGTCTAGAAAGGGGAACTGTAACCCTAAGGTGAAGGGAAAGGCACTAAAGCACAACCACTCATTGGAGACCATATCCGACCGGATTTCCCGGTCGAACGGCCGGAATACCGTTCCTTTCGGAAAGATACCGGAGGATTTCAGAGCCGACAAGTGGGCACTATCAAAAGAGCATATCTCTTTCTCCGATTCTTGGAGAAGATTCTGCTGGATAAATGTGGGAGCCGAATCACCAGATTTGGATCTTGTCTGTCTCGGCATTTGATCGCCTGATTTTTTGACCGGAAAAGGAGGATGAAGATGAAGATTAGAGAGAGAATGTTTACCTTTTTCCTTATCGGTAGTGATTAAAAAAGAGATGGGGTTGAGAAGATATAGGGTACAATGAGTAAATATAGGCTGAGTAGTTGCAAACGTTCACATCATGGGTCTTATCTCTTAATTATCTCGATCTCCGTGAAAAATGTAACCGTTAGTAGTAGGATACTAAACGGTAACATTTTTGGGGACAATTGTTATGGGTGAAATTCTAAGCCCATATCCTGAGAAATATCTTGGGTTATATCTTGGTTATATGATATCTGTTCACATCCGGGATGCTGATTCAGGATATTGGTAACATCCTGAATGGTATCCTCAGGATCACTAACGGATTATGTGCAGGTACGCGGGTTAGAAGCTAGCAACGTTCACAAGGACTCATTCCGCGGAAGACTCGGTCCAAGTCGTTCACATAAAGACGTTGAAGCCGCATTACTCGGTCTACAACGTTAACAATGGAATATTTGGAGCATCCCATATTTATAGGAATTTTCGTTTCTAATTCGTTGCTATAAATAGGTGGGTATATCAGATCGAATAGGACATCACATCAACACTCACTACACTCTTACACTTGTTCTCTAGCAATTTTCACTTTCGCACAAAAGCGTTGTAACACTTAGCGATCTGGTCAATATCCTGCACTGTATCCTGACGTTTAAAGCAATAAAAAGAACAAGGCAGCTGCGATATAGGTGAGAAGAAGACCGGCACCGCTGGTTCGAAGAGCTCGGGCAGCGCGAGTTCACGGAACCCAGATGCTGGTGCTACCCCTTCGTCCATCGCGCTGGATGAAGAAGAAGAGGAAGAAGAAGAAGAGGAAGAACCTGCTGTCAAGCTGATAAGCAGAAAGAGAAGCAGATAAAAGACTACTGCCGGCGCGTCGGTGGCGCAGAAGGCTGGGGGGGGCCAGTGATAGGCAAACAGAGCAGTCTGCGCTCTCTCTACAAATTCTCTCCAGGTTAGTTTTGTGACTTCGTGTTATTCTTTAATGAAATTTCTTTTTAACACTTGTTTTCTGCAGAGGCCAAGAAGAAGACACCTGAAAAGAAGGGTGTTGAGTTTAAAGACCCCCAAGAACCGGCGCAGAAGAGAACCAGGGTTGTGATCAAGCCTCTTAAGTCTGCCGGGTTGGAGGCTGAGAAGGAGAAAAAGAAGGCTGCTAAGAAGCCTGTTGAAAAGGAGAAAGAAAAAGAGAAAGAGAAAGAGAAGGTTGGAGAAAAACCCGAGGGCGATAAATCCAAGGAGACCGGGGTCGCTGCTACTATTGCACATGAGAGGGCGCAGGGTCCGGAGGTCGTCCATATCATGGGGCTTGACCAACCCATTCATGAGAAAAAGAAGGAAACTACTCGAGGGAAGGGACCCGAGGTTGTTAAGCCAACCAAGCCTGCGCAGGTCGATGCCCCCACCCAAACTGTTCAAGTCACTTCTACTGCTGGGGGATCGGCTATTGCTGCGGGTGGCGCAGGTGCGGCTGGTGGTGCTGGAGGATCCATGCCCCAAACTCCTATCGGTCCTAAGGATACTTTAGGCGACATTTATTACAAAACTTACACCGAGGAGGCTCGCGGCGATGCTCCCCACCGAGCTCCATGGGGTTTGAAGCGGAAAGATACTTTCCTGGAGTTCGCTCCTTGCCGTGATTGGTTCTTGAATTCCTTCTGTAACAACCCTCAGTAAAACCAACACTCTCGAATATTTCCGACACCCTATTATATTTTAAAATGTCCCATTATGTCTTTAAATACACCCCGTATGTGAAAACCGAGCCCGAAATACAATATAGCATTAAAAATAAAATTTAAAACTTGAATTATAAGTTGAGGCGGGCCGCGTAGGACCCACCCCAACACTCACGCGGGCGGTATCAGGGTTGAAACCTGGTATCGTTGATATCTTAAGTTAAGGCGGGCCGCGTAAGCTCACCTTAACACTTACGCGGGCCGCGTGAGATCAAAATAGTGGCAACACCCCAGGCCGACACGTGTCATCATCGTGTCAAGTCTATACGCTGATCCGGACGAGCTACGCGTTGACTGGAGTTTGACGCGGGCCGCGTAGACTCATGTCTACCCTTACGCGGGCCGCGTGGAGACCAGAATTCAGCACTATATAAGAAAGCAACGGGTTTTCGTTTTCCGTCGTTCATTTCTTTCATTCTCAATCACAATTTCTGATATATAGGCTTTATAAAGCTGGTATAATACCCCTTAATTAGCAAGGTTCTGCTCCGTTGTAAGTATTATAACCCCAGTTTCGTAATAGATATGCTGCCCGATTGATTTTGGGTTCTGTAATAACTGTCGTGGTTCTGCCCGACGTAGTTGTTGGAATGCCATCTCGGGGAGGGTATCATTAATATTTTCAAAGGGTTATGATACTAACCAATGTACATTTGTATAAATTATAGATTATATCCAGGAAACCCTTACGCGATGTCTAAGATAGCAATGTGAGTTTATCCGATTTTTGTTAACCTTTTTGTAATATTTCACAAAACCTTAATTGTTTTACAATGCGATTAAGCGGTGATTGAGTCTTTGTAGTTCTTCAATTACTACCGGTATGTTGGGGTTTTGTATACAAAATGTACTACCGCGAGTAGTAAGTCGGGGATGACAGTACGTTACCATTGGACAACGAGTTAGCCAATGTGTAAACCCACAAGTCAGGATTGACAGTACTGAATGAGTAATTGTGTAGAAATAAACAATGTGATCGCTCTCAATACTGTTTTAATTGATAAAATGTTTCTTGATTAAACTGGGATTCACTTACCAATATTTCCCACTGACAAATGTTTTTAAAACGCGTTTCAGGTAACACAATGTGACAGCCAATTAGTAAAAAGCCAGCTGGAGAGCACTGAAGGCTTGGGAAAAATGTGGCTATAAAAGTTACCTAAAAGACGATGTTTTAAATTCAATAAAATAGGGTTTATCCCTATAAACGTATTGTAATAAAAAACGTGGGTTTTGCCCATATGATTATTAATATTAAATATGGTGGTTTTACTCTGATAAACATTTCCTAACTACGGTCCTGATGTAATTTCCGCTGCCAAATTGATAAGCTGATACCACCGAAACCCTGAGTTCGCATCCGCCCGTTCCCGAGACAGATAAGGGATCGGGGGTTGCGACAGAAGGTGGTATCAGAGCCTAGCCACTGGTCTAAGCCAAAGAAGTGTTCTGCTGACACTTAAAATTTAAACTTTGTGTTAGGAAATAAATTACGGAAATACGTGCATAACTGTATTTATTTATGTGTTATTTGACTATTTGTTAGTTACAGTATGAGTGATCAAGGACCCTCAGACATGTGTCGTCAGTTGTCTGATTCACCTAGGAGTGAAGGTACCTCATCACAGCCTGCCCTTTCTGGGTATTCTGCTGATAAGGAAGAAGGGATGTTTGCTTTTAAAGCTCAGTCAGAAGAGCCATTCCCTCATAAGAAACGAGGATGGTTCAGTAAGGAAGCCTTTGCACGTAGGAAAAGAATGCGAAAGTTGCAACAGCAAAGAGTTTTAGCAGCTGCTAAATGAGAGACAGATGCCCATACACAGGATATGCTTAATAGAAGCCTAGCTAATTTCCATATCCTAGCTACAACTGCTGCTGACCCAAGTCTGGAACAACTAGTAGCCCCACAACCACTAATCCCAGACAACCCATGGAGATAGAAAACCCTGAAAACCAAGTGGAGATGCATGATTTCAACCCAGAGGAAATCCCTAGGGTACAAGCACCAAACCCCCTAGACCCAAATTATGACCCCTGGTGGGACGATAATAGGGACATTGTGCAACGTTACCCGATACATGAAGACACACCTATACAGAACATAGGAGCCTATCCAGGTATGGACCCTTTAGATCCCTATTACCATGATAAATATATTAGGGAGATCTTAGAAGATCCTTACCAATTTCAGGCACTTTCACCCCCATATTAGGAACCCGCACCCCAGATTCCGAACCCAGTCATAGAACCTGCACCCCCAATGAGTGCAGAAAACGTGCAAGAACTTATGACTTTTGGGGAGGAAATTTTAGAAATCAGTGAGAGAATGAGACAGGTGGGAGAGCGTCTCGTATGGAAATACGATGAGCGCAATATGGATTTTTGGATAAATCCATATCCGTGATGTGATAGAGGAGATGGTAATAGTAATAATAATATAATAAAATAAAATATGTGTGTACGGATGCCTATTACTATTAGTGTGATTCTATTTCTGTTGGTATTATAATTTTTATTTCAGTACTAGAATGTAATAGATGCATAATAGTATATGAAAATAGAGTAAAAATCGCAATGATCGACGTTTGTGGCTAGATTGCGTATCATGTGATTAACTATATTAAATATTATATTGTGATATTAATGTGGGACAAATGTTTAAAATTCAGATGGCCGACGAAGGAAATCAAGGAAATCTGAATAATGATAACCAGAGTAACATTAACGTGGTTAATGAGAATCCAAGCATCAATAACAATGGAAACCAAATGGATAATAATGTTGTTCAACATATAGTGGCACAAGGAATCATAGATGCAATGCCATTTATTATTCAAACTATTCAAGAAGCGAATAATAAAAGTAAGCATAGCAGTAAGCGACCCATCGAACCAGAAAACAGTGTGAACAATGGACCTGTACTTCAAATGCCCATACCCAAAAGGAGAAGAACCGTGTCTTACTGTTGTTCTTATAAAAATTTTGGTCTTGTAAACCAATGGAATTCTCGGGCAATGAAGGGGCCATTGTAACCCTACGCTGGATAGGGAAGACTGAGGCAGTCTTAAGAATAAGCAAGTGTGCTGAAGAAGATAAGATATTGGTTGCTTCTAATCTGTTTAAAAATTCAGCCTTAGAATGATGGAACACTATCCTCCAATCAAGAGGAAGTGATAGAACCTACAATATGGAATGGGAAGAATTTAAGAACAAGGTAGAAAGGAAATTCTGCCCACCCAATGAAAAGGAACAGATAGCAAACAAATTCTTAAACCTCAGGATGATTGGTGTGGATAGTAAGGGATACACTAAATTATTCTTCGAATATGCTAGAATAGTGCCAACTCTTGCTTCACCTGAACCAGTGTTAATCTCCCGTTATATCTGGGGATTAATTGGAGAGATTAGACACGTAGTCAAGGCAGCTAGATCTCAAACTATAGAAGAAGCTATAGAACTAGCCAATACATTGACAGGTGAGTTAATCCGTACCCGAGAAGAGGATCAAGGGAGGAACCTAACCCAGAAACTCACACAAGAATTTCGTTCTGGAAATTCTAACCGTGGGAGAAATATAGGTTCTACCTCTGCACCTTACTGTAAGAATTGCAAAAGAAAGCATTCAGGAAAATGCTCCATATACTGTAACTTTTGCAAAATATCGGGACACAAGGAGGAAAGTTGCAGGAAGAAAGCTAATAACAGGATAGGTTACAACTGTGGAGAACAAGGTCATATCAAGCTTAACTGCCCGAAATTAGCTCCAGCTACAAACAACAAGAATACTCAAAATGCTAGAGCATTTGTTCTAACTGCAGATGAAGCTAAGATGATTCCAGATGTCATAGTTGGTACTTTTTTAGTTAATGATGTCTTTGCTAAAGTATTATTTGACTCTGGTGCAAACCAAAGTTTTATTAATACATCATTTTGCAAAATTCTAAATCAGTCATTAACTAAACTACCACAAGAATGTTTAGTAGAGACAGCTAATGTAGAAATCATTAGAATTTCTGAAATCTTGCAGGGAGCAAGCATAGAAATTTTAAATCAGAAATTTATTGCAAATCTTTATCCCATGAATCTGGCAGGATTTGATGTTGTTTTAGGAATGGATTGGTTAATAGCCAATAAAGCCAGTATTTTATGTGATCAAAAGTCAATTCAAGTAAAATCACCAACAGGTGAAAAGATCACAATTAAAGGAGATAAACCATCTAGATCTACAAAATTTATCTCTGTGATGAAACCTGCAAGTTATATAAGAAAAGGTTCTATAGTGTATTTGATTTCTATAATCACTAACACTAAAGGAAAGGATTTAAAGGATATTCCAGTAGTATCTCAGTTTTCAGATGTATTTCCAGAAGAATTGCCAGGGCAACCTCCAGATAGAGAAGTTGAATTTAGGATCCATTTGATACCAGGAACGGCACCGATTGCCAAAGCACTTTACTGTTTGGCACCCGCAGAAATGCAGGAATTAAAGAAACAATTAGATGAATTGTTGGAAAAAGGATTTGTACAGCCAAGTTCGTCACCATGGGGAGCGCCGATTTTATTTGTTAAAAAGAAGGACGGATCAATGCGTATGTGCATTGACTACCGTGAATTAAACAAGGTTACGATTAAGAACCGGTACCCATTACCGAGAATCGATGATCTGTTTGATCAACTACAAGGAGCTCGATTTTTCTTTAAAATCGATTTAAGGTCAGGATATCATCAATTAAAGGTACAGGAAGAGGATATTCCTAAAACCGCATTCAGAACAAGGTATGGCCATTATGAATTTACTGTCATGCCATTTGGTTTACCAATGCCCCAGCCGCATTTATGGACATGATGAACCGAATATGTAAGCCATATTTGGATAAATTCATAATTGTTTTCATAGCTGATATTCTCATTTATTCTAAGAATAAGGAAGATTATGCAAAGCATTTTCACGCACTTTTAAGTTTATTAAGAAAGGAAAAGCTTTATGCTAAATTTTCCAAATGCGAATTTTGGTTAGAACAAGTACAGTTTCTTGGACACCTAGTCAATCATGAAGGAATTCATGTGGATCCGACAAAAATCGAGGTGATTACTAAATGGAAAACCCCTGAGTCGCCAACTGAGGTTAGAAGTTTCTTAGGATTAGCCGGGTATTATAGAAGATTTATTCAAGATTTTTCTAGAATAGCCATTCCTTTAACTAAGCTAACCTGTAAATCTGTTAAGTTTGAATGGGGATTAAAACAAGAAGAAGCCTTTAGAATCCTTAAGCAAAGATTAACCATACACCCATACTTGTAACACCTCGAAAGTTCATGTCCAATAATGTATTGACATGTGTCATAAGCTTTGAACTTGTGAAAGAATACTTTAGAGGGACTAAAGTTGACAAACAAGGAAAGTATGTGAATAAAAGGGTTCAAAGTGTCAACAATGAATAAATATACTTTATTATAACCCTACATGATGTTTATACTCTTAAACGAATGAATCATGGATCATACGATGCTAATTGTGAAAGAAAGTGAGAAATTACAAACTACAGGGGTTAAATGTGTCAACATGTTTAAAGTATACCTCTGAGTGACCTTTTAGCAAACCCGAAGCTTTGTAACAATTGATTATGCTCACTAGAATACGTGATAATAATTTCACAAGTTTTTTATTAATTATCAGAAAGTTATGACGATATTCGTATACGAGGGGTTAAAAGCGTCAACGAGGCAAAACTTGTGTTTTCGGTTATCATTGAACGAAACCGGACCTAATGATGTTTGGTTTTATCTCATGGATCATGGAAATATAAATTTCAAGGGTTAAAAGTGCCTAAAATGGAAGAAACTACGCATTAGAAAGTTCAGGGGGTGAAAGTGTCACATTTGGAAACATATTGCTGATTCCCCTACATGCTGGCGTAGCGCCAGCACTTGTGCACATGTCCGTGGCGCTACGCGACGGACTACCAGTGACAGCAAACCTGTTTAAACGTGTCAGCCTGCATGTTTACGCGATTCAGCGGGTTTGCCACCCTATATCTGCATGTTACACGTCCCTTAACACCTGTTATCACCTCTGGAGTAGCCTTAACACTTGTGTCCACCTCCTTGCACTTCCTTGACTATAAATAGGACCAAATGTTGCAACCTATGAACTCACTTTTTGAGCATTCACTTGGAAAGCTTCCAAACTCTTGTTCTGAAGATTTCTGGAGCTCAAGGACACTTCTCAAGCATTCTTAGTCATGCATAGGACTTCTGTAAGTGCCCATAACCTTTCTTAATTCGTTTAGCTTAGTTAATTAGCCTAAAGTCAAACCGTCGTAATTAAGATTTGACTTCGTCATTAATCTTAATTTGTCCAGTCAAATTTCAAATTGAAAGTACCTATGAGTTGGTAATTATGTGGGCAATAAACCCTTAAAAGGGCACCCTCTGATTCCCACTCTAACTAGGTCAATTGTCGGGTCAAAGTTAATTTTAAAAAGTCAACATAAAGTGAATTTTCGCATAAACACATAATTAACAATATAGAAGCTATAAAACCTGTTTTATCACTCATATAACTTGGTAATTAATGTAAGAACATGTCTAAGCATGTTCAACCCGACAATTTTTAGTTTAAGCTCGGTTCGGAACCGAAAGTCGCAAAAGTAGACTTTTGCTTTGACTTTCAGTTCTGACCCATTAGAGCATGTTTTAGAATTTCCTTAGAGCCCTATTAGGACCAGGTTATTGATTAGTGTAACCCTCTGAGGTTATACAACTTGGTTCATTAGTTATCCGATTCATATGCAAGTTTCCGTTATATGCCTAAATGTTGACCAAAATGCCCTTTTGACCTTAAAACAAGAATTTTGAAAATGTGAGAGGACAATAATCTTTATTACTGATTTATAAACATGTCCCTAAATTTTCACATCAATTGGAGGTCTAGATTAAGAGTTATGCTCATAGCGTAATTAGAAAGCCAGCCAAAGCCAAAGCCTTTTATTAATTAAACGGCGTAATTAGCATATAGCCTATCTAAACCCAATTTTTGATACCTAGCTTTTTACCTACTGATATAAAATAATATTTTAGGATTTTTGAAGATTTTTATTTAATTTTAGGCTGAGCATAACATAGAGTTCTAAGCTTGATTCGGTAATTGTCGGTTTGGCCCTTTTGGCCTATAAAATGAGTTTTACAAATCTTTTTGATACCAAACGTTTTTCTACTGATCTAATATGATAAATAAAATATTTTAAGCCTTCTGGAATAATAAAAATATCAGCTTTCTTTATAAAACCCGGTAATCGCTCGAAATCGCCTTTTTACGCGTTCTAAACGCATAGTATGTATTAAAACCATTTTAGATATATAAGACTTACGACCTACTGATATATTAAGTAAATTTTTATATTCTAACAGTAAGTAAAAGTTTTTAAACTCAGGTTTCCAGTTTTGACCTTTTAGGCTTAAGTGAAATTACCAAAATGCCCATTCGGTGCATAGTTTAGTTATAAATGGTAAATTTCACATATAGGTAATACCCTACTGATATAACCTATTAATTAGAGTATATCTACTGTTTATATCAGTAACTTAGGAAACCTGTGTATGACTCATTTTGGTTACCCGTTACGCACTTTTCGCGTTTGGTTCGGCTTATGTAACTAGTTTGCATATATTAGCCGAAACGGGTCAAACCATATCGTTTTCATCTCAAAATCCAGAATGTGTTTAGTTTACCCTTATTACACAAGTATACAAGCTTGTCGGGTCTAAACCACATTCCATTTCGGTCTTCGCTTAATCATGCGTTTTGAACCGTATCCTCCTTTAAAACTAACCGGTCTAAGCATAGGCTTAATTAAAGACCCGTTAGGAATCTAATAGGTTATTAAAAACCTTCGTTCCAGATTTAGGAGCCCAGTAAAAGCTATTTGTACTTGCTGATTTGATATACGGCTGGGATTGAATTTATATTTAGCTCAGGTAAATACTTTTAACTTATTTTCCCTATACGGGCTTGGGATACGGTATATCAAAATACCGCTTGGTCGGGTATTGAATCTTTAATCGTATGAAGGTTAAATCATTTAAATATCTCGTTTAAATTGTTTTGTTTGCTTAAAGCCTTTGGGGGGTTAATGACCATGTCCCGGATATCCTTGGCATCATTTTACGAAATGGCCACGACCTAAGCACGCGGGTGTAGGCGTACACCCGTTAGTGCATATATAAATAATAAGGTATAACCGCCGGTTTCGGGAATAACCCGCCGCAGGACTATATCATGTGGTGTGTCTATTAAGCTCTAACCCGTGTCAACCCGGGCTACTGAACGCATAAGAAACATATAATTCTTTTACAAGTTTATATATAAATAATTATCCCAAGTTATAAAATGTTTTGTGCTTTGTGCATTCAAATCAATTTTTTAAACCTTTTCAAAACGAGTCAGTTAATTGTATTTACCAGTGTAAACTGACGTATTTTCTCAAAAATGTTAAGTGCAGGTACTACGCGTAATAGGCTGGCCTCTCCTTAGCATCATTAAGAGTCTCGCAAGCTTGGATGCATTTTGAGTCTTTTGAACTACGTTTTCTGTTTATTTGATCCGCCTATGGATCTGTTTCAAATATGTTGTGATACTTAATATTACAATTTATTCGGTTGAAATAAATCTATCTTTTTCTTCCGCTGTGCATTTAAAATTGTGTTGTTTGACTATGATGATATCAACTACATCACGATACTCCCCACCGGTAATACGTGGAAATATCGGGGTGTGACAGGTTGGTATCAGAGCCAACATTGAGTGAATTAAGCACTATCCTTTTGTGTTTAATCTCAATGACACAATAGCACATTCCTTGACCTTCTGAGTCTAGACTTAACATAGGAATACTCTCAGCTCTATTCGGAGAATTATTGCTTTCAATTCTATATATTTTAATATGTCGCCAAGCAAAGAAGCCATAATGGAAATTCTCCCCATTTGAAGCCTAGGGAAGGCCGAGCTTCGTACTGCGACTAGGATTAACGTGCAACTGAAGAGAAAACATTCAGAAATAAAATGAAGAAGAAACTCCTTATGCTGAAGATAGTTTCCTTATAAGGACATATTTATCTTTCAGTCCCTTCGAGGACAACATTATTCCTTTCAAGTCCCGCTTAGGGCAAACCTGTACTTTTAAATTTTTGTAATGGAATGATGAAATTTAAAAATTTCATTTTAAACATGAAATATGAAGTAAATGAGAAAAATAACATTCCTTTTATAAGATCTACCATTATAATAAAATGGCAAAATCTAAAAAGGACAAGACCTAGCCCACGTGTCATTTTAAGACAGGGCCAAGATGGTAGTTCCACAATTAGATTCAGATCCTTATTAACATCTCAATTTAGGATTGTTCTGCGGTAAATATTAAAAGAATCTTAAAGGTAAACCTAGCCTATATGTCATTTCAGACAAGGACAAGATGGTAGAACCTATTCAAAAGATTCAAATCCCTGTTAACATCTGTAAACATGTTAACATTCCTGGCAGATGTGATTCGACAGAATCGCATAAATCATCCTTATACTGGATTCTCCCGAAATCCTTTCTTATTTTGTGAATTAAGCATCCATCAGGGATATAATGCTTACGGGCCATATTCATTATCATATAAGACAAAAGAGAGTCGTAGCCTACAACTCCCTGTCAAGAAAAGGCGTGAACAACGTTCAAGCCTAAATACCTTGATTCTACAAAATCATGGTTTATAATTTAAAGTTGCCCTTGTGACTTGGCTTTTTGTGCCATAGTTATATTTTAATTAAGTTTAGGATAATTATAATGAAAATCCTGAATAAAATATATGAAATAAATCAAAATATCATTCCTTTTCTGCCAGTATACATATTAAAAAGAATCTTAAAAGGTATAACCTAGCTTAAATGTCATTAAAAACCTAGCTAAGATGGTAAAACCTGTTTAAAAAGAGATTCAGATCCTTGTTAACATCTGAAAACATGTTAACACTCCCGACAACAGTGATGCGATAAAATCACACTTGTCATCTTCATATTAGGATCTTCCAAACCCCTTATTTAGCGTAAATGATCAAGAGGAATCGTGGCTAATAAACGTCGAATATGATGAATACATCAAAACATCCATTGGGATGAATACCTTCGGGCAAAGATGTATACATGAAAAAGATAGTTTTATTTCATAACTTCTTGTCAAGACAATGAACTATGAAATTTTCCGATCCAAAGGAATCATCGATTATGTTTTAAAATTTCCTTAGTGACAAGGCATCAGTGCCATCAAAAGTCCTTTGGAACAAGCCCTTGTGCTATATAAAATGTCGGTACAACATTGACAGTCGTGACTTATGTCCCCTGTCTAATAAATATGAAGGATTATATTCCGTTTAAACGCCAAAGATGGTTTATTTAAAAACCTAGGCAAAACATAATCAAATAAATTTAATACTATCTATTGGCCTATATGGTTTATTTACACCATGGCTATTTTATCATCAAACTCGACGATTCCCTATATAATTAAACAAATTATTACCACTTGGTTAGTAGCCTTCAAAGCTTCACCATGGCTGACTCCTCTGAAGCTCACAATCATCCAGTTGATAAGAATGATGATGCAAGACTGAACTTAACGGGCACCGAGTTACAGGCTATGTAAGATACAACCGTAAACAAAGCCGTGGACCGTATATTAAAGGATCATAAGTAAAAGTGCGATAATACCCCAAATAAGGGTTACAAAAAGGGTAAGACCGGTTCAAGCTATAACCAGTCCAAGCCAAAGGAGGCAAAACCCGAATGTAAAACCTGCGGGAAGAAGTACTTCGGAAAATGTTTATATGATCAGACCAGGGGATGTGTCATCTGTAAAGAGATGGATCATAAGACCCATGAATGCAAGGACTTGAAGGACAACTAGCAGTCAGGTGAAAAGACTAGATGCAAAACCTGTAGGAAATACCACCTCGGGAAATGCAGATTTGAACCTCAGCCTCTACCCTGTGGAATCTGCAAGTCCAAGGAGCATAAGACCTTGGATTGCAAGAAGTTGGAAGACGCAACCTACTATGGTTGCAATGAAAAAGGGCAAATCAAGACAAATTGCCCAAATAAAACCAAGAAGCCTGGGGAGGCTAAGAAGACCAAAGCTGGAGACTCTCAAATGAATGCTCAAGAGGTCGTTCAGGATGACAATGCCACAACAGGTACTTTCCTTGTTAGTGACGTTCATGCTAGAGTATTATTTGATTCAGGGTCAGATAAGTGTTTCGTAGACAATAAATTCTGTAAATTATTAAATCTGCCTGTTAAAACTCTAAGCGTTAAGTATAAAGTAGAATTGGCCGATAGAACCTCAGAGACTGCTTCAGCAATATTAGATGGATGTTTGTTATCCCTTAGGAATTATTCTTTTCTGTTGTCCTTCTTTCCGTTTAATAGAGGGACTCGATATAGTGATAGGAACGCATTGGTCATTTTGTAACCAAGCCCATAATGTGTGCGATAAGAAGCAAGTAGTTATCAAAACTCCTTATGGTGAGCCTTTGACAATTCAAGGAGACACATGGTACGGATTGCCTAAGCACTTGTTGAATTTGGTATTTAATACCAAAGCTTCGAGTATGGAAAACTCAGAAGAGACAAACAACAGTCGCGATGCTAGGGATGCGACAATTATTAATGGTGCATCAAATGTGAACCTCAATATTAATAAGAGTTAATCTCCAGAACTAAAACTAACGCAGCTGTTAGAAAGGCTATGAGAAAAGTCATGAAAGGGTTCAAGAAGCCGAATGCTGCTTGTCGTTGCTCATGAGAAGAGCTATATTTACACTTCAAGTGCGAAGAATAAACCCAACAAAAGTATATTTGACAAGGAGCCCCATTCTTTTTAGGATGTACTTAAAAGTACTTCGTCTCTTGGAAGTCAAGAGACTTCAATAGTAAAAAGGGGCCATCGATTGCAGGAAATTGTTGGATGAAGTAAAACCATTAGGTGTATCAGCATTTATGCTAGAAAGGACGCGGTGAGGTATGCATCACAGTCGTTCGATGGCAATACCCTTAATTAGTAAGGACATTAATGGAGTCCACAAGAAAGGTCCTCTTATACATTATGGGATGGTCCAAGTTTTAAAGACCTTATTAGAAAAACCCATTATCCGCTTCACGAAATGAAAAAAAAAAAAGGGAATAAGAATTTTCTGACTCTCACCATAAAAGTTCTAGACTGTCAGCAGTATGATGCAAATATTAATTCACTGGCTGAGATAGTGCCCTATTCCATTTACCCAAAACCTAAGCTTAATGCAATAATTATTGGTGGTTAGCAACGGCAATAAGAGGGCACATTAAAGTTTCAAATCCTGCTCTTTATAAATCCATTATGAATCTACCGCAGCTACTCACGTTTTATAGATTAAGAAATAACCAGTCAAAGCTGAGTCTGCCCTAAAATTTGTCAAAGATTTTACAACTAAATTTAAAGGGATTAAGAATGGAGGCATTCCACCCTCCTGATGTATGATTAAAGGCAGTTCACATTAATAATAACACCAGATAAATCCCTTATTGCGACTTTATTGCGAGAAGTTACGTTTGGGTTCAGGTGCTGCTAAGTCTCTCATAAGACCATAAGCTTAGCAAACTTTTAGAAATTTTCCTGTAAGAACCCCAGAAATTAAGTGTAAGGTAAAACTTACAGGTAAAATCATAAGAACCATATCTTCTGCTCCCATCAGAAACCTTCAGACGTAGAATTTTAGAAGTATCCTCTCTCTAGAGGAAGTGCGTCAGCATATATAGTTGATATCTCTTTGATCTCTATCGATTACGAATACCAGACGGTATGATAAAAAGCGCCATATGAGGATTGGTGTATCTTAATATGTTCCATAGATTGCTTCCATGCCTGATCAGTATGGAGGTTTAATGCATGGGACCGCAAAGATATTCCAATGGTCATATGGTATTAAAGTCAGCCAATGGTATTCAAAGAAGATATCCAGAATGGAATTGTCCAAGTAAATGCCTCCGATTAAGGAATCTGTGGACTCGTAACATAAATGTGTCACTCATTTGACACAAGCAAGGATGGATGAACTGGAGCCTGAGATTTAGAAAATCTCTGTAACCTCTTTGTATCTTGATTATCTTCTCCTAAGATTACCCTGGTTACCTCCTGAGAGTCAAATAGAGTTAAGATTTATATCCCATTTAGGGCTGTATTATTATGAAACCTCCAAGACGGCTAGTACCATCATTGGAAGAATCGAAACCCTGATTAAGTTGGTTTAAAAATAGAGGTTCATATAGCCTAACTCAATATCCTGAGAATTCGGTATAGTTAATTATGAAAGACGGTTCATTTTGCTTATGGATTGATTACCGCAACCCTAATTAGGCAACAATTAAGAATTGCCATCAGCTGCCCAGGATCGTCGATTTGTTCGACTAACGGAAAGGATTAGCTATTCCTTAAGATTAGTTTTAAGCAGTGGTTGGAATAACCACCTCACCTTAAATAAGTTTTTTCTAAAAATAGCCAGTACATAAGTATCAAGATTGCTCCTTTGGAGACCTTGTATATATGAAATATCAAAACGTCCGTTTAATGGACGGGACTTTGGGAAGTCCAATTATCAGGATCTGAAAGTTGCCTTGGAAACAACGAATAAGATCATTCGATTTCATAATCATCTAAAAGTTGCCAGTAATCGGCAGAAAATTAAGGATTGATGGAAGTCGCAACCCTCCTAAGTCCTTAGTAAGGAATAAGGTTCAATCGTAGGTATCGCCCTAAGAAGGGTGTACTAAATCTTAATTGATCAGGGTAAGTTAAGCCCTGGAGATATAGGAACATTCGGGAAATCGAATACAACAAAGGTCTATAGTTTATAAACTAAAACCTATATAAGGAGCTTAGTGGAGCTCGCAATGTGACCCACACTAGTGATTTAAAGAAATGTTTCGCCGATAAGTCGAGACGCATTATCACATAACGATATGCAGATTGATGATGTGATAAGAAACCTGTATCGATTAAGGATTGACAGGTTAAGAAACACACAGCTCTGATAAGTTAGCTCAGCTGTACGTGGATGAGATTGTATCTCTCCACGGGGTGCCAGTGTCTATTATCTCTGATAGGAATACAAGGTATACGTCCCATTTCTGGAAAAGCTTTCAACAATCCTTAGGCACCCGACTAAACCTCAGCACTGCATATCATCCGCAAACGGATGGTCAAAGCAAGCGAACAATTCAAACACGGGAAGATATGTTAAGAGCTTGTGTTATTGATCTAGGTGGAAGTTGGGTTAATCATCTTCCATTGATCGAATTTTCATATAATAATAGTTATCATTCCAGTATTCAAGCTGCACCATTCGAAGCCTTGTATGGAAAGAAGTGTAGAACGCCTATTTGTTGGGCAGAAGTTGGAGATGTCCAACTAACAGGACCTGATATAGTCCTAGAGACGACAGATAAGATTGTGCAGATAAGAGATCGTCTCAAAGCTGCCAGAGATAGGCAGAAAAGCTACGCAAACTTAAGGCGTAAACCTCTAAAGTTCGAAGTTGGTGATAAAGTATTGCTTAAAGTGTCACCCTGGAAGGGAGTGATGCGTTTTGGTAAGAAAGACAAATTAAGCCCAAGGTATATAGGACCATTCGAGATCATCGAATGTGTGGGAACAGTGGAGCATAAGTTAAACTTGCCTGAAGAGCTCAGTGGTATTCACAATGTATTCCACATCTGCAATCTAAAGAAATGTCTAGCTGATGAATCGCTAGTCATACCACATACGGATGTGCATATAGATGAGAGCTTGAAATTTGTAGAAAAACCTTTGTCGATTGAGGATCGACAGGTTAAGAAACTTCGGAGGAAGCATATGCCTATTGTAAAGGTTAAATGGGATGCCCGCAGAGGTCCCGAGTACACGTGGGAGGTAGAGTCCACAATGAAGGAAAAGTACCCTCATTTATTTCAGTAAATCTCGAGGTCGAGATTTCTTTTAGGGGGTGAGGATGTAACACCTCGAAAATTCATGTCCAATAACGTATTGACACGTGTCATAAGCTTTGAACGTGTGAAAGAATACTTTAGAGGGACTAAAGTTGACAAACAAGGAAAGTATGTCAATAAAAGGGTTCGAAGTGTCAATAATGAATAAATATACTTTATTATAACCCTACATGATGTTTATACTCTTAAACGAATGAATCATGGATCATACGAAGCTAATTGTGAAAGAAAGTGAGAAATTACAAACTACTGGGGTTAAATGTGTCAACATGTTTAAAGTATACCTCTGAGTGACCTTTTAGCAAACCCGAAGCTTTGTAACAATTGATTATGCTCACTAGAATACGTGATAAAAATTTCACAAGTTTTCGATTAAGTATGAGAAAGTTATGACGATATTCGTATACGAGGGGTTAAAAGCGTCAACGAGGCAAAACTTGTGTTTTCGGTTATCATTGAACGAAACCGGACCTAATGATGTTTGGTTTTATCTCATGGATCATAGAAATATAAATTTCAAGGGTTAAAAGTGCCTAAAATGGAAGAAACTACGCATTAGAAAGTTCAGGGGGTGAAAGTGTCACATTTGGAAACATGTTGCTGATTCCCCTACATGCTGGCGTAGCGCCAGGACTTGTGCACATGTCCGTGGCGCTACGCGACAGACTACCAGTGATAGCAAACCTGTTTAAACATGTCAGCCTGCATGTTTACGCGATTCAGCGGGTTTGCCACCCTTTATCTGCATGTTACACGTCCCTTAACACCTGTTATCACCTCTGGAGTAGCCTTAACACTTGTGTCCACCTCCTTGCACTTCCTTGACTATAAATAGGACCAAATGTTGCAACCTATGAACTCACTTTTTGAGCATTCACTTGGAAAGCTTCCAAACTCTTGTTCTGAAGATTTCTGGAGCTCAATGACACTTCTCAAGCATTCTTAGTCGTGCATAGGACTTCTGTAAGTGCCCATAACCTTTCTTAATTCGTCATTAATCTTAATTTGTCCAGTCAAATTTCAAATTGAAAGTACATATGAGTTGGTAATTATGTGGGCAATAAACCCTTAAAAGGGCACCCTCTGATTCCCACTCTAACTAGGTCAATTGTCGGGTCAAAGTTAATTTTAAAAAGTCAACAGAAAGTGAATTTTCGCATAAACACATAATTAACAATATAGAAGCTATAAAACCTGTTTTATCACTCATATAACTTGGTAATTAATGTAAGAACATGTCTAAGCATGTTCAACCCGACAATTTTCAGTTTAAGCTCGGTTCGGAACCGAAAGTCGCAAAAGTAGACTTTTGCTTTGACTTTCAGTTCTGACCCATTAGAGCATGTTTTAGAATTGCCTTAGAGCCCTATTAGGACCAGGTTATTGATTAGTGTAACCCTCTGAGGTTATACAACTTGGTTCATTAGTTATCCGATTCATATGCAAGTTTCCGTTATATGCCTAAATGTTGACCAAAATGCCCTTTTGACCTTAAAACAAGAATTTTGAAAATGTGAGAGGACAACAATCTTTATTACTGATTTATAAACATGTCCCTAAATTTTCACATCAATTGGAGGTCTAGATTAAGAGTTATGCTCATTAGCGTAATTAGAAAGCCTTTTATTAACTAACAGTAAGTAAAAGTTTTTAAACTCAGGTTTCCAGTTTTGACCTTTTAGGCTTAAGTGAAATTACCAAAATGCCCCTTCGGTGCATAATTTAGTTATAAATGGTAAATTTCACATATAGGTAATACCCTACTGATATAACCTATTAATTAGAGTATATTTACTGTTTATATCAGATCTGAAACTCAGAATCATATTAAATCTCTTTTATAACCTTTTAAATGACCAAAATACCCCTTCGGGGCATAATTTGAGTTTAAATTCATTTGGGGCATAATAGAAGATATCTTACTGATGTCACAACATATTTAAGGCATATTAACCTAGGAAACCTGTGTATGACTTATTTTGGTTACCCGTTACGCACTTTTCGCGTTCGGATCGGCTTATGTAACTAGTTTGCATATATTAGCCGAAACGGGTCAAACCATATCGTTTTCATCTCAAAATCCAGAATGTGTTTAGTTTACCCTTATTACACAAGTATACAAGCTTGTCGGGTCTAAACCACATTCCATTTCGGTCTTCGCTTAATCATGCGTTTTGAACCGTATCCTCCTTTAAAACTAACCGGTCAAAGCATAGGCTTAATTAAAGACCCGTTAGGAATCTAATAGGTTATTAAAAACCTTTGTTCCAGATTTAGGAGCCCAGTAAAAGCTATCTGTACTTGCTGATTTGATATACGGCTGGGATTGAATTTATATTTAGCTCAGGTAAATACTTTTAACTTATTTTCCCTATACGGGCTTGGGATACGGTATATAAAATACCGCTTGGTCGGGTATTGAATCTTTAATCGTATGAAGGTTAAATCATTGAAATATCCCGTTTAAATTGTTTTGTTTGCTTAAAGCCTTTGGGGGGTTAATGACCATGTCCCGGATATCCTTGGCATCATTTTACGAAATGGCCACGACCTAAGCACGCGGGTGTAGGCGTACACCCGTTAGTGCATATATAAATAATAAGGTATAACCGCCGGTTTCGGGAATAACCCGCCGCGGGACTATATCATGTGGTGTGTCGACTAAGCTCTAACCCGGTGTTAACCCGGGCTACTGAACGCATAAGAAACATATAATTCTTTTACAAGTTTATATATAAATAATTATCCCAAGTTATAAAATGTTTTGTGCCTTGTGCATTCAAATCAATTTTTTAAACCTTTTCAAAATGAGTCAGTTAATTGTATTTACCAGTGTAAACTGACGTATTTTCCCAAAAAGGTTAAGTGCATTTAAAATTGTGTTGTTTGACTATGATGATATCAACTACGTCACGATACTCCCCATTGGGCCCACCGTGGAAATATCGGGGTGTGACAATACTAACATTACCCGAAGGAGCTGAAGACTTCGTAGTCTATTGTGACGCTTCTAAATTAGGCTATGGTTTTTTATTAATGCAACGTCAAAAGGTTATAGCTTACGCATCTAGACAACTAAAGAATCATGAAAGGAATTATTCAACCCATGATCTAGAATTAAGAGCTATAATGTTTGCTCTTAAGATTTGGAGACATTACCTTTATGGTAGTAAGTTTACCGTATTCACTGATCATAAGAGTTTAAGGTATATTTTCAAGCAAAATGAGTTGAATATGAGACAACGACGCCAGATGGAAATGCTTAGTGATTATGATTGTGATATCCAGTATCATGAAGGAAAAGCAAATGTAGTGGCAGATGTTTTAATCCGAAAATATCATGAAAAGCCAAAAAGGGTACGTTCTCTTAAATTAAATCTACAAGTAGATTTAAATGATCAAATAAGAGAAGCACAAGAATCAGTAATCAAGGAGGATACTGAAAAATTAAAAGGTATGCTAAAAGAATTAGAACAAGGAACAGATGGAATTTGGAGATTCCATGAAAAGAGAATATGGATACCTAAATTAGGAAATCTACGTTATCGTATTTTAGAAGAAACCCATAAGTCTAAATATACGATGCATCCAGGAAATGATAAAATGTACTAGGATTTAAGGAAAAATTTCTGGTGGATAGGAATGAAAAAGGACATAGCAGCCTATGTTTCTAAATGTTTAACCTGTTCACAAGTTAAAGTTGAACACCAGAAACCCTCAGGATTTCTACAACAGTTAGAAATACCAGTGTGGAAATGGGAATTGATAACAATGGATTTTGTTACTAAATTACCCAAAACAAAGAAAGGAAATGATACAATCTGGGTGATTGTAGATAGGCTAACCAAGTCAGCTCATTTCCTACCAATGAAGGAAACTTTTAGTATGGAACAATTAGCTAAGTTGTATGTAAATGAAATTGTTTCTTTACATGGACTTCCTTTATCAATTGTTTCTGATAGGGATAGTCGATTTACCTCTTATTTTTGGTCAAGTTTCCAAAAGGCAATGGGAACCAAGTTAAAGTTGAACACAGCTTATCATCCTCAAACGGATGGACAAAGCGAAAGAACAATTCAGACGATGGAGGACATGCTTAGAGCCTGTGTAATTGATTTCAGAGGTAATTGGGACGATCAGTTACCGTTGATAGAATTTTCTTATAATAATAGTTATCACACAAGTATCAATGCTGCACCATTTGAAGCACTTTATGGACTAAAGTGCCGAACCCCAGTCTGTTGGGCAGAAATTGGGGAAAAGCAACTATCTGGACCCTAGATAGTGCAAGAAACAACTGACAAGATTATTCAAGTCAAAGAACGACTGAAAGCAGCACGTGATCGACAGAAGAGCTATGCTGATAACCGACGCAAGCCATTGGAATTTCAAACAGGAGATAAAGTATTGTTAAAAGTCTCTCCTTGGAAAGGAGTAGTAAGATTCATCAAACAGGGAAAGCTAAGTCCCAGGTATATTGGACCAATTGAGATTATTAGAAGAATAGGACCTGTAGCCTATCAGCTACAACTGCCAGAGGAAATGGCAGGAATACATGATGTGTTTCATATATCTAATCTTAAGAAATGCTTAGCTGATGAATCACTGATAGCACCTCTTAAGGATATAGAGGTAAATGAACAACTCAAGTTTATAAAAAGGCCTCTACAGATTGAAGACAGGAAAGTCAAGAATCTCAAGCACAAGAGATTAGTTCTGGCCAAAGTGAAGTGGGACTCCAAAAGAGGACCTGAGTACACCTGGGAACTCGAATCTGAAATGCAAAGAAAATATCCGCACTTATTCCAGTAGATCTCGAGGACGAGCTCTAAAACAAGGTGGGGAGAATGTAACAACCCTCAGTAAAACCAACACTCTCGAATATTTCCAACACCCTATTATATTTTAAAATGTCCCATTATGTCTTTAAATACACCCCGTATGTGAAAACCGAGCCCGAAATACAATATAGCATTAAAAATAAAATTTAAAACTTGAATTATAAGTTGAGGCGGGCCGCGTAGGACCCACCCCAACACTCACGCGGGTGGTATCAGGGTTGAAACCTGATATCGTTGATATCTTAAGTTAAGGCGGGCCGCGTAAGCTCACCTTAACACTTACGCGGGCCGCGTGAGATCAAAATAGTGGCAACACCCCAGGCCGACACGTGTCATCATCGTGTCAAGTCTATACGCTGATCCAGACGAGCTACGCGTTGACTGGAGTTTGACACGGGCCGCGTAGACTCCTGTCTACCCTTACGCGGGCCGCGTGGAGACCAGAATTCAGCACTATATAAGAAAGCAACGGGTTTTCGTTTTCCGTCGTTCATTTCTTTCATTCTCAATCACAATTTCTGATATATAGGCTTTATAAAGCTGGCATAATACCCCCTAATTAGTGAGGTTCTGCTCCGTTGTAAGTATTATAACCCTAGTTTCGTAATAGATATGCTGCCCGATTGATTTAGGGTTCTGTAATAACTGTCGTGGTTCTGCCCGACGTAGTTGTTGGAATGCCGTCTCGGGGAGGGTATCATTAATATTTTCAAAGGGTTATGATACTAAACAATGTACATTTGTATAAATTATAGATTATATCCAGGAAACCCTTACGCGAAGTCTAAGATAGCAATGTGAGTTTATCCGATTTTTGTTAACCTTTTTGTAATATTTCACAAAACCTTAATTGTTTTACAATGCGATTAAGCGTCGATTGAGTCTTTGTAGTTCTTCAATTACTGCCGGTATGTTGGGGTTTTGTATACAAAATGTACTACCGCGAGTAGTAAGTCGGGGATGACAGTACGTTACCATTGGACAACGAGTTAGCCAATGTGTAATATGGCCCACAAGTCAGGATTAACAGTACTGAATGAGTAATTGTGTAGAAATAAACAATGCGATCGCTCTCAATACTGTTTTAATTAATAAAATGTTTCTTGATTAAACTGGGATTCACTCACCAGTATTTCCCACTGACAAATGTTTTTAAAACGCGTTTCAGGTAACACAATGTGACAGCCAATTAGTAAAAAGCCAGCTGGAGAGCACTGAAGGCTTGGGAAAAATGTGGCTATAAAGGTTACCTAAAAGACGATGTTTTAAATTCAATAAAATAGGGTTTATCCCTATAAACGTATTGTAATAAGAAACGTGGGTTTTGCCCATATGATTATTAATATTAAATATGGTGGTTTTACTCTGATAAACATTTCCTAACTACGGTCCTGATGTAATTTCTTCTGCCAAATTGATAAGCTGATACCACCGAAACTCTGAGTTCGCGTCCGCCCGTTCCCGGGACAGATAAGGGATCGGGGGTTGCGACACCTTCCCTCCTAAGGAAGTTAACCGGCAGAGGGTGCGATTCCATGATGCCTTGTACCATGCCTATGCTGTTGGAGAGGCCAACAGCCGCACCGCTAACCACCAAATCATGCGCGAGTGGCGTACGATGGTTAAAGAGCGGGGTGATTGGGAAAAATACCGTGAGCGGGTGCTGAGGCAGGTCAAGGATTTTGAGAAGCTTAAGGCTACATTTGCTGAAGAGAAGGCCAAGTTTGAATCAGAAAAGAAATCTGAAGAGTGGGGCCACGAGGGCTTAAGGAGCAAATTGCAAGCTGCTGATGATCTTTTGTCCAAGGGGCGCGCGGAGTGGAAAAGACATGTGAAAAAGATAATCTGCGCATGTATGCAGCTCGCACCAAGATTACCGACCTTGAGGCCCAAAATTCCACATTAACGAAGAAGGTTGAGTATCTTGAAGCTGATAAAGAGCGCGTTGAGGTTCCACCAACTTCAGCCCTTTCTTCTTTGTTGTTTTTTACTTGTCAAAATATTACTTAAGTCGTTATCTCATCCTTCGCAGGCTGAGTTGAAGGCGCAGGTGTCCAGTAAGGATAAGGACCTAGCGGCTAAGGACGTGGAAATTGCAGAGATGAAACATCGTTTGCATGAGCAAACCGACAAAAATGAGTCCTTAGAGATTGACCTTGAAGCTGAGAGAGTAAAAGCTGCTACTGCCGAGGAGGCCAAACAGAGGGCCGAAGAGGCGCGAGATATCAGTACCTCTGCCCTCAACGTAGCACAGAATAATTACTCAGAAGCCCAAGGCATTGTTGATACGTTGGTTTTCGAGGCTGAATGGATGCGCGGTAGAGGAGTGGTCCTTGTAAGGTTCTCCTCTTTTTAGCTTAGGCTTTATTCTTGTTGTCTTGGCTCTTATCCGTTCTCTCTCTTTTTTTTTAGATGGCTAACTCCATCCTAAATGCCTCTGAGCTGGATGCGGCTGTTGCTGCTCTCATAAATGCCTCGCGCGTGGTTGGGCACCGTGGAGGTTACCTAGAGTGTGCACAACATGTTGAAGAGGCACTCGGGCAGGAGTTTGATGTCAGTCATTGCTCAGTGACCGATTAGGCTGATGCTGCATTAGCTCGAGCTGAAGGGGTTTATGACCATTTATCATTGCCTGTGATGGATTTGGTCGCAGAAGCGCTGAAGCATGATGACTGGTGCCAGCGGTTAAAGACTATTCTAGACCCTCCACAGACTGTGGAGTTATCTGATGAGGAAGAACCAGCCGGTGGTGATGGCGATGGTGATGGCGATGATGGTGATGGTTATGAGTAGATAGTGTTGATAGGCTTTGTGCCTTGTAATTTTCTTTTTTGATGCTAGATGTAGCTTATCGCTCAGTCGCGCTTGTTGAATCGAACTGGTGATGTTTTGCTACTTTATTATGTAATTATTGCGCTGCTGCGCTCTTTGGAATGTGACATATACGCTTGTTTTCTTATCTCAAGTTACAATTATTGCATTGTTGTTAGAAAGTTTGGTTAAATTAGCGCGAATAAATGTAAGTGTGGCTCGCATATGAGTGTAACCGCCCGGTCTCACGCTATGATCGCGGAGGACCTTGGAGGCATAACCTCTAGAGCTCGTAATTTTCTGAAGTGTTTTCGTGCTAATTGATGCGTGTGTAGCGTTATATAATTTTATGTATATTTTTAGCCCTTTTTACACTTTAGTCAAGTTTTAAATTTATAAAACAAGATATTTTACTAACACTAAACACACATATGGGCAAGTGCACCCATCGTGAGCGTAGTATAGCGTTGGTAAGATACCGAGGTCGTCCAAGGACACAAGAGCTTTTAGTACCGGTTTATCCTCAATGTCTAATCAAATCAAAATTTAAAAAAAAGGTTTAAACATGAAAATAAAAACTAAAAATGCTGAAAATAAAAAAATAAAAATAAAACAGACAGACAAGATGAATCACTTGGATCCGACTCACCTTTAGTGTAACCTTTAATTATTTCCGTACTTTTGCACTTTTTAAGAGATTATCTTAGTTATAGTAGTAGGCCCCTCTTTTGAAGGTGACGTTACCCTCAACCCAGTAGTTTGAGTCAGCAAGGATACAATCCTAAAGGGTTGGATTATTGAAAGATAATTAATTAAGTTATTAATGCGTAATGTGGTAGGCCCCTCTTTTGAAGGTGACGTTACCCTCGGCTAAGTAGTTTGAGTCAGCAGGGATACAATCCTAAGTAGCCGGGTTAATGTTTTAATAGTAGTTTACATATGAGGGGATCAAGAAATTCGAACCCCTGCCATCCAATACCAGTGGGTATTGAAGGAGGTCCTACTAAGCTTGACCCAGGTCCTTGCAGGATCTACACACTGAACAAGGCAAGACGCTTACCAACCCATTCCCTTAACCCCCGACCAGGTAGCCAACATATCTCCATATAGACCGTGGAGATATGAATGGTGTAAATATTTTATTTTATATAGACAGTAAAATAACGCCAAGACACCACTGACAAATGATAAGGAAGTTTCACCTTCAACATAAGAAACTAGTTATTAAAGTCATTAATACATAACCAAATAAAAAGTGCGAAAAGATAAAAAAATAAAAAGTATTACACTAAATGCTTGTCTTCACGAAGTGATGTAAGAGACTTAGGCAAACATGGCATTTGATTGTCAAGAACTCTTACTATCATTCTTGGATCCCGAGACTACTACACACACTCTATGATGGATGATGGTGGTGGATGTGGGTTGTGATGGTGGTGGTGGGTGGGTGAAGTGTGAGAGAGGAGGTTTGCCAAGGGATGCCTTTGAAGTAAACCAAGCACCTCTATTTATAGCCTGCACAGAAGCCCGGACACGGCCCTGTGTCCATCCATCTTCTTTTTCTTCATTAAATGCAGTTTGTCTGCATTAGTTGACCACGCCCCCGTGTCCGCTGGGCACGGCCCCGTGTGCAGAAACGTATCTGTACTATCAAGATTTGCCTGGATTCTGCGAATCTTAGCGTTGACCACGGCCTCGTGTCCGCTGGGCACGCCCCCGTGTTGGGAAATAGAAGCTTCTACAACTTTGTCTTTTCTGCAGACACTTGGGCACGCCCCCTTGTTTAATGAGCACGGGGCGTGTTCAGCCTTCTGATGTCTTGTTTTTGCTTGGGAAGATGCTGTTGAGGGGTCGGGCATGCCACGTTTATTCCTTTTCTTGTATTATTGTTAGATTTGGCTGTATTTTTGCTTCTTTTGTTCATTTAAGCTCATTTAACCCTGAAAATACAAAAGGAAGACAAAATCACACTTTTTCCAACGTTAGTACTAAAAAAGGGTTAGTTTTATGCCTCATTTGATGTAATTTATATGTTGCATTTTACACACATCAAATACCCCCACACTTGAATCTTTGCTTGTCCTCAAGCAAAACTCCTTATTTTGTGGCTTACACACCCAAATGGAATGGGTAGAATAGAAGGTTTTGGGCTTGTCTTGAGTGTCGGGAAATTCAAGATTTTTATTAGGTTTTATTTTTATGTTATTTACAATCCTATTCGTTATGATTTATTTAGAACATTTCATAAGAGAAATTACTTATTTGGGCATAACATGCCTCTTTAAAATTCCATTTATATACAAGTTCACATACCTCACGGGGGATCACTCAACACTCGGCCGAAGATGTATTTTTGTGAAACACTCGAGACCGGCATGGAACTTACTTCTACCATATGCTTGCCAAGCAATCAATCCTCCCCATTTTTAACTATACACCTTTGTAAATATCAAGAGGACTTTAGGGAAGGGTTAGGCTTGGGTTAAAGGTAGGTGGTTTTGGGTTAGTGGTTAGTAGAAAAGGGCGAAAGGCGTAAAAAGCGTCGGTTTTCGTATGACTTTTTATTTTTATGACATTTTATTCTAATGAAGCAATTCTTCAAACAAAGTTCTTTTTGATGAACTTGTTTGTTTATTTTTTTTTTTACTTCAACATTTTTTTTTGACAAGGAATGTCACCTGAAAACCGAGCTTTTTACTAAAATAAAGGGTTTAAAATGAAAAAGGGTTTTGGTGGGTAAAAGGTATTTGTTTTGTGGGTTTAGAAATGAAAAAGGTTTAGGCTTAAAGGGGTTAACTAGGGGGATTTTGGGTAGGTGGTAAAAAAAAGAAAAATAATGCTGTTGAAAGAAAAAAGGGTTAGTCCTAATGCCTCCATCATTTACTTACTTGGGTTTAAGTTGGTAAGGACCGGGAATGTATCGTCATGGCAAGTTCTAGAGTCGTAAGAAACCAAGCGACTATTCACACAAGAAACGAAAAATGAGCATTTAGTTTAAAGATGTGTATTTGTATGCTCAATAAAAGCTCAAAACTCACTTTTTGTGGGAATGGGTTTTTATGTGATCAAATTTTAACTAGATTTGTCATGCCGTTTCATAATTTTCTTATGTTGGTTCTTTTTATCACGACGCTATCGGTTGTAAATTTGTAAAAATATAACCTTTTTAGAACTTGTTATTCCCAAATTAAACCAAGACAAGTAAAAAAAATGAAAAGTATTTGAAAAAATTTGGGGTGTTTAGCGGTTCCAATAGAGTTTTGTGTAAGGCTTGTAATTAGAACTTGCAAAATTCAAGGTTTTAGCATCCCCCCATACTTAAATTACACATTGTACTCAATGTGTTCCAAAAATAAGTTTATAGGTTGAAAAAGGTGTATTAAAAACAAAATTTAATGTTATTGGATAGCTGGACACGGGCCCGTGGTGTCCGGGCACGGCCCCGTGTTCAGGTTGCCAGTAACAGAAATTATCTGAAAGTAACAGAAGGCTGGGCACGGGAGCGTGTTCAGCGAACTGGGCGTTTTTATGCAGATCTTTCAGCACAGGGCCGTGTTGGCTGGGCACGGCCCGTGCTGAACTTGCTATAATGAAGAAAAAATGTCGGGAGGCTCTGTTTTGTGCATTTGCGCAATTCCCCGTGTTCAGGTTGCCAGTAACAGAAATTATCTGAAAGTAACAGAAGGCTGGGCACGGGGGCGTGTTCAGCGAACTGGGCGTTTTTCTGCAGATCTTTCAGCACGGGGCCGTGTTGGCTGGGCACGGCCCGTGCTGAACTTGTTATAATGAAGAAAAAATGTCGGGAGGCTCTGTTTTTGTGCATTTGCGCAATTCCTTTAGAGCATAGTAACCAGCGTTCATTATCTTCGCGACAACCATGCCCGGGCCCGCATGAATGTCGCAGATGCCTTCATGAATCTCCCTGATCAGGTAATTTGCATCTTGGGGGTCCACACAGCGCAGAAGTGGCCCCAAGAAGGATCTTCGATACAAGATTCCACCATTCATCTCATAAAACAACGCTTTGTTCAGTATCTTTCTAGCTTCCGCTTTGTTCTCAAGGAGAATTCCTTCTTGCAAATACTGGATGATAGGGGTCATCCAGGACGGCTGCCCTATCTCGATCACATTCACTTGACGCAACAAAACCGACGGGTTTTTTAAGACTTCAATTCTGACATCTTTAGCGAGATGTTGAAAAGCTGTTGAAGCGAGCTTGCTCAGAGCGTCTGCTTGTTTGTTCTCTGACCTATTGATATGAACTACCTTGTATGACTTAAATTGTTGAAGCAACTCCTTCGCTTGTTCTAAATACAAGGCCATAACTTCACCTTTCGCATCACATAATCCGTTAATTTGACTGGCGATCAGGAGAGAGTCTACAAGCGCTTGTAGGTTTTGAGCTCCCATCTTGATGGCTAGGCGTAAACCTGCCAAAAACGCTTCATATTCTGCCTCGTTGTTGGTATTTTTGAAATCCAACTTGATGGCATAGGTGAACTCATGCTTCTCTGGGCTAACAAGGCGCAATCCAGCTCCTGCGCCGTCTTCATTCGAGGCCCTGTCAGTGTACAACAACCATAACCCATCTGATGTGTCTTTAGTGGGCGTATCAACAACTTCACAATCTTTGATCTTATCTTCCGAAACTTCAGTGATGAAGTCCACTAACACTTGGCCTTTAATGGCTGGGCGCGGCCTGTACAGAATGTTGTGGCCCCCAGCTCGATTGCCCACTTTGCAAAACGCCCCGAAGTCTCTGGTTTTTTGCAGAATTGTGCCAATATGGAAGTTAGTGAGTACAGTGATTACATGCCCAGTAAAATATCTGTGCAGCCTCCGGAAGGCGTGTAGTAGCGCGAGCACTAACTTTTCCATCGTTGAATATCGTATTTCTGGATCCGTCAGCACCCTACTAACATAGTAAATTGGAGTCTGAACTCCGTCTCTTTCTACCAATAATTCCGACCCAATTGCCTTGTCCGAAGAAGACAAGTACAGAATGAGTGGTTCTTTCTGGAATGGTGCGGTTAGTGTAGGTAGCTTGATTAAACACTCTTTCATTTGCTGAAAAGCAGCTTCCGCTTCTGGGGTCCATTTAAACTCTTGTTTCTTCACGCAGTTGCGCAAAGTACTGATGAAAGGGTACAATTTTGCAGCGTGGTTTGACAAAAATCGATTAAGCGCGGCTAGGCGGCCGGCTAATCTCTGCATTTCCTTAATCGTGCGCGGTGACGGCATCCGCTCTATGGCTTGAACTTTTTCGGGGTTAACCTTGAAACCCCCGTTTGTAACCACGAAGCCTAAAAACTTGCCCTCCTCCATGCCAAACGAACACTTCACTGGATTCAGCTTCATGTTCACACTTCTCAAAGAGTTAAACGTCTTCTCAATGTCCTTTAACATCTGGTCCTCCTCGGGACTTTTAATCACAAGATCGTCAATATACACTTCGATGTGTTTTCCGATGTCATCAGCAAATATCGTATCCATCAGTCGCTGATAGGTTGCGCCAACATTTTTGAGACCGAATGGCATCTTTGTGTAACAGAAGATTCCGATGTCGGTACAAAAAGTTGTCTTGTCTTCGTCTTCCAGCACCATCTCGACTTGATGATATCCCTTGTAGCAGTCCAAGAAACATTTCCACCTGTATGGTGCGAGAGAGTCTACTTTTTGTCGATCTCAGGCAATGAATAACAATCTTTGGGGCACACCTCATTGAGATCAGTGTAATCGACACACATTCGCCATCCTCCATTAGACTTCTCGACCATAACAGGGTTTGCGACCCAACTTTGGTAGCGCATCTCCCTCAAAATCCTTGCTTTTAGCAGCTCACAAACTTGCTCATTCATAGCTTTAGTCTTATTCGCCCCTAGGCTGCGCCTCCTTTGTACTTTTGGCTCGACGGAGGGATAAGTGTTCAAACAATGTTCAGTGACGTCGCGCGAGACGCCGGTCATGTCGGCCGGAGTCCAGGCGCAAATGTCCATGTTTCTGAACAAAAGTTGCTTGAGGTGCGTTCTGATGTTTGGTGAGATTGCGTGGCCTATCGTCACCGTCTGTTCTGGGTATTTGCGGTTCAAAACCCATTTTTCTGGTTCGGTCGTTGAAATTTTTGCTGCCTTTGCTGGGCGTGCATCTTCTGCTGACATCACTTCTTTCTTCGCATAGATAATCGCCACCCCCGTCTCGGTTGGGAACCCGATGGCTGAGTGGGGTGTGGAGGTTACCATGTTTAATTCTCCTTGGGTTTCTCTCCCAAGCAAAACATCATGCCTTGATTTGACTGGCATCACCTTGAAATTGACATTTGTAGTTCTTGAATACTTCCCGTCAGATAGCGTGACGGGGAAGCTGATTTGGCCTAGTGGGAAGACCATTTCATTGCAGAATCTCGATAGAGGATAATCAACTGGCTCGAGTCTCGCTTTATCTTCATCATCAAACTGATTGAAACATTGCTCGTAGATGATATCTGCTGTACTTCCCGGATCGATGAATATGTATTTTGTTTCGTAATGTCCGATAATACCGGTAATGACGACGGGGCGCGTGGCGCGTGGTCCCCCGCGTAGTACCGGAAAGATGACCTGTTGCTCTTGCCATGTGGGTTCGAATGGGCGCTTGCCTTTGTCTCTCGCGTTATACCTTGGTCCATTGACCATGTGTGTTCCTAGGCGCCTGACCTTCTTCTGGTTTCCCTCATCATTACGCTGAATATGGCGCGTCTCCTTGCGCACATTCTTGACCAGATGGCTTAACTTTTTGCTTTTCAGTGCTCTCTCGATTTCTTGCCTTAGACTGATACAGTCATCTGTCAGATGACCTGTATCCTTGTGAAAATCGCAGTACAGGTTCAGGTCTTGCCCCTTCTTGTTTGTCATAGGCTTAGGAGCCTTGAAATCATGATTCTCCGTCATGAGCACCTCTTTTGGTGTCTTAATGAGCGAAGTCCAGTGCTTTTCTCGATTCTCGTTCCTGACTGCCTTTCGATATCCGATTCTATCAATCGTATCTCGTTCGTCTTCTTTGTAGCGCGATCTTTCCTAATAACTGCTGGATTGTCCAGTCTTCCATTCATGATTTCTGTTCTTGTTGCCCTTGCTATAGTCGCGCGAGCTTCTCTTGGAAAAGTGGTATTCGGTGTAGGAGTTTTTGGCTCCAGCTAGCGACTCTTCAGTTTGCGCTACTATCTTGGCGGCTTCCATGAGCTTGTCCCATTCTTTGGGCACCGTCTTTCCCAGTGATAGTTCTGATGAGACTATCACATCGAATAACTTTCTTGAAGTGAGCGCGCATGAGCTGTTCACTTACACCACCAATTTCCAAACACTCCTTATTGAAGCGAGTGATGAAGTCCTCTAAACCTTCGTTTTCTCTGCGCCAGATATCTGTTACTTCAGACGTATCGCACTGATACCGTCTTTGCTGGCTGAAGTGGTTTACAAACTGTGTTCTGAAATCAACCAATGAACTGATTTTTCCAGGCGGAAGGCTGTCGAACCAGGCGCGAGCAGCCCCTGTAAAAGTCTGGATAAACAGATGGCACCACATTGGCATGTTCCATCCTCCCATGACACCAACGCTTGTAAATACTCGAACATGATCGTCAGGGTCGGTGAGACCGTTGAACTTTCCCACTGTTGGAGGTAGTTTTTCTCTTGAGATCGGGGCTAGAGCAATCTTTGGAATAAAATTTGAGTGTTCAGCAGCTTCAGCCGGCCTATAGACGAGGCTGAAATCTCGTTCTGCCTCTTCGCTGTATGCGATGCGCTGTCTTGGCTTGTAAGACTCGTGATTTTTCTGCAGACGGTTGAAGACTGACGAACCCTCATCATCTTGCCAAGTGGGATCGTTCAGACCTGTGTCATCCCATTCGTTATTCATGTTGCGCGGCCCTAGCCGGCTATGAACTGGACATTTGTGCTGTACATAAGATGGATGACCACTGTACGTGTCTGTTTCTCCGTATGTGTCGCGAGTGTCGTGTACGCTTGGCCTTCTCAGAGGAGGAGGAGGCCTGTTGATTCTTCTTTGAAAGTTCTGCTGTGGGGGCGTCTGGCGCCCCCCCTGAGTTGGACCCGGAGGAGTGACCAAGGATGACTCTTCTTGTAAGATTGCTTGTTGTGCGCTCAATGACTGATACGCAGTAATTATGGTAGCAATTTGTTTGGCGTACCAGGAAGCTAAAGTTTCGCCTTCTGGTAGCCCTAGTAGCGCCGAAATTTTTGGATTTGGAGCTGGGTTTGAAGGACCAGCGACGTGACTTGCTGGGGTTCCCGTTTGGGTGATGCGAGTGAAGCTCGTGCGGGGTCCCCCAGTGTTTGTAACTTCAAATTCACCTATCTCTTCGGCAGGTTGGACTTGGACATTCGGATTGTCCTCCCCCAATCCTGCGTTAGAGTTCGTGCCAAAACCGAAATCAGGGATGATTCCTTGACCAGCCATGATCGAAGGAACAAAAACTTAGAAAAAACTCAGAAAAAGAAGATGCAAGTGATTGTGAAAATCGGTGGGCGCCAATGAAGAAACACTGAACTAATTTTAGAGTTAATTAGTTTGGTTTATGTTCCTTTCATAATGGTTAATCTTCTTTTAACTTTCTGAGCTCTGATTTGATCCGATAATCCTGCAAAACAGAACACCGTTAGCTCGTTAAGAGTGGAATATGGGGGTTAACCCTCTTAACCAGACTCCGGCGTGAGAATAAGTATCTGCTTTGAGAAAATAATTGTGTGTTAAGAGTGAGAGTAGAGGGAATGAAATGTTTAACCTGTGCATGGAGGTCTCTATTTATAGCTGGAGAGGTGTAAGAGGAGATGGGCTCATGGGCCTTGGGCCGGAAGGCGACAACTAGAGGATATGCTCTTTGTCTCACTGGTATCTACCGTTAGTGTCTTCTAGAAGATCTCCGATGCTGGCGCACCGTGATTGGAACCACGTGTCTCGGTTGTCGGCCTTGTTGTCCCTCTGCCATTAGCAGGTAAGTGGAGATCATGGGGCAGGTATCGCCACCCCCTGATTGGTGCCACATAGGCGTCCTTGTGTACTTTCTGTCTCCTGCGCGTCAGACTCTCGTGGAGCACGATTGAGCACAGCCTGGAGGACGCTGATTGGCTTGTTCTTCTGTCACTTGTACCCTTGGTACTTTCTGAAGTGGCCTTGTGCTTTGACTCCTGCGCGACCCTCGCTGAGCACGTCAGTAGCCCGCGCAGGGATGCAGGAGGTGAAGGCTCATATTCAAGATGCTAAGTGTAGAAATTGATGTTATCTCTTGTTTGGACCTCGCGCGAGATCAGGCTCTGCTGGATCATCTCGCGCGGGTCTGAAGATTGATTACCAAAGTGATTAAGGAGTATGGTCCAACGCGCAACCTGAATGGTCTGCGCGGCATTTTTTGGACCATACCCCTTCAGGTATGTATTTTATACTATAATTATAACAAAGAAAAAGAAATTCATATAAGATTTTATAATTTAAATGTAATTGTATTATATATATTTGTGTTTTTTAAGTAAACTTTAAATTTAATACATTATTTTGTGAAAAAAAATTGAAAAGTAAAAGTTTTCGGGTTGAGCGGGTCGTGTTCGGGTCAACCCACGAATATTCGGGTCGGGTTCGGGTTCATTGGTATAACACAATTTTCGGGTTCGGGTCGGGTTGAACCCACCAACCCACGAACACGACCCGTTTAGCACCCCTATCAAAACACATCCTCATACAACGGGTGTAAAGCAAAATTTTTAGAAAGAAATGTCAAAAAACCCACAAAATAAATACATAGTGAGTGTAATAACGACGTCTTTTGTTTTCACATTTCTTCACATCCAAACTTCTTTAGTTGTAATTTTAACACTTTTGTAAGTGTCTTTTTAGACTGCTGATGCCAATTTTGCTTGAAACTTTTAATTTCATTCTACATTTTTTGCATTTACAACTCAACTCTTCTCCTGGTTTTGCTTCTAACCAGTGGCGGATCCAGGGTCGGATTCCACTGGGTTCCTTTTGGTAGTTTTTCACTAATTTTCATTATTTTTTCCCAAATCATACAAAGTTTACACTAATCTTTTCATTTCTTCGAATCAAATGGGTTCCTGGAAACCCATGGAACCATGCTAATTAAATCCGCCCCTGCTTCTAACATTTCGAAATGACTCCAAACATAACTCAAATTTCTCCTCCTTGCAGGTACAGATGATGTCACGGTATCATCAACGATCAATGGTCCATTGCTAGGATTCTCCATTCCAAAATCTGCAAAGAATCACATATTACATTATTACAAAGAGCTAAAATATCACATTAATTGTGGTTTAAGAAAATATACAAACAACACAAAAAACATCAGTTTCAAAAAAAAGAGTTCTTTATTCAACATAATACCATATCCAAGTCTAAACTCTTATAGGACAAACAATTAATCAATACTCTAAAATGCTAAACTTTAATATCTTTTTACAAACACAACGTTTGCCAAGAAAATTACCTTTTTAATTAAATATATACATGAAGAGCATGACAACAATGTGTATGCGTGTATCCGTTCTGTGGTATGCGTGTTTCCTCCACTTGCCATCTACAATTAAATATTCATGTTAAACATCATTACATTCATTCTCCTTATCTTTCTATACATCATTCGTTCTTAATAATTCATTCTTATAAGTCATAAACCCATCCAATCTTTCTTTACAACATTCTAAATGCGTTAATTACTTCATTCGTTCGTGTACAAGACTCCCCATTCTTTCACACATTCATCATTAAAACATGTTAGCTATCTTGAATTTTTAGTTTCAAAATCAATTTGAGGCGTTACTAGTGTTTAACGAAGACTTAGAACTGAATTAAAGGGCCTCACACATCAAACTAGCAAATTAGAAAAAAACAGATAAGGAGATGTTGTCGCCGACGGCACATGTGTGCGTTGCCGACGGCCTCTAGAAAGTCGTGTCGCTGAAATTGTGTGTAGGCAGCTAGTTAACCCGTCGGATGAAATGGGTGCCGTCGCCGACGTCACAGGGGCCGTCGCCAACGGTCCTTCTGATCTGCAGACACTGTTCAGCTTACAATTTTCATTTCCAGGCCTTCTTTCAACCCGAAATGGTTCCGTGGATCCCCGAAACCTCCCGTAACATTCCTTAACATCTCAATCAAATCGTTATTGTATATTAACCATAATCTCTTCCCATTTTCTATCAAAGTCGTAGCTCAAAATCCTTAAGTCACTTACTTGCGTGGCGCTTTGGAGAACACACTTTAACAAGAGCTTTCGGTTTGAGTCAGAGCTCCATAACTTGCTCGAATCTCTCAAACCTAGGCTCTGATACCAACTTGTAAGGTCTAAACTTTTGAAAGAAAGTAACAGAATTTGTTTGACAAAATGCTAAACAGGTCGAATAATTCATAAGTAAAATTTTCGTATTTACATCGTGTTAGCTAACGAAATAGTTACAAAAAGATTTCTACAACCCAACATTTCATAGCCAACTACATAGTCTTTAATTACTAGTTTAACATCCAACAACTACCGGGTTAAGTTACTTACAAAAGAACCTTTTCTTTTTAACAAAAGACATCATTTAACAAAAGTTTAAACCATAACTAGGATGTTTGCGGAAGCGTGCATCATAAGTGTTTTCGGTCCAAGTAATGTCATCCATCAAGTAGCTTTACCTACATACAACCAATCAACTAGACATTTTAATTAGATAATTCATACAACATCAAGTTACTAGTCGAACTACAAGAAGACATTTTTAAACCTTCATTCGAACATGAATTTCTCAACTTAGCACATTATCCTTTCTAACTCATTCAACCATATCCATATCATGTATTCAACTTACACTACCTCATTACAATTATACGGCTTCGACTATAGAATAATGACGTTTTACATTAATACATGCTAATAATATTTTGTAAGCAAAGGACTTACCTTTGTCGTTGTTCGTTTGAGATCCGGAGCTACTTGAACTTTCTTCTTTGATCCCTATAATCCAAGAATCACATACTTTAGGCTTATGTCATTCTTTTTCATTCCGTTATCAACTTATTTACATTAAAACACAACAATTCTCAATTCTAACCATTTAACTTTGTAAAATCATTTGTTCACCTTATTCAAGCATTTTAACAAACACTTAGTGTGCGTACTACTAATTAAGCATAATGTACAAGTATTATATGCATAACATAGCTAGTTCATATCAATAACATCAAGAACATCAATTTCAATCAAGATCTCATACAACCTTCATCCTAATTCGATTCCAAACAGCAACATCTTATTAAGAACATCATCATGTAACATCTTTTATGTTAATCTACACCAAAATTTCATGTTACATATCACCACCATCCTATTCTAAGTGGGTTTTTACTTTTAACCATCAATTAGGCCGAATTCAAGCTCTATATGGAGTTTCTAACACATGTTCATACTAATTTCACATAAATTCGAGTTTTACTTAAAACCCATTTCATACATGATCATTAAATCATTAATTTCAACATACCTTATGTAGAGAATTCTTAGATGGTTATGAATCTCATCACATGCACAAGAATTTGATTCTAATTCATCCTCAATGGCTGAATTTCTAGTTGATATTGAAGAGGTGGGTGTTGTTCTTCCTGCCTTCAACCTCGACACACACACACACACCCCACTAACTGGCTTCAAGTTATTCTCATTACTAACATTCACCTTCAGCCCCTTATGTTTAACTACTTGTCAACTAATTACCCATCCTTTAATTAGATTTCTTTTTCTCTTAATAAACTTTGTTTATACTACTTAGTTAGTTTTACTAGCATGGTAAATAACATGCTATTATTAAAAGTCTAAGGTTACCATTTAATCCTAAGACTTCATACATGAATATTATATCGAAACATATAATAATATAATTTTGGGGCGTTACAAGTCTACCCCCCTGAGAGATGGTTTCGTCCCCGAAACCTAACTTACGTACCGAATAAAGACGGGTAGAACCTTCTCATTTCATCCGCCGGTTCCCAAGCGAGATCTGACCCCTTTCTGTGTTGCCATTGGACTAATACTTGCTTGATTTCCTTGTTGCGAATCATTTATAGCTACCGGTATTTCTATGTAATTCATTTTCTCGTCTACTTCAATGTCTTCAAGGGGTACATGAGCCGTTTCATCCGTTAAACATTTTCGCAATTGTGACACATGAAAGGTGTTGTGAATCCCTTCTAATGATGAGGGTAGTTCCAACCGGTAGGCTACCTTTCCAATACGAGCTAAGATTTTGAATGGTCCGATGTATCGGGGACCCAACTTTCCTCGTTTACGGAATCTAATTATACCTTTCCACGGGGATACCTTCAAGAACACTTGGTCCCCCACTTGGAACTCAATAGGGTGTCTTCTTTTATCTGCATATGACTTTTGTCGGTATTGCGCCGCCTTTAATCGAACTCGTACGATGTCGATCTTTTCATTAGTTATTGCTACTACATCTTTAGGCGCGAGTTCCCTTTGTCCCACTTCTCCCCAACAAACGGGGGTTCTACACTTTCTCCCATATAGCATTTCATATAGCGCCATTTGTATGCTACTTTGGTAGCTGTTATTATACGAGAACTCCACTAATGGCAAATGTTCATCCCAATTTCCCCTGAAATCCATAACGCACGCTCTCAACATGTCTACAAGAGTCTGAATGGTCCGTTCAGCTTGACCATCCGTTTGTGGGTGATATGCGGTACTCACATGCAATTGGGTACCCATTCCTTCATGAAATTTCCGCCAGTAACGGGAGGTAAATCGCGTATCCCGGTCCGACACAATAGACACCGGTACACCGTGGCGAGAAACGATCTCATTCACATAAATTTCCGCTAACTTTTCCGAGGAATAAGTCTCCCCAATGGGTAGGAAATGAGCGCTTTTGGTAAGGCGGTCGACAGCGACCCATATCGCGTTATGCCCTTTTCTTGTTTTAGGAAGTTTGGTTACAAGATCCATGGTTACATTTTCCCATTTCCATACCGGAATTTCTAAGGGTTGCAATTTCCCGTATGGTTTTTGATGTTCCGCCTTTACTTGGGAACATGTCAAGCATTTAGATACGTACTTAACAATGTCGCGTTTCATTCCCGGCCACCAATATTTTTCTTTCAAATCCCGGTACATTTTAGTGGCTCCCGGATGAACCGAGTAACGGGACTTGTGTGCTTCTTCCAATAATAAGGTCTTTGCTTCACAATGTCGTGGTACACAAACCCGCCCATATCTTGTTTTTAATCCGCTCGCGTTTACTTCTAGTTTATTATCGAACCCTTTCGTCCTTTCACTTTTCGGATTACCTACATTCAAGGACTTATCTTGCGCTTTTCGTATTGTTTCGAGGAGGTTTGGCGTGACTATCATTCTCATCGACTATACCCGAATAGGCGGTAGGTATTCTTTCCGGCTTAATGCATCCGCCACAACATTAGCTTTACCCGGATGATAAAGAATGTCGCAATCGTAATCCTTGATCAATTCTAGCCACCTTCGTTGCCTCATATTTAGATCTTTTTGCTCGAAAAAGTATTTAAGGCTTTTGTGGTCTGAATAAATTGTACACTTTGTTCCATATAAATAATGCCTCCAGATTTTTAAAGCAAAAACTACCGCCGCCAGTTCTAAATCATGGGTTGGATAGTTAATTTCATGTTGTTTCAGTTGTCTTGAAGCGTAGGCAATAACTTTGCCTCGTTGCATCAAGACACATCCTAACCCTTGATGAGATGCATCCGCGTAAACCACTAAGTCTTCCGTTCCCTCTGGCAGGGTTAATACGGGAGAGCTTGACAATTTCTCTTTTAACATTCGGAAAGCTTTCTGTTGATCATCACCCCATTCAAACTTTTCTTCCTTCTTTGTTAGTTTGGTTAAAGGGAGAACTATTTTGGAGAAATCCTGGATGAATCTCCGATAATAGCCGGCTAGACCGAGGAAACTTCTTATTTCACTAACATTCTTCGGGGGTACCCATTTCATCACAGCTTCCACTTTAGAGGGATCCACCAAAATCCCTTCCTCGTTGATTATATGGCCTAAGAACTGCACTTCTCTGAGCCAAAATGAACATTTAGAAAACTTAGCGTATAATCTTTCCTTTCGAAGCGTCTCAAGTACCTGACGCAGATGGCTCGCATGCTCAGACTCGCTACGAGAGTATACTAAAATGTCATCGATAAACAATATGATGAACTGATCTAGCATATTTCGGCATACTCTATTCATTAGATCCATAAAAGCGGCCGGAGCGTTAGTTAACCCGAATGACATTACTAAAAATTCATAATGTCCGTAACGGGTTCTGAACGCGGTCTTAGGTACGTCCTCTTCCCTTACTCGTACTTGATGGTAACCTGACCGCAATTCGATTTTTGAGAACCAACTTTCCCCTTGTAATTGATCGAAAAGATTATCTATTCTCGGAAGGGGATATCGGTTCTTTATCGTGAGTTTGTTGAGTTCACGATAGTCGATGCACATTCTCATCGACCCATCCTTCTTTTTAACAAACAAAACGGGTGCTCCCCACGGGGACATGCTAGGACGTATGAAGCCCTTGTTAAGAAGTTCTTGTAATTGGACCATTAATTCCTGTACCTCCGCGGGTGCTAACCGGTAAGGGGCCTTGGCTACCGGTTTGGCATTTGGTTCCAATTCGATACGGAATTCGACTTCTCGCTCGGGTGGGAGTCCGGGCAATTCATCCGGAAACACATCCGGGTATTCATTCACAATCTTAGTATCTTCAACTCTTAAAGCACCTAATTTTGTGTCGAAAACATAGGCTAAAAATATCTTACTTCCATTCTTCGCATACTTAACCGCTTCTAAGATAGTACAGAATTTTGCCTCTACCTTCCTTTCCCCATGAATACTTACCCGTCTTCCCCTAGGAGATGTCACATGAATGATTTTGCTTTCACATAAGATTTCCGCATGATAGCGGGATAACCAATCCATACCTACTACTACCTTGAATTCTCCTAAGACCATGGGAATCAAATCAATGTCAAAATCCTCATCCTCGATAGTAATTTTACAATTTCTACATATCTCATGCAAAAGGTAACTCTTACAGTCGGCTATTTCTACCTCTAAAGGTGTAAGAATTCTTTCTATCATGAATAAAGGGGAATGTATAAACTCGGTCGAAATGAATGATCTACTAGCCCCGGTATCAAACAACACATATGTAGGTATAGAGTTTATCATAAAGATACCTGACACCACATTCGGGTGAGCTCTAGCTTCTTCCATAGAAATTTGGAACATTCTTCCTTTAGCTTTAGCGGGCTCTTCCTTCTTTCCTTATTTCTTCACCCCTTGTTTGAGTTTTGGGCATTCGGCCTTCACATGGCCCGATTCATTACAGTTGTAGCACACTCTCTTGGGATTTGGGCAATTATAATACGGATGCCCTTCTTGTCCACAGTTGTAACATCCTTTCCTTCCCAATAAACATTCACCCGAATGGGGTTTTCCACATGTTTTACATCGTGGAAACCCTCTCTTAGAAGCCTATTTCTTTCCTTGTTCATGTGTTTTAGGTTTCTTGGAAGTGCCTTGTGTTGATCCTTTCTTGATTTGTCTTTTCTCCCCGCGTTCAACTTGTCTCTTCAACTCAATTTCCCTATCCCTTGCCAAATCGATAAGATCGTCCAAAGTTTCACATTTGGAAGGAGTTATGAACTCCCGATATTCAGCCTTTAGCATGCCATGATAACGGATAATCTTCTTCCTCTCCGTTTCGACTATTTCTCCGCAAAACTTCAGCTGGTCAAGGAAAGTATTTGTGATCTCATCGATTTTTCATCCTTTTGTCGGAGTCGAAGGAAATCTTCTCGGATTCGATCCACGGCTGATTGTGGACAATGGTATTTGATAAAAGGTTTCTTGAATTCTTGCCAAGTCAAAGTTTGAACATTATCCTCGTCGATCTCTTTACTATACGCATCCCACCAATCTTTAGCCCTTCGTAACAGTTGCCCCGTGGCAAACATGACTTGATCTTCTTTATCACAATGACTACGAATGAACACTCCCTCCATATTGGCTATCCATCTTTGACATTCAATGGGATCAATTTCTCCACTATAAGTCGAAGGCTTACATGCCATGAAATCCTTGTATGTGCATCGTCGTGCTTCCTTCTTGCCTTGAATCCCGGTTATCATTTCTTTCAACTCATCTACCTTACTTGTTACCATAGCCTCCACCCTACTTAACACTTGGCTCTCCACTTCTTGCGCTAGCTTCGAAACATTTGCATCAAACGCCTTCACTACTTCATCCGAAATTATCTTGTTTAACTCGTTTCGAGTTATCCGTTCTGTGGTATGCGTGTTTTCTCCACTTGCTATCTACAATTAAATATTCATGTTAAACATCATTACATTCATTCTCCTTATCTTTCTATACATCATTCGTTCTTAATAATTCATTCTCATAAGTCATAAACCCATCCAATCTTTCTTTACAACATTCTAAATGTGTTAATTACTTCATTCGTTCGTGTACAAGACTCCCCATTCTTTCACACATTCATCATTAAAACATGTTAGCTATCTTGAATTTTTAGTTTCATAATCAATTTGAGGCGTTACTAGTGTTTAACGAAGACTTAGAACTGAATTAAAGGGCCTCACACATCAAACTAGCAAATCAGAAAAAGCAGATAAGGAGATGCCGTCGCCGACGGCACATGTGTGCGTCGCCGACGGCCTCTAGAAAGTCGTGTCGCTGAAATTGTGCGTAGGCAGCAAGTTAACCCGTCGGATGAAATGGGTGCCGTCGCCGACGCCACAGGGGCCGTCGCCGACGGTCCTTCTGATCTGCAGACGTTGTTCAGCTTACAATTTTCATTTCCAGGCCTTCTTTCAACCCACAATGGTTCCGTGGATCCCCGAAACCTCCTGTAACATTCCTTAACATCTCAATCAAATCGTTATTGTATATTAACCATAATCTCTTCCCATTTTCCATCAAAGTCGTAGCTCAAAATCCTTAAGTCACTTACTTGCGTGGCGCTTTGGAGAACACACTTTCACAAGAGCTTTCGGTTTGAGTCCGAGCACCATAACTTGCTCGAATCTCTCAAACCTAGGCTCTGATACCAACTTGTAAGGTCTAAACTTTTGAAAGAAAGTAACAGAATTCGTTTGACAAAATGCTAAACAGGTCGAATAATTCATAAGTAAAATTTCCGTATTTACATCGTGTTAGCTAACGAAATAGTTACAAAAAGATTTCTACAACCCAACATTTCATAGCCAACTACATAGTCTTTAACTACTAGTTTAACATCCAACAACTACCGGGTTAAGTTACTTACAAAAGACCCTTTTCTTTTTAACAAAAGACATCATTTAACAAAAGTTTAAACCATAACTAGGATGTTTGCGGAAGCGTGCATCATAAGTGTGTTCGGTCCAAGTAATGTCATCCATCAAGTAGCTTTACCTACATACAACCAATCAACTAGACATTTTAATTAGATAATTCATACAACATCAAGTTACTAGTCGAACTACAAGAAGACATTTTTAAACCTTCATTCGAACATGAATTTCTCAACTTAGCACATTATCCTTTCTAACTGTAAAACCTCGAAAATTTACGTCCAATAATGTATTGACACGTGTCATAGGCTTTGAATATGTGAAAACATACTTTAGGGGGACTAAAGTTGACAAACAGTGAAACTATATGAATATAAGGGTCCAAAGTGTCAACAATTGATAAATAGGCTCTAAAATAACCCTACATGATGTTTATAATCTTAAACGGATAAATCATGGATCATACGAAGCGGAAAATGAAAGAAAGTGAGGAATTACAAACTACAGGGGCTAAATGTGTCAACATGTTGAAAGTATACCTCTGAGTGACCTTTTGGCAAACCCGAAGCTTTGTAATGATAAAATATACTCACTAGAATATGTGATAAAAATTTCATCAAGTTTCGTTATCGTATGAGAAAGTTATGATCAAAACCGTGCACGAAGGGTTAATTGCGTTAACATTGAATTTCGAGACTTTTCGGGTAAGCACAAAGTTAACCAAGGACTTTACCATGTTTGTAAATGTCCCAAGGTCCTTAAAAATTAGATTTGAAGGTCTAATGAGCAAGATAAATAGCCAAAACCACGTATCTAAGGACCAAGAACTGAAATGCAAAGCAAAGGAAACTTGTAACCTGATCTGCGCTTGTTCGCGCCACGCGAGGGGGGTCTCGCGCCACGCGAGCGACCTGCCAGCGCAGAATGTCGCACATATGTCCGTTATCAGCTCTGTTTCGAGTTGTTTCCAGCTGTTGTCGATACCTGGGGCTCTCCAATGGGTTTATATGCATGTAAGGACACTTGGACTGATCATACAACACCTACAAACACTTGTAACATCATTTTGAAGGATCAAATTTGATGTTTAAGAACACCCATTTTTGTAACAATTTCACATTCACTCACAAGATCATCTCTGGAGCTCTCTGGACGTCAAGACAACCTTCTAGTGATCTCTAAGCTTTATTAGGACTCTTGTAAGTGTTTATAACCTCCTCAAATTAGTTCTAGCTTAGTTATTTAAGCAAAAGTCAAACCATCGTAATTTCAGTTTGACTTTGAGATTAAACGAAATTTGCTCAGTCATTTCTCGAATTGAAAGTACCTACAAGTTGGTATTTATGTGGGTAACAAACCCTTAAAAGGGTATTTTCAGATTCCCACTCTAACTATGTTAATTATCGAGTCAAAGCTTGTTTCAAAAAGTCAACAGAATTGTTATTTGCAAATTTAAGCATGATTAGCAATGTAGGGTACATGCAACCTGTGTGATCATTAAAAATAACATGGTAATTAATGTAAGAACATGTCTCAACATGTTCAACTCAACAATTTTCAGTTTAAACCCGAATCGGAACCGAAAGTCGCATAAATTGACTTTTTCTTTGACTTTCAGTTCTGATCCGTTCATGTATGTTTGAGATCTGCCTTAGAGCTTATTTTGGACCAAGTTTCATATAAGTATAACTCTCTGAGATTTTACAACTTGGTTCCACACTTATCCGATTCATATGCATGTTTCCGATTTATGCTTAAATATGACTATTATGCCCTTTTGGCTATAAAACGTGATTTTTGAAAAAGTGAAAGAGTAGAAACATTTGTTACTGATTTATAAACTTGCACCTAAAATTTGATATCAGTTTGAGGTCCAGAATAAGAGTTATGCTCATTAGCGTATTTTGAAAGCTTTTTGTTAATTAATTGGCGTAATTAGCATATAACCTATTTAAACCCACTTTTTAATATCAAACTCTTTACCCACTGTTATAATATAATATTTTGGGATTTTTAAAGATTTTTATTTAATTTTTGGCTGAGCATAACATAGGTCTCTAAGTTAAATTCGGTTAATACCGATTTTGCCCTTTTAAGCCATAAAATGAGTTTTACAAATCCTTTTGACCCCAAACCTTTTTCTACTGATTTTATTTGATAAATAAAATATTTTGAGAATTCTGGAAATATAAAAATATCAGCTTTATTTTAAAAACCCGGAAACGGCTCTAAATCGCCTTTTTAAGCGTTTTTAACGCATAGTATGTACTATAACCATATTAAACATATAAGGTTGATACCTACAGATGTTTTTAGCATATTTGTATATAATAACAGTAAGTACAAGTTTATAAACTCAGGTTTCCAATTTTGACATTTTTAGCCCTTGTGAAATTACCAAAATACCCCTAAGGTGCATAGTTTGGTTTTAAATGATTAGTTTCACATATGGGTCATACCCTACTGTTATAACATGTTAAATTAAGTATATTTACTGTATAAATCAGACCCGTAACTCATATTTACAAATAAACTCTTTTATAATCTTTTAAATGACCAAAATGCCCTTATGAGGCATAAATTGTGTTTAAATTTATTTGGGGCATAATAGAAGATATCTTACTGATGTTATAACACAATTAAGGCATATTAACTCAGAGAACTTGCATATGACTCTTTTGGTTACCCGTAACGCCCTTTTCGCGTCCAGTTCGGTTTATGTAACTAGTTTGCATAAATTGACCGAAATGGGTCAAACATTATCATTTTGTCTCAAAATCCAGAATGTATTTAGTATACCCATATTATACAAGTATTCAAACTTGTCAGGTCTAAATCACATTCTATCCGGTCTTCGCTTAATCGTGCGTTTGAACCGTTTCGTCCTTAAAGCTAACCGGTCTAAGCTTAAGCTTAAATAAAGACCCGTTAGAAATCTAATAGGTTATTATAAACCTTCGTTCCAGATTAGGAGCACCGGTAAAAGCTACTTGCATTTTGCTTGTTGAGAATTATACTTTACTCAGGTAAATACTTTTAACTTATTTTCCCTATACGGGCTTGGGTACGGTATATAAAATACCGCTTGATCGAGCATCAAATCTTACATCTTTGGGTGGTTAATTGAATAATTTGATCGGCTCGTTTAAACCGTCTTGTTCACTTAAAGCCTTTGGGGGGTTAATGACCATGTCCCGGATATCCTCGGCATCATCTTACGAGATGGCCACGACCTGAGCACGGGGTGTAGGCGTACACCTGTCAGTGTATAACTCTATATTGTGGAGGGTCTATTGATCTTTAACCCGGCACGAACCGGGCTACTGAACGCACAAGTAACATGTAATTCGTTCACAAGATTATTATATTAAATAATTATCCCAAGTTATAAAATGTTTTGTGCCTTGAGCATTCAAATCAATTTTTAACCATTTTCAAAATGAGTCAGTTAAATTGTATTTACCAGTGTAAACTGACGTATTTTTCCCAAAAGGTTAAGTGCAGGTACTACACGTAATAGGCTGGCTGTCTTCTAGAGCGTCCACAATAAGTCTCGCAAGCTTGGATGACAATAAACTGTTGAACAATATCTTATTTTATTTTGATCCGCCTGTGGATCCGTTTCAACTATTCGTGATATTTAATATTACACTTTATTAAAGTTGAAATGAATCTATCTTTGCTTCCGCTGTGCATTTATATATTGTGTTGTTTGTCTATGATGATACCAACTACGTTACTATACTCCCCACCGGGCCCACCGGTGACACGTGGAAAATAGGGGTGTGACACTAACTCATTCAACCATATCCATATCATGTATTCAACTTACACTACCTCATTACAATTATACGGCTTCGACTATAGAATAATGACGTTTTACATTAATACATGCTAATAATATTTTGTAAGCAAAGGACTTACCTTTGTCGTTGTTCGTTTGAGATCCGGAGCGACTTGAACTTTCTTCTTTGATCCCTATAATCCAAGAATCGCATACTTTAGGCTTATGTCATTCTTTTTCATTCCGTTATCAACTTATTTACATTAAAACACAACAATTCTCAATTCTAACCATTTAACTTTGTAAAATCATTTGTTCACCTTATTCAAGCATTTTAACAAACACTTAGTGTGCGTACTACTAATTAAGCATAATGTACAAGTATTATATGCATAACATAGCTAGTTCATATCAATAACATCAAGAACATCAATTTCAATCAAGATCTCATACAACCTTCATCCTAATTCGATTCCAAACAGCAACATCTTATTAAGAACATCATCATGTAACATCATTTATGCTAATCTACACCAAAATTTCATGTTACATATCACCACCATCCTATTCTAAGTGGGTTTTTACTTTTAACCATCAATTAGGCCGAATTCAAGCATAATTCAAGCTCTATATGGAGTTTCTAACACATGTTCATACTAATTTCACATAAATTCGAGTTTTACTTAAAACCCATTTCATACATGATCATTAAATCATTAATTTCAACATACCTTATGTAGAGAATTGTTAGATGGTTATGAATCTCATCACATGCACAAGAATTTGATTCTAATTCATCCTCAATGGCTGAATTTCTAGTTGATATTGAAGAGGTGGGTGTTGTTCTTCCTGCCCTCAACCTCGACACACACACACACGCCACTAACTGGCTTCAAGTTTTTGTTATAACATTCTCATTACTAACATTCACCTTCAGCCTCTTATGTTTAACTACTTGTCAACTAATTACCCATCCTTTAATTAGATTTCTTTTTCTCTTAATAAACTTTGTTTATACTACTTAGTTTGTTTTACTAGCATGGTAAATAACATGCTATTATTAAAAGTCTAAGGTTATCATTTAATCCTAAGACTTCATACATGAATGTTATATCGAAACATATAATAATATAATTTTGGGGCGTTACAAATGACAAGTAGGACCATGGATATAAAGCCAAAATCGAAATGCAAGAGGATAAATTAACAAATAGAATCATGTAAACAACATAAATATAAACAATAACAACAAGATTCAAGCAAAGAGAACATAAAAACTCTATGTAAATACGAAACTGAAATTTAAATTAATTGTTTATATAAAGAATAAGCAGAGTAAAGGGTTGCTGAATGGTAGCATTTAATTTATAGTGGAAATCGCTGGCGGTGAAGAGAAAATAGATGGACACCCAAACGTCGAATTATAGAAATCTGCAAAATGACTTAATTAATTTCAAAGGAAAAAGGTTTTGTCGTAGGGCAAGCGGTGCTCAAGGCAGAGGCGAGCAAAGTGGCAAAACATGAGAAAGCCTGCTGGGAGAATCAACATGTGTTTGTCCCGTTTGCGTTTGATACCTTTGGTGGTCTCGCTCCTGACGCTGTGCGACTCTTGAATCGTGTTCAAAAAGTCGTTAATCGTAATTCTACGTCGCTAAAGGTTTCAAACTTTGTATTTAGTAGAATTGGTTTTTTTATTCAAAAGGGGGTGGCGGCACAACTTGTTGCCCGACTACCTGCCATTGCTTTGTAATTGCCTTTATTCATGTGGAATGATTTAACAATCTAAATCTAAATTTCAAAGTCTGTCCAATACAACATTAAATCTTAATTTTGAATATAAACCCTTAACTATATATATGAGCAGAATCTACCCTAAATTTTATATGATAAAACTAAACGGGTAAAGCCACAAACCCGACAGGTTTGACCCGAACCTGATCTGTTTAGTTAAACGGGTTCACGGGTTCGACCTGAAACTGACCCGAACCCGTTTAGGGTAAACCCAAACCTAGAAATTTCATGTTCGGCTCGGTTCGTGTCGTGTCAGAAATTCACACCCCTATACACACTTGATGAAGATGTACAATGAGAGAAAGATAACGAAACCAACCAATAGTATAAGTTTAGCATAACATAGCCAAAAAGTCAAAAAGCACATTGTACTAGATAAATGGCCTAATAGATACCTCTTATATAGGGATGAGCACCGAATTTACCGAACCAGGTACTTTTACGGTACCGATTCGGTACCGACTTTTGACATTTTCGGTACCGGTTTGGTACCGCCCTCAAATATCAGTACCGTACCGAACCGGGTATATTCGGTACCTGATGAAACACAGGTTAACACTAGGGTTAATCTGTGGGGTTGTTTCTTCGATGGGTTCAATCTCTCTTTCTGCTCGTGAAACGGCCTTGATCCTGCAAAACAGTAACACCGTTAGTCTCGTTAAGAGGGGAATATGGGGGTTTCCCTCTTAACCAGGCTCCGGCGTGAGAATAAGTACTGTTCCGAGGAAGGATAAACAGTGTGTGTTAAGTGTGGGAATATAGAGAGCAAGATCCCTTTACCTGAATGATGAAGGGTTCTATTTATAGCCGGGTGGTGAGAGAGGGAAGAGCAGCGATGCCAGCTGTGGTTGCGCGCCAGCTGTCCGACCAAGGGGAATATCCTCTTGGTCTCCTCTGTTGTGGTCAGTGTAGTGGTACACGTGGCGCGCTCGCATTCGCTCATCTTGGAGACGTCGTACTGGCTTTGTCGGGCTGCCCTTGGATTTGTTGCAGGCCTACGTGGCGCCTGGTGACTGGTGACACGTTGTGTCCTTTATGTCGGGTGGAGCATCTTTGGGGCCACCCAGATATTTTCCAGAAGCTTCTAGAAGCTTCTGGATGACTTCGTCGATGTCAGCGCCACGTATGGTGGAGAAAGTGGTGTGGTCCTTGCCATGTTGGCAAGGAATTGGGACCATACCTCTTCAAGTCCCCCCAGTCCAGTGTGCCTTCTAGTTGAGTTGATCGTCTAGGAGGGATTCTGGACTTATAAGTGTGGTATTTCGCTATGGTGTGAGGTCTTGGACCTTTAAAAGGTTGAGCCAGATGGACGCATGGCGTGCCGCGCATGGGTTTTGGCTCTTTAAAAAATTTAGCCAAATGGATGCATGGCGCACCGCGCATGGGTTTTGGCCCTTTAAAAAGTTGAGCCAAATGGACGCATGGCGTGCCGCGCATGGGTTTTGGCCCTTTAAAAAGTTGAGCCGAATGGACGCATGGCGCACCGCGCATGGGTTTTGGCCCTTTAAAAGTTGAGCCAAATGGACGCATGGCGTGCCGCGCATGGGTTTTGGCCCTTTAAAAAGTTGAGCCAAATGGACGCATGGCGTGCCGCGCATGGGTTTAAAGTTGAGCCAAATGGACGCATGGCGTGCCGCGCATGGGTTTTGGCTCTTTAAAAAGTTGAGCCAAATGGACGCATGGCGTGTCGCGCATGGGTTTTGGCCCTTTTAAAAGGTTGTCGTCGAGGGGACGCTTTGTCTGTCTTGGGAAGGGATGACTGATGTGACTGACGGGTGTCAGATGAACAGTTGCCTTTTCAGTTACCGTCAGAAGCTTTTCGGCGAAGTGTCAGGTAACTGTTCACCTACTTTCCGGAAAAAGAGGTGCCGCCTTCTCTCTCTTCTGACGTGTCTTCTCCCTGTTGGTTGTTTTTCCGGAGTCTGACCCCTCCACTACCCATCGCATTAAATGCAATGGGTATAAATACACGGTGGTTTGTCTTTCTTCTCCACTTATTCAAATTTTGAATTCCTGAAAACTTTCTTTTCCCTTCGTTTTCTCTCTTCTTCCGTGGGAGTTTATTTGCATCATAGTTAGTTTTCACAAAATGTCTTCTGCAAATCCGTCTTCAAGGAGAAGGAGGAACAAAGGGAAAACTCCTCCGGGCCCAGATCAAGCGGTGATAGGTTGGAAAGAGGAGGAGTTTCAGAATTTAGTAAGCGAGATGGGTTTCCTCCCTGACTGGGGTGCTCAGTATCCTACCCCTGGTTCTACAGCCATGGATGCTCCTCCCGGGCATATGACTCTGTATGCTGCCTACTTCCGGGAAGGTAACTTCAGGCTGCCGATTACCCGGTTTACTGCCGATGTGTTGAGGGGTTACGGTCTCCACATCTCTCAGATAAATGCCATTGGTCTCCCTCGGATTACTCACTTCGAGTTCATTTGTATGGCGAACCACTTGGATCCAACGTTTGAGATGTTTAACGTCTTCTAAACTGTTACCTATACAAGTGGGTTTTACTCTTTCAGTGCTCGTACCAACGTTTCTCCGGTTTGCTCTGTGCCACTGAAGAGTCTCCATGACTGGAAGCAGAAGTTCTTTTACATTCGCCGGGGTGTTGTTCCGATGGACATGCATTACAGATCTGTGGATGAGGGTATCCCAAAAGTTGATGTGGCTGCAGATTTTGCTGATCAAGACTGGTATAAAAAGTTGACCCGGAAAGCCACTCCGATAATCCAGCTTGAGGAGATGGCGTTGGTTGGTGCCGGGATGAGTATGAAGTGGATCCCTAAACATCCGATGGGAGTCCCGGTTTATGGTCATGAGGGCAAGTGTACGTCTCGTTCCGTAATCTTACTCGTCCCCTCCTCTTTGTTTGTTTCTCTTTTTTTTTTTTTGTATGTTGTACCTTGTATTGCTTGTGAGTTGTTCTTTATCTCTGTCCTTTTGTGCAGTAGGGTTCACCTTGTTGAACGTTTTGGATCCTAAGGCGCCGGGTACGATGGTTGAGGCGATACAAAAATCTGATAAACGGCCTTGGTTAGATCAGATTCGTGGCCGGTTTCTGCATCCAAGCAACGAGAGTTTCACCACTTATGTGAACACTGTCTTAGGTGAAGATAGTGAGGATGATGATGATGCTTCTGATTCTATTCGAGAGGAAGTTATCGTTCTCTCGAGTGATGGGTCTGGCAGATCTTTTGAAGATCTAACCTCTCGTTCCGCGCGTGCAGGTCCGGCGCAGGGGGTTGTGCATGAACCGGTGAACGAGGCTGTGGGTGGTGATCTGGAGATTCCGGTCGAACCTGTTGACCCATTGGAAACGAAGAGGAAAGCGAAAGCTGACAAGGCGGAATGGAAAGGGAAAAAGACTGAAGGAACTTCCTCTAAGTCTCCTCGTAAGCGACTTCATACTCTTCGTATCCTTGATTATGTTGTCGTTTCTGACACGTTGCCCGGTTTAGGGATTGGAGAGAAACGCCCTGAGTCGGACCCTGAGGACCGCGCAACTTTAACTGAGATTATGCAGAAGAAGATGTTTGAGGATAGGAAGCGAAAGCTTGACGAGCAGGCTGCTGCTGTGCTTGCCTCGAAGAAGATTAAACTTCAGAAAGAGAATCCTCCTGCCCCTTCTGAATCGGATATCGATATGGGTATTTTTGCTGAAAAACCAAGTGATTTGTTGCAGAAAATCTATGAAGCTTCTGGTATTCGTTTTACTTTTCCCCGGCGTCTCTTATATTTTCATTTGTTTGTCATTCCTTTCTTTGAATATGCTCTGCTCGTTTTGGAGCAGGTACCAAAACAGCCAAGAGTGGGCACAAGGTTGACATATCCAAGATTACTCCTCCAGCGTCTCCGCCGTCGAGGACCTTTGGGTTGTCTCCTCCCGATGAAACTTCTGACGGGAAGAAAAAAGGAGATGTGAATGTGGAGCAAGTTGGAGAAGGTGGTGGTAAGACGGGTGGTGATGCTGGTGGTGTTGATGCCACGGGAGGTGCTGGTGGTGATCGTGGTAAAAATGTTGAAGTTGAAGTCGAGGTAAGTGAAACTACCCCTCATCACACAGTGTATACCAAACGCCCCCCGGGTGATGGTGGTGGTGCGACCTCAGGTGCTGTCCGCAGCCCCCAGTTTGGAAAAGTTCATGCTGATTCTTTTGATACAACGAATCCTGCTTGTGACGATCTCCCGCACGTCCCCCGTTGGAACTTGATCCAAGGTTCTAGGATGGATAATCTTGAGAATTGTCATGACTTCTACTCGTTGGCTCTCCCCCCAGCTGAAAGGATGTTTCAGAAAAAGCGCTGTCGGTTTGAACTGTTAGATGATCATGTTCAAGCCGGGGTTAATTTTTTCTCTACTACTCAGGAGATTTTCCGTGAGTGGAAGCAGATGGGGGAGGACACATTGGAGTTTGAGAATGATAAGAGGCTTCTTGCGGAAGAGAAGGAAAAATTTAACGCTGAGAAGAAAGGGTTGGAGTGGAGGCTTGCTGATGCAGAAGGGAAACTTGCCCAGGAGAGGAAGGTCAATGCTGACAAGCAGAAAAATTGGGAAGCTGCGTGTGAGCGTACGAATGTGGAGCTTAAAACTCAACGTGACGCCATTGTACGATTGTCTGGTGAAAAGAAAGATATTGCTAAGGAAGCTAATCAGGCGCGCATGGCGTTTGAGAAGAAGGAGAAAGAATACATTGAACGCATCGCTAAGTTGGAGGTTCTTGCGAGGCAGTATGAGACTTCTGAACGTCTTCTTCAGGAGAAAACTGTTGAATGCACAGCCTCTGAACTTCTTGCTGAGGAAACGGCAGCGGATTGCAAGTGGTTGCTTTCGAGCGCAGTGCCTCTGGTAACTTTTTGACCTTTCTTTCTTCTTCATTTGTTTGTGTGTGACTTTCGTGAGCTGGCCAACTATATGTTTCTCTTGTTTGTGTGTTTCTTCGTAGATTGCTGATCGCATCATTAACTCCCATGAGCTGGCCAACTATATGTTTGAGTTGGGGCAAGCTGGCTATAACAGTGGGCGTAAGGATGGTTATGTCGAAGGCAGGGCTGCGGCGGCGAGTAAAGAAACAGAACACCATTTTGAGCTGTGGAAGGAAGATTGCATCGCTGCTTACGCCGCAAAGAGACAAGAGTTTTCGTCTTTGGAGTTTGCGGTGGTTAATGGTGCGAGAAAACTAGCTCGAAGGCCGGATGGTGTTGCTATGTTAAAGAGAGCGCTAGGTGATGAGGGTGGTACGACTGGAGGTGCTGGCTCCAGTCATCCGGAATGAGGGTTCCCGGCCTGCGCGCCGCGTATGACCTTGGTTGGTCTTGTAATCGTTGAAATGTTTGTGAACAATTATAACTTCTCTTATCGGTCGTGTTATTGGATAATTTAGTTTGCTTGACATTTGATATGTTAATATGTGCCTTCGCGTCGTTGCGAATTTTGTTAACGTCATAATATGTGCATGTAAAATTACTTTGATTTAGGTGTCACGAATGAATGATGGCGCTGACAGGTTTTGTTGTGTTTATTACAACGTTTTATTCTGTCGTTTATGTGCGCAGGTTGGTTCGTGGCTACGAAGTGATCGAATTTACAGGTTATTGTGTGGACCCAGCTGTGCTCAGCCTTGGGGGTGCTTACAATGTTTGTTTGTCCTGTGTTCGATGTTTTCGTGTTTATGTGGGCACGAAGTATTTGTTTGGCGTTTGTTAGGCTTTAGTTGTGTGTCTGACCCGGCTGCGCATTTGTTTGTGACAGGCGTTGGAGGTCTACAACGTTTCCTAATGGTCGAGCCATCGATGTTTTCGTGTATGCCCAAAGTAATATATGCAGTTATGACGAAGAAATTTGCATGATAGAAAGATAGCCAAACACTTCTTGTATTATCATAAATGTGTTGGCGACTTGGCCATTGCTATTACAAGAATTTCCTTCACAGGTAGCATTTTCTCAGCTGTTGGGCGTTCCATGTGCGGGGAACGTCCTTGTTGTCTATGGTGCGCAGCTTATAGGCTCCTTTTCCGAGCACGGTGCCGATGACATATGGGCCCTCCCACTTGGGAATCAACTTCCCGGGCTTTTCTGCATTTGAGGCCTCGTTGTCTCTGAGGACATAGTCTCCCGGGTTGAAGGTGCAGACTCGGACTTTGGAGTTGTAATATTTTTCCAGCTTCGATTTATATTTGGCTTCATTGATTGCTACCATCTCTCTTCTCTCTTCTAGGAGGTCGAGGTCGATCCTCCTTTCTTCTTCATTGTTGATCATGTTCATCGAGAGCATTCGGGGTGACGGCAGACCTATCTCTGCTGGTATTACTGCCTCTGACCCGTAAACCAGGCTGAACGGTGTTTCTCCGTTGCTTGTTTTGGGCATCGTCCTGTGTGCCCACAAAATGCTGGGCAGCTCGTCCACCCAGCCTCTTCTCTTCTCTCCTAACCTTGCCTTGATTCCATCGACGATGCTTTTGTTGACGGCTTCAACTTGACCGTTCCCCTGCGGGTGCGCGACCGAGGAGAAGGTATGCTCGATGTGTAGTTCTTTGAACCATTGTTGAAGATTATCTTCGGCAAAGTTGGTTCCGTTGTCTGTGACGATCTTGAGTGGCAGCCCAAAACGGCATATGATTTGTTCCCAGATGAATTTTTTGACGACGATGGCTGTGGTTGATGCGAGGGCCTTCGCCTCTACCCATTTGGTGAAATAGTCGACTGCGACTATTATGAATTTGACGGCTCCTGGGGCTTCGGGAAAAGGTCCTACCATGTCTATTCCCCATTGTTGAAAAGGCCACGCCGTGGTGACTGGCACCAACTCGTTTTTGGGGCGCATCGTTTTGGGAGCATGTCTTTGACATCCACTGCATTTCCGCAACTCCTTGACTGCATCCAAATGCATTCCGGGCCAGTAATACCCTGCATTCATGACCTTTGCTACCACCATTCTTGGTCCGGCATGTATGCCACAGATTCCCTCGTGCACTTCTCTGATCAAGTAGCTTGCGTCGTCGGGATCAACACATCTTAACAAGGGCCCGAGGTATGATTTTCTGTACAAGATTCCATCAGCCATCTGATAATGTTCGGACTTGTACTGGACTTTCCTCGCCTCCGCTTTGTTTTCCGGGAGTATTCCGGATTGGAGGTATGCGATTATCGGAGTCATCCAAGACGTTGTTCCTAGTTGCACGACGCTTACTTCTCTCAGCGGCACCGACGGGTTGCTCAAAACCTCTATGCGCACATCCTTTGCTAAGTGCTGGAAACTTGTAGAAGCGAGCTTACTCAGCGCGTCTGCTGGTTTATTCTCACTTCTATTAATGTGGTGCACCTTGTAGGAATAGAAGTTTTGCAACAGTGTCTTCGCTTGACTCAGGTAGAGTGCCATTGTGTCTCCCTTGGCTTCATACTGCCCGTTAATTTGTCCGGCCACCAACATGGAATCTACATGCGCCTCGATGTGTCTTATCCCCATTTTGATTGCCAACCTTAAACCCGCAAGGAAGGCTTCATATTCAGCTTCATTATTAGTGCTTTTAAAATCTAGGCGTATGGCGTAGGTGAACTCATGTTTGTCAGGGCTCACCAGCCGTAGCCCTGCACATGCGCCATCTTCGTTAGACGCACCATCTGTGTATAGTAGCCACGGTTCTTCCACTTGCTGTTTCTCGGCTTTTTCCATCACCTTGCATTCTCGATCTTTGTCATCCGGTACCTCTGTTATGAAATCCGCAAGTACCTGGCCTTTGATCGCCGGCCTTGGTCTGAACACTACGTTATGACCTCCGAGCTCTATTGCCCATTTTGCTAGTCTCCCTGAAATCTCTGGCCTTGCGAGTATGTTGCCAATATTGTAGTTTGTTAGCACGTGAATGACGTGATTGGCAAAGTACCTGCGCAGCCTTCTTGACGCATGGATCAGCGCGAGTACTAGTTTCTCCATGATTGCGTACCGGGTTTCTGGGTCGGTTAGAGTTCGTGACACATAATAGACTGGCGTCTAAACACCCAGTCGATCTACAAGCAACACTGCTCCTACTGCTCTGTCGGAGGCTGATAAGTACAGTACCAGAGGTTCGCCCTTGACTGGTGCAGTTAATGTTGGCAGCTTGATGAGGCAGTCTTTCATCTCGCGGAATGCGCTCTCAGCTTCCGGAGTCCACTGGAATTGGCTCTTCTTCATGCAGTTACGGAGAGTTTTTATAAACGGAAATGATTTAGCTGCGTGATTGGCCAGGAAGCGGTTGAGTGCTGCCAGCCGTCCTGCCAATTTTTGCATCTCCTTAATCGTTGACGGTGACGGCATGCGTTCTATTGCTTGTATCTTGTCAGGGTTCACCTTGAAACCATCTTTCGTGACGATGAAACCCAAGAATTTCCCCTCCTCCATGCCGAAGGAGCATTTCGCTGGGTTTAACTTGATGCTGACTCCGCGCAGAGTGTCAAATGTCTTTTGGATGTTCAGCAACATTGTACTCTCCTCTTTGCTCATAATAACCAGATCGTCCATATACACTTCTATATATTTGCCGATAGCGTCGTGGAAGGTTTCGTTCATGAGCCTTTGATAAGTCGCGCCCGCATTTTTTAAACCAAAAGGCATTTTGGTATAGCAGTATAGCCCTGTTGGCGTGCGGAACGCGGTCTTATCTTCATCCTGCACGGCCATCTGTACCTGGTGGTACCCTTTGTAGCAATCAAGGAAACATTTCCATCGGAATGTTGCGAGTGAATCGATATTCTCATCGATATCTGGTAGGGCGTAACAGTCGCGCGGACATGCCTTATTCAGATCTTTGTAATCAACGCACATTCTCCAGCTACCGTTATTCTTTTGGACCATCACTGGGCTTGCTACCCATGTTTGGTACCTGACCTCCCTGATGATTCCTGCGTTTAGCAGCTCTATCACTTGCTCCTTCATGGCGTCGTGCTTTATGTCTCCTAAATGGCGCTTAGCGTGTACCACCGGTTTGGCTTCTTCCGAGACGTTTAAGCGGTGTTCAGCGATGTGCCGTGGGACACCCACCATGTCTGCTGGCGTCCAGGCAAAAACATCCATATTTTGGAACAACAGTTTTTTTAGCGCTGCGCGCGTCAGGTCGGACATTGCGGGACCCAAGGTTACTGTCTGTTCCGGATATGCGCTGTTTAGCACCCACTTTTCTGCCTCTTGGCGTGCTTCTAGTTTCCTTGTTTTCGCAGGTCTTAGCTCATCTGTTGCTAATACTTCTTTGCTTGCGTAGATGATGGCTACTCCTGTCTTTGTTGGGAATCCCACTGCTGAGTGTGGGCCAGAGCAGATCATGCTGAAATCGCCTTGGGATTCTCTTCCAAGCAGAATATCATGTCTTGAATGTGCTGGCAGTACCATGAACGTGACTTCTTCTGTTCTTGAGTTTCTTCCGTCCGAGTGCAACACTGGGAACGATATTTGTCCTAGAGGAAAAACGGCTTCGTTGCAGAAGCCAGTGAGTGGGTAATCAACTGGTTCTAAGCGCGCTTTGTCCTCTTGATCGAACTGATTAAAACACTGTTCATATATGATATCCGCAGTGCTCCCCGGATCGATGAAGATGTAATCTGTTTGGTAATGCCCTATGACGCCTGAGATGACTATTGGTCTTCTTTCTCAAGGGCCTCCTCTTACCACGGGGAAAACAACTTGTTTTTCGCGCCATGAGTCGTCTTGCGCGCGCTTGTTGTGGTTTCTTCTTGGCCTTCGTGGACCCCCTTGAACCATGTGGGTTTCTAACTTCCGGAGTTTTTTGTTGTCCGGCCCTTCTTCTCTTCTTTGAATCTGACGGTAATCACGCCTTCCGCCTTTGACCAGGTGAGTTAACTTTCCGTCTCTTAAGGCCCTTTCGATTTCTTGTTTGAGGCTGAAACAATCGTCGGTTAAGTGGTCGGTGTCCTTGTGGAATTCACAAAAAAGATTTGGGTCTTGGCCCCTTTTGTTGCGCATTTGTAGGGGTGGTTTAAACTGGTGGTTCTCGGTCGCTAAGACTTCTGAAGGGGTTTTTGTGAGGGGTGTCCACTGTTTCTCCCTGTTTTCTCGTTTCACCTCTTTCCGGTGAGCTATTTGATTGATCGTGTGGCGCGCATCCTCTCTTACCGGGCTTCGTTCTTTGTGGCTTGATGCCTTCCAAGGTTGGCTTCTGCCTTTCTTGCCGTGCCGGTCGTTATGGTTGTAGCTGCGTTGACGGTGATCATCACCGGTCAACTGTCTGTCCGACTGCGCGATAGTTTTGGCTGCCTCGATGAAGGTTTCCCAGTCTTTGAGTCCTCCGTCTCTGCCTTTGACACGTTTGATTAAATCATCGCACTTGACTGCTCGCATGAAGTGTGCGCGCATCATCTTCTCGCCTACATCGCCGATCTCCAAACATTCTTTGTTGTACCTAGTAATGAAATCTTCCACGCTCTCGTGGTCTCTGCGCCATATGTTCAAACAATCGGCCGGGTCCCTGGTGTGTCGTCGTTGCTGTGAGAAGTGTGCCAAGAACTTCTCTCGGAAATCAACCCATGATTTGATTTTCCCTGCTGGTAAGCTGTCAAACCAGACGCGCGCTGCGCCTATGAAGGTTTGAGCGAAAAGATGACACCAGGTTGGTAAGTTCCATCCGCCCGTTGCTCCTGCACCGTTAAAAACTTGGAGATGATCGTCTGGGTTTGTCAACCCGTTGTATTTGCCCACGTTGTGTGGCAGTTTTGTTTTGTCTATGGCAGCCGTGGCGATCTCTCTGATGAATTTTGAATTCTCAGCCATGTCGTCTGGACGATAGCTCAAGGTGTAATCGTGCTCTGCTTTTGGATCATATCCTGCGCGCTTGCGAGGCTTGTATGCTTCGTGCTCTGGTGGCAGCCTGCTGAACACTGTGTTCGTCTCTTCGTCGTCTTCCAATTCGTTGTTTATGTTGCGCGGGCCTAAACGACTTTGTATTGGCTTCTTTGGTTGGTGAGAATGCTGCATGTAATTGCTTTCTGTTTCACCATAAGTATCGCGTGTGTCGTGCGCGCTTGGCCTTCTGATATGTGGTGGAGGTGTTGACTCAGGGCGCAGATTGAATGCACTGGTCTGTTGAGGCATGGGAGCGCTCAAAGGCCTTGGCAGTGGAGTGACAAATGCGGACTGATTTGCTTGTGCTTGAAGCAGGGCTTGCTGCGCGCTGAGTTGTGTGTAAACAAGGTTTATCGACGCCACTTGTTCGGCATACCAGGAAGCCAGAGTTTTTCCTTCGGGTAGCCCTAATAACGCTGAGAAGTTCAGTTGTGCTTGATCCGATGGAACTGAGGGGCCAGCTCCATGGTTCTGAGTTTGCACTAGTGGTGGTGGTGTCTGTTGGACTACCTCTGACGGAGGCTGGAACGCAGCTCCGTTTGTGGTTTGAGTGATGATTCTTGGTGGAGTTTGGAAAGTAGCACCAGGTGCGTTTTGAGTAACAATCCTGGATGTACTCCCAAAGATGCTGGGAAACTCCGTGTTCATCGGCCCTTCTTGGATAATTTCGTTCCTTGGACCTCGTTGGACGTGTACGTTGTCCGAAACGAGTTCGAAGGAAGAAACGTCTCCGTCTACTTGGTGAGAAGGGTTTTGTTCAGCCATTTGGACGAGAGTTCTTCAAAAAGAAAAAGAGATGAGAGTGGTTTTTGCTAAAAGCGGATGGCGCCAATGATGAAACACAGGTTAACACTAGGGTTAATCTGTGGGGTTGTTTCTTCGATGGGTTCAATCTCTCTTTCTGCTCGTGAAACGGCCTTGATCCTGCAAAACAGTAACACCGTTAGTCTCGTTAAGAGGGGAATATGGGGGTTTCCCTCTTAACCAGGCTCCGGCGTGAGAATAAGTACTGTTCCGAGGAAGGATAAACAGTGTGTGTTAAGTGTGGGAATATAGAGAGCAAGATCCCTTTACCTGAATGATGAAGGGTTCTATTTATAGCCGGGTGGTGAGAGAGGGAAGAGCAGCGATGCCAGCTGTGGTTGCGCGCCAGCTGTCCGACCAAGGGGAATATCCTCTTGGTCTCCTCTGCTGTGGTCAGTGTAGTGGTACACGTGGCGCGCTCGCATTCGCTCATCTTGGAGACGTTGTACTGGCTTTGTCGGGCTGCCCTTGGATTTGTTGCAGGCCTACGTGGCGCCTGGTGACTGGTGACACGTTGTGTCCTTTATGTCGGGTGGAGCATCTTTGGGGCCACCCAGATATTTTCCAGAAGCTTCTGGATGACTTCGTCGATGTCAGCGCCACGTATGGTGGAGAAAGTGGTGTGGTCCTTGCCATGTTGGCAAGGAATTGGGACCATACCTCTTTAGTACCGGTATCCACTTTTGGGGATTTTCGGTACCGGACGGTACCGAGCTCATCCCTTCTCTTATATGATAGACAAGTCTTACTCTCCATCCTCCTAAATTGCTTCCGATCAAGCAATACTTTCTTTTTCTATATCCCACTTCGACCTTATTCTCATAATGATATACGTACAATCATAAACCACGTATGGGGTTACATCGTACTTGATTGTCAACGAATAGTTCATAGGGTTTACGGCCTAGGGTCCTTTTCTATATTCATAACTAAATTCAAGACGAAACACCGACCTGAACCAACCCGACCCGTTTACCTAATCGCGAAATCGTTGATGCAACATCTAACATAAAATTAGAAACCCTAAGTTATCTAATCCCACTAGTCAGAAAACCTTATATTTACAGCTGCATTTTACTTTTTTTTTTTTTTTTTTTTGAGAATATATTTTACTATTTTGTTAAGCGTAGATAGAGAGAGTATATATAATGAGGTGTGCCTGGCCCACATAAATGGTAGCAACGTGGACCCACGTGTCAACTTTCAGAGTATACTGACACGTGGAAAAGAAAACACCAGAAGCTTACTGAATCTTTTAGTCTATAAATAAGCTCACCTCTACTCTTAACTCTCCACATCAACCAACCATTATTCCCCTTCACTTCACTTCACTTCACTGCCAGCCATCTTTTGAATCTTTGTGGATCGGTCGCAGATTTCTGTGACCCACTTTGCTCAATATTCACATCAACCCTAATAAACAACAATCTTTCTTTCTGATCTTGTTTTTGATCGTCAGAAAATAATGAAGGAAGTTGCTGGAAACCCTCTGCAGTTGAAGTCGATAAACCACATCTCGCTAGTATGCCGATCGGTCGAAGAATCTATCGATTTCTATACGAACGTTCTTGGATTCGTCCCCATCAGAAGGCCTGGTTCTTTTGATTTTGACGGTGCATGGTAATTTGATGCTCATGTTATAACTTGAATTTACGTTTTCAGAATGTCCAGTAGATAATCTTGATTGATTGATAGATAATATAATATTATTTGCAGGCTGTTTAACTTTGGAATTGGGATTCATCTATTGCAATCCGAAAACCCGGAAAGCATGCCCAAGAAAAGCGAAATAAACCCCAAAGATAATCATATATCTTTCCAGGTAACCATTACTAGGCCTCCAATAAAAAGTGGTCGAATACTAAAATAAATAATTCAGGTGTTTTATGCCAGTAGAAAAAAAGGACCCCTAACCTATATATAATAAACTTGTATATAAAAAATGGGCTAAAACTAATGAGTTTTTTTTTGAGATAAAACTAAACATGATTTTGTTTTACTATTATTTAGTTAGTTTTTGAATTTAATAAAACGATGATAAGATTGTAATTTTGAATTTGGGGAATCATAATTTTGACTAGGGTAAAATCGTAATTTGCCAAAAGCTATAACGATGACAAGACTGGAAATTTGACTGGGGCAAAATCGTAATTTTGTAATTTTGAACTGCGGGCATAAGCGTAAATTGTTCGGGTCAATCGTAACTTGCCTGACCCTATTCCCCTCGTTCTCTTTATATAATATATATAATGTAATTTTTTCAACAAATTTTTTTTATTCGTATCGTCTTTGGGACTTGAACACAAGACCTCCCTCTCTCAAGGTGTTTAAAGGCTTTGCCTTTGTCAATAGACCATCACCCATTGGCATATATAATGTAATTATTAGCCTTTTTTCAATGGTTTTCTAAGAAAAAGTTATATATATGAAATATATAAAGAAATTAAAATATTTGAGCCACCGGACAGTGGCTCACCCATCCTGTAGATGATCCAGGTTGGCCCGGCAGTTTAAGAAATTGATAAGGATTTGTTAATAAATAAATGTTAGTTTTGATATAATAAATAATTTAAAGTTGGAAATGTGTGATTACAACAACATGCAGTGTGAGAGCATGGGGACAGTGGAGAAGAAACTGAAGGAGATGGAAATAGTTTACAAGAGACAACGAGTAGAAGAAGGTGGAATCTACGTGGACCAGTTATTCTTTCATGATCCAGATGGGTTCATGATCGAGATATGCAACTGTGATAACCTGCCGGTCGTCCCTATAGCCGGAGAAATGGTCCGATCATGCTCCCGTGGTGTAAACTTAGATATTGTTATTCCTCAGAAACAAATTCAAACATTTGTTCAGATGTAGTAAGCGTCTTTTTGGACTATGGTTTGTATTTTGTAAGGTGTTAATTATCAAGTGTTTTGTTATTTGTGATTTATGTGTTAGTGTTCTTAAATAAATAAATAAATTACATACCATTAATTTCTATTTTTTTTTTTTTGTTGATTCTACAAGTGGCCAAATTTTCATATGAATGTTCGTTGAAACGCATAAAAACCAACCCATTTCATCGTTTTGGTCACAAGATTTTGTTGCTGGGTCCTCAAACTCGTCAACTATGGAATAGAAGACAACTGCCGAACATGTGACATGTATTTAACTTTAAAAGTAAAAATGTATAATCTTTAATTTTAGGTTTAATGTATAGTATAAAGTTATTAAAAATATCAATACTCTGAACCTACTAAAAACGCTCTAACAAATCAAGAGTAATCAATCATTTGATCAAAAGAGTAAACTATCGTTTTCGTCGTCAATATGGTTTAGGTGTACTCACTTTCGTCTCTATGGTTTTGATTTAGTCATTTTCGTTATTTTTTTATTCATTTTATTTTTCGTTTGCTTGGTTACACTATTTTTCAAAAAGTTTGATGTTTTCATTCACTTATTTTTTATTCGAACACCATTTTTACGGTTACATTCTATCTAATCTCGCACTTGTAATAATTTGAATTCACATCACTTTTGTAGTATGGGCAAACAACATACCTATAGGTCACGAGCTTTAATCCATCTTAATAACTAACGGTTATAAGAATTTGAACTCATATCACTTTTGCAAAAGGGCAAACAACATACCACTAGATCATGAGCTTTCGTCCACCTTAATAACTAACGATTAAATGAAGGGTATACATGGTTTTTTTTTATATATACAGACAGATCATAAAAAACATCCCTCGTTTAGCCAAACAGAAATGACTACTTTTTGAAACGAGCGGAAATATTTTAAAATGGAGGAAAGTAACGAAGATAACCAAACCATATAAACGAAAATGATAGTTTACTCAAAAATCAAATGAATTTAATTTATACTCTTTGTACTCATTTACGTGCTGGTTAGTACAAAATTTGAAATAACCTGAATTATATTTTAATACTAGTAGTAATTGACAACCTCAACTTCAGTTGCTTGTGGTTTCTATTTCTTATTGTACCTTCTAACTGTTGGAAATTAGGTATGTGAATGAATGTCTCAAGTTGTTAAAACTCCTTGTCCCACATCGGTGGGATGAAGAATATGAGAGTGGTATATAATGAGTGTAAGGAAGATGATATCTTCTATACAAGTGGACACACCCAGTGGCAATCCTATAAAAGGAGTACACCCAGTGGCAAGCCTATAAAAGGAGTGCATTCGTTTGAGTTATGAGGCACTGGAGTTACCAGTATACACCAACAACAGCAATTAGCAATCTCTTTGCAACTTATTCAGTTTCGTTTCACGCAAGTGTTCAAGTCCGGCAGTGCGCTGTTGCTGCTTCGACCCGGCGTACCCTGGGAACAGACCGCGAATCTGTTTAAGGGAATTGTGTCAAACACAAGCCCGGTTCACTGTTATTGTATTAATACGTTATTTGTTTCTGTTTTCTTGTTTATATTCCCAGTTTTACGAGATAAGCTATCTGTAATAATTTTCAAACAGTAGCAGTTGTATAACACTAACTTGTATAATATGAGAGAACTAATAATTCAGACTTTTTTTATATGAGAGTAAGGCAAATTGGACTACTAATAGTCCAAACTGATAACAACTTATCCAGTGACAACTTTTACTCTCACAATCTAATTCTAGCATAGAAGTAACTCTATATTCCTAACTTTCATTTTATATTGTTTCAAAGTATTTTACAACATTTTGATCGAGACAAAACTTATTCAATTGTTTAGTAGGAGCATGTGGAGTTAGTGAGTTACTCTTCCGATAAAATGAAATTGCCCTCGACAATAATAGTAAAAGTTGGTATTTTTCACATTGCTAGTATGTTTCTATAGTATTTACTATAAATAGTAACCATTGGAGTTCTATAAATAATAACCTTATTAGGTACTCAATAAACTTAATTGTTAGTTCTTTCAACTCCTATTGTTAGCTATTAGCAAAATGCCACCAACGCTCGTAATCCATGTATACTCATTAGCAAAAGGCCACCTACACTCGTAATCGCAGACAGCGGTTGTGACCCGACCCATCACTAATTCCAAAGAAACCCACTGCCCCAGACCCATAATGATAAAACCCCTGACTCGCACATGATATTTTGTCACGAACGAGAACAGACGGTCTCCTTTGGAGAAAATCACTGGAGTACCAGTAACACACTGCTCCTTTGGTGTTTGTTCTAATCACAAGGCTTTAAATATAAAACTCTTAAGATTTAGCATGTTTTATATTAAAAGCGATAAAGAAAAACTACTACTAAAACTAAAAGTCTAATTTATTTTGGAGTAAACTTCCGTTTTGCTCCCTGTGGTTTGGTCACTTTAACGGTTTTGCCCCAAACCTTTTAAAATAGCCATTTTACTCCCTGATCTATGAAGGCCTTCATGATTTTGCTCCCCGCCCCTAAACGTCTTCCATTTTGGGTTTTAAGCTGGAATTGTAAAGGGGAGGTTGGGAAAAGACATAATTGCCCCTCAGGTGTTTTGCACGTGACAGACTTTAACTGTTAAAGTGGATGACGTTTAGGCGCGGGGAGCAAAATCATGAAGGCCTTCATAGATCAGGGAGTAAAATGGCTATTTTGAAAGGTTTGGGGCAAAACCTTTAAAGTGACCAAACCGCAGGGAGCAAAACGGAAGTTTACTCTTTATTTTTGAATAAAACGATTAAACATTACAAGCGTTATTACTAAACATTCATCAAACTCATTTTACATGAGTTAAATGCGATTTTAGTCCCTGTGGTTTGGGTCATTTTGGCAGTTTAGTCCAAATGTTTCATTTTTAACCTGTGGGTCAAAAAATGTTTCACAGTTGCCATTTTAGTCCACTGGGTTAACTTCATCCTTTTTTTCTGTTAACGAGAAGGCCAATTCGGTCATTTTATATGGCTGAATTGCCCTTTTAGTTAACAGAATTACATACAAAATGACCAAATTGGCCTTCTCGTTAACATAAAAAATGGATGAAGTTAACCCAGTGGACTAAAATGGCAACTGTGAAACCTTTTTGGACCCACAGGTTAAAAATGAAACCTTTGGACCAAACTGTCAAAATGACCCAAACCACAGGGACTAAAATGGCATTTAACTCTGAAAATTTTAAGTTTTTAAATGAGTAAACCTTCTAAACTGATCAAAACAACCAAACTGAAGAAAGTCAGCTGATTTAAAATATTTACCACCCGGTTCACGATTAGGCTTTAAAGATTTGATTTACGGTTTTAACTTGGGACCAGCCGTTTGACATTTATTATTAGGCTTGTAAACGAACCGAACGAACACGAACATAGGCATGTTCGTGTTCGTTCATTTAACTTTAACCGAACACGAACACAAACATATAATCGAACACATTTTTTCGTGTTCGTTCATTAAGAACTCGGGCATGTTCGTGTTCGTTTATGTTCGTTCGCTTAAAGCCTAAACAAACAGTTCACGAACATAAACGAACACAAACGAACATAAAAAAAATTAACTGAACATATTTGAATAAACATAAATTAACATGATTGAAGAAACAGGTCTAATATATTACATTTAATCCGAAAACACATCTAAATAAGGGTTTATAGATATACTAATTAGTTATATTTATATAACTAGTTAGAAAACCTAATATTTATTTATATAAATATAACTATTTATGTATTTATTAAAATCTAAACGAACATAAACAAACGTTCACGAACATAAAAGAATGTTCACGAACATAAATGAACGAACATAAGGTGTGTTCATGTTCGTTCATTTAATTAAACGAACAATTTTTTTTGTTCGTGTTCGTTCGTTTATTAAATAAACAAATATAAACGAACTTTCCGCCGAACAAGTTCATGAACCCGTTCGGTTCGTTTACAGGCCTATTTATTATCTACAGACTTAAGGGGCCATAACACAGTTTAGTTAAAGTACAGGGGTAAAACTAAAACTAAAACTTTGATACCTGTACTTGATCAGTTGATCCGAACGGATCGGAGAAAACGTCTACACTCCACCGCATTCCGTCACTGCTCCGTCGGAGATCTCCGATCAGATTACGCTGTACGTATTCCTATCGTTCTCTTTTAATAATAACACAACATACATCGACATACATGTATATATTGCAATTAATTTCTGTATAATGCACTTCATATCATCATCATTAGGGCTCGTATTATGGTTTTGTTACGTTTTATCATAATGATCTGCTTGATGCTTCCGTTTGTTGAGTTTTTGTAACTGCTTTGGGATCTGCACGGATATTTCGATCTATATAAAAGCATTGCTATCGGTTAGGGTTTTTATTTTACCAAATAGTGGAGGTGTTTACGAAATTGAGATGAAATTGTATCTGAAGTCTAGACTGTAGAACTAAATTAGAGGGGTTCCAGCACCTGAATTTGTGGTTTTTGTTTTCAGTTAGATAAGTTAGGGTTTGAATTTTAGGATTAAGTTTGTATTTGTGAAATTTATTTGTGCAAAGGGATTCTTTATATGCTATGCGGTTAATTTCGGTGATATATCGGTCCCCTCAAATATTGGTCAGAATGTCGGTACCGATATTATCGGCGATATTGACCGATATTTGACTGATATAACAGATATATCACCGATATTTGACCGATATAACCGATATATCACTGAATTATTAGTGTTAAATTGCTATATATATAAGTTCTGCATTATATTAAAATTACCTATAGAGCTGGGGGTCTCTTTGGAAGCAGCCTCTCTAACCTCATCGATAGGGGTAAGGTTTGCCTACATCCCACCCTCTCCAGAACCTGCCATTAGCTTTGCTAATTGTGGGATTTACTGGGTATGGTTGTTGGTTGTTGGTATTATATTAAAATTACCGATATCTTACCGAGATAACCTCATCATCATCATCATCATCATCATACTCAGTAAATCCCACCAATAGCAAAGCAAAGGTAGGGTCTGAGGAGGGTAAGATGTAGACAGCCTTACCTATACCCCCGTAGGAATAGAGAGGCTGCTTCCAGTGAGACCCCCGGCTCGATAGTAGTTTTGCATCAAGCCTTGGACATAAGGCACATAACACTCAGCAATCGGGACAAAGACCGATTAGTGCATGTACCCTTTTGTCTTTCAGCTATCAACGCCACCACATGATGCATGATTAACCGTCCTCAGCTTTTAACGTTATTTTCACAAAATTAGTAAAATAACGTTAAAATTAGTGCACTTTCACTTTTGCCCCCCGATGGCCCACACATATATACATTATATGCGCATACCGCAAGCGGGGCGTGACCGATATCGATATTTTACATTATATGCGCCCACACATATATACATTATATGCGCATACCGAGATAACCTATATCTCAAATATCGTTCTTGACCGATATCGATATTTTACCGGATTAACTGCATAGTTAATATGCATGTGATAAAATTTAGGTGACTTCTTGGATGTTATTTATTTGGTTTGTAAATGTGTTTTATCATACATGGAACGCTTACTTTAGATTATTGTTGCAGACACGCGTATAATCTAGTGGACCAAAATGGCTAGCACAGCTTGTTTTATGATCATTAGCAAAAATGACATTCCTATATACGAGGCTGAAGTTGGGACTGCTCCGAAAGTATGATTTTCTTTAATATATCACTTGTGGATTTTACCAATCTGTTACCATATGTCAAATGATGTTTCTTTTTCTTTCATAGATATAATATAAACCTGTACAACCATGTATGGGCATAGAAAATTCTATTCTGTTGTGAATTTGTATTTTCTGAGATTTTTTCAAGCACACATACTGATTTAAAAACTCGTATGTTGCAATGTCATTCTAGAAAGAAGAAGCTGCGCATCAGCATCAGTTTATTCTTCATGCCGCTTTGGATGTTGTACAGGATCTTGCCTGGACAACAAGTGCTATGTAAGATTTCATAATCACTCTTTTTAACGCTCAATCAAGAAAAACGTGCTCATGTAATATTGTTTCAACTATTTCTGCTTTCAGGTTTCTGAAAGCAATTGACAGGTTCAATGATTTGGTGGTGTCTGTGTACGTGACAGCTGGTCATATCCTTGTTTTATTTTTTTGTTGACAAAAATTACTCTTGTGATTGCTCAATGGTTATGTAAGGTGATTTCCATTTCTTTAAGGTATTATTTTATGAATCTGTATTATTATCTTTCCGTTTGATTTTGCTTGACTCAAGCTATACATACACGATTGATGCTGCTTCATGACTCCCGTAATGATGATGGAATCAAAAGCTTCTTTCAGGAGGTCCATGAGCTTTATATAAAGGCAAGTTCATTTTCCGTTCATTTCACCTTAGCAAGTGTTCTAAACTTTTGATGCAAGAAAATAATACTTTTTTCTTTCATGCATATAATGGGCTAAACCCTTCAAATTAGCCCCCCGCAAAGCGTGTATGGACTTTTCAATGTCAATGGTTTTTGTTAATTTAGTTACTTTATAACTCTTTGCAGACTCTTCTGAATCCTCTCTACCTACCAGGATCCCGTGTTACTTCTTCACATTTTGATACAAAGGTTCGAGCCCTTGCAAGAAGGTACCTATGAAGGCAAATGGGTAAATTTAAATTTCAGTCCTTTTAATTGCAACCATTACCCCATTTTAATGCTGGTTCCAACTTCTCTACAAGATGTCTGCCTAGTGCCTACACTACACTTTGCTGAAATTATTGTTTTTCATGGGTTATGTAAAAGTGTAAGTTTTTTTTTTTTTTTGTATTCTGGCTAATTATAGGACATGGCCTTTTGCTTGTTAAATAATGATAGATTTAAAAAAAAAATTGTATTGTTTAGCATATTATGTTACTTGCTAGGACCTGATTATGAAATCATCTCCACGTAAGTCAATCCTGAAGTAATAAGAGGTGACAATTCTGACCCCTTACATGTTAATTGGATCAATTTGGGTTATGATTATCCCTAATGGGTCAAACTGGTAATATGTATTGGTTAACTAAAATGGAAACGGGTCAAATTGTTTTGTTAAAAAAAGTAAACTACTATTGAGGTAATATAATTTTGTAATCATAATTGGCCCACTATATACAACTATACATATATTGACATAAAAATGTTTTGGGTCAACCTGACCTGTGCATAAAAAGTTACCCGTTTTGCCACAGGTGCTCAACTGGTCTAAAACATTGATAAACAAAAGTGTTCTCTTTATGCACGCATTGAAATACCACATAATTACATTATTATACAACGATATACAAAATGGTAATCATGTATTGAAATGTAGAAAAGCTTCGGGCAGGTTCATCTCGAACACTTGACTCATTATGGGTTTGCATTCATTCTTTGTTTACAACTGCAGCTCCTAAAAGAATGAAGAAGGGTAAGCAAGATTTGGGTGAAGAAATAGTCCTTTAATCGGGTAATTTTCTAATCGTTTTCCGCTTATCTGATTACAACCTTCAATCGAATACCATTCCCATTTATTCTTGTGATTTCCATCTCTTCTCCACACCACCATTTCTTTAGCAATTTCCTTGTATAAACACACACCACCTTCAATTCCCACACACTTGGTACTGCCACCAACAAATCTTTTTCCTAATTCAACTGGCATTCTTTCAATAACATTCCATTTATCATCCTCTCCTAGCTCCCAAACTAACACATTTCCGTCATGGGTCCCGCCGATAACCGCCAACTTGCCGTCTCGTGGGACCATGGCGGCGAATTCGAGTGTGTCACCCATTGGCACATTGAGCTCTTTCCATTTGTTGGAACTCATATCAAAGCCCATTATACTATATGCGCGGGCTGAGGTCATCCAGTAGAGGACCCCACGTGAGTAGACACTCTCGTTTGGGGTCCATACAGTAAGCCTCACAGCAAACTCTACTGGCATGGAACCTATAATCGTCCAGTTATCACTTCTGGAATCGAACATTTCTAACGTCGGTTCATATGAGGCGGCACCACCACTTTCCGCCTCGGACATCCCACCCGCCACGTAGATTTTACACCTGCTGGGACAAACCTCTATGACTCCCACTGCCGGATTAGTCCTCGGTTTCCGCAGCCGGGGAAGGTGGCGGAATCGACCAGTGAATGGGTCACACACCGACAGCTGAACGGGTACGCTGCCAGTCGATTTAAACAGAATCAACCCGTGTCCTGGTATAGTCAACACAGGCCGGGTGAGGCTAGGAACATGTTTCAAACAGAGCAGGTGCCAAGTGCTCTCAATCGGGTTATGAACAAAACACAAGTTGCGGGCGCGGGTGGGTAAGGCAACGAACCATGGCGGGTGTTGGTGGCAGCTGGTGGTGGACCGGCCACAGTCGTGCCAGTGACGGCATGTGACCATGGCACGTGCCAAGGAGTGTGGAGGGAGGTAGGAGAAGACGTTGGATAGCAAATCAGAAGGAAGATTGTTCCACATGATTGAGTGGTGGATGAACAAATGAAAATATTTGCAATTATAAACACAGAATGCAATAATTGCATAGAGATGCGTACCTAGTGATCGAATCTGAGAGTCACATGGCCATATGTACTCCGTACTTATTGTTATTATAAAATTTGGTGTGATGTGTATATTGGAGTTTGGTCCTTAGATGAGCTGAAAGGTCACAAAAGCATCCAAATTTCATTTCTGTTTCTGCAGCTTTTATCTTATACAGTTGCACGTAACCATCGATGTGTTGTCGTACCAAACGATATTGAAAAGCACCCGATAATTAAATGACAGTTGAATTTCGATGAGTTTTATGCGTAGTTAACATGTCAATGTTGGCGTATTATTAATCTAAGATTGCGTTTAGTTCCCGAGATTATATAAAATTGAAATCTAAATTCTATTTTTTCAATGTGTTTTATGCGTTGTTTTGTTTGCCGCCCCTGCTTGGGGTTTTGGCGTGTTAATGAAGTTCTCCTTTCAAAAAAAAAAAAAAATTTCAATGTGTTTGGTTCGTACCCACACAACTTTTGAAGCAAATTTCTGAATTGTTCATACAACCAAAATACAATTTCCTATTCCTATATCAATCTGACTAGGGATGAGCAAAATGGACCCGGTACTGAATTTACCGAACCGGGTACCTTTTCGGTACCGATTCGGTACCGACTTTTGACATTTTCGGTACCGGTATTTACCCTCAAATACCGGTACCGTACCGGGTATATTCGGTACCGGTACCGGTGCCCACTTTTGAGGATTTTCGGTACCGGTACTTTCGGTTCCAATACCAGTTCGGTACCAAGCTCATCCCTGACACTCCCTTAAAAGTTTTAGTTTTTGAATGATATACAAACATTTGTACGCTCTACTTTTCCAATCAATTATGAATTGAGGGTACCACCCAACCCAAACCACTTGCACCCTTCTATATTAATAATATGAAGATTGATAAAATTATTATTTTTAATAAAGTAATAATGATAATAAATCTCCACCACTCCAATGAAGTCCAATCGAGCCACTTTGTCACAACACGACAAAACTGGCAACCAATGAATTGGTCTCAAAAGTATTATTGTGTGACATGTCATTTTCCTAAAATATTTCTTGGTGTATAGCTAACAATGGAACAACTCATAATGCCCTTTTGAAAATGATTTTTACATCATCAATTTCATTGTACTAATATTACTAAGCATATAATCTGCAAAAGATGACCATAACATACAAACTTTAACTGTAGGACCATATTTGATGCAAGCTTTTGTGCCTTTATTAAACTCCTTGTACGGCAAACTATATATACAACGACACATAAACTAACCCGGGGATAAACACATTCACATATTAAGGAGCGGATTGTAACTAACTAGTTTTTTGAGAATTGAAGTAGAGTAATAGTTCGTTTGTTTACTAGCTAAAGGAGTGGAACCAGATAAAACCGCGATTTTGAGTGAACGAGTTAATTTTTATTGAAGAATTGTTGGGCTTGGCTTCTCCCTTACTGGTTTTCAAAAACTTGCTACTAATTCATTGCAACTATTTAACTAGTATTCCCTCATAAGTATCATCTTTTGCAATGAGATTTTCTTGATCTTTTACAAAGGCCCATTAGACCTTGCACTCTTACCACACTCATCCAACAAAACACATGTTCTAGTAACTTTCTACACTTTTTAGTGATCACCAACACTTTTCTTTGCAAGTTGGAAGATAGAATGAAGATTCCTTCCACACCTTCATTTGTGATATTCTTCTCTTAGTGGTTGGTGCATAATTCAAGAATCTTATCAAACCCAAAAGCACAAAGATTTTCTTGATTTGAAGTTGGTTTCTTGAAGCTCATTTGACATCAAGATTCCAGATTTTGCAAATTTTGAAGGCGGGTCTTCTTCTTTATTGGTTTTTTTCTTCTAAATATGCTTGCTTTTGGTTGTTGAATTATAAATGTTCATATTTGATAGTGAACTTTTACCTTAAACAGTTGCAATAGAAGGTGAATATGTCCCTCCATCAGTTAAATTACCCATCGCATTTGCTCGGTAAACTGAATAAGCCAAAAAGAACTCATAAAACGAAGATGAACATAACCCCGGTGCCCGAAAGAGGCAACAAACCCGCATCCACACACAACTTTGGTTTAAATTTGGCTTCAATGAGCAGCAAGAATTCTATTAAAGGTTCATTATTATATCAGCCCAATCTAGTGGGAACAATAGGCGGTATGTCACCAAATGTCACACTGGATTTCGTTAAAAAGCTCATAAACACGAGCAATGAGTGTAAACAAGACGAAAATGGGCTTCCTTTTGTTCTTTGTTCCGATCCGATTATGAACAAGGTGAATGATGACGCTCAAATTGTGGAAATTTTGAGACGTAAAAGGGTTTTTCTCGAAAGATCAGGGGCGCGTTGTATTGTGATGCCATGTCACTTATTACCAGGGGCGGATCTTAGAAGGGCTGTGGCAGGGCCACGGCCAAAGCAAGTTTTTCTGCCGTAGTGCTAATTTTCCGCATTTCGATCGAAATTTTTTATATATACTATGTTTGGCCCGGGCTTGCCTGGACTTTTTTTAGTGCACGTGTCTTTCGGCCATGGCACGTTCAACGGGCAAGATCCGCCACTGCTTATTACATTCATGGTATGAAGAAGTTTCAAAAGGGTGTTCAGTTCCTATGTTACATATGGGTGAGTGTGTTGCAAATGAGCTTAAGGAAGCTAAGTTAAAGCCACTTGAAGCTGGAAGCCCGTTGAGAATCGGGGTTCTTGCCACTTGGTTATGTTGTGTCAACTGTCAAAAGGAAATTAGCAGACAAACAATTTTAGTAAACAAGTCCGTCCATGAGAATTCGGGGTCCTGTGCGACTAGAAAAAATAGGCCCTTAAATTGTCATTAACCGTATATGTCGAGATGCTTCAAATGCAATTCTACCTTGGAATGAAGCAGTAGGAGTAGGGATATTTGCAGGTTTGACAAAGTATATCGGTTCAGAACACATAATTTGCACTTGATTTTAACATCAATAAATATTTATTCTGAAGGTACATCGAATCAAATGAAGCAATTTGGTTTTAACTGTTCTATGAGCCTTGGTTGTTGCTGCCAAAGGTGTTCTTCACAGCACCGGCCGCACCCTCGGCTAAGTTGGCTGCACCAGTTGCAGCACCTTGTGCTAAGCCCATCACACCACTTGCTGCTCCGCCAGCCATCATAGCCGCTCCTTGCGCCATCGTCTGTACCGAATTTTGAGTCTGCATACACATTCAATCTGTGAATTTACTACTTTCGACCAACTTGTAAATACATGCTTCGAACTCAATATTGACGATTAGCCTATAGGCTATACAGATCCATCTACACATGTAATTTATGTTTGGGATGGCAATCAAACCCGAACTCAGGTGGGTAAACCCGAAACCCGGCACATTTGGGACGGCTATGGGGTCGGTTAATCGGGTTTGAGAATAGTTTTTATTTTTTCACGGGTTTGGGATTTAGTGATATAGATGTTTACCCGACCAATTACCTGATAAAGTATACCCGTTTACCCGATATAATTTCTTTTATATTATTAAATATGTATATATATGATACATCCGTTTTTTACACATATAGGTATATTATAGTTGTTTTGATATATATTTTTATAGTGACAATACTAAATGTAACCGGTTAGTAGTTACCCGGTGGGTTTTGGGTTGAGTATACCCAACAAGTAAGCTTTTTAAATTAACGGTTTACCCGAAACCCACAGGTATACCCGATACCCGACGGGTTTGGGACAGGCTTATCTAACCGGGTTTGGGATTGGGTAATAACCTAAACCCGTCCCAAACCCAACCCATTGCCATCCCTTTATGTAGTCTATGATGCATAAAGTGGAATACTAGTGGTACGTGACAGACAACAAAATAGAACTAAGTGTTCGCTAAGGGAGGCCGGGGCACCTTGCAGGTACCCTTTCACGGGTTGCAACCCGGGCCAGCACCCCGCCGCCACCCATGCAGGTTGGCTTGGCGGGTTGGCTGGGCCAGCTCCCAAACCCGCTTGACATTCGCGTTAATCGAGGAATTTTTACCGTTGGCACTTGTTTTGACACAACCAAACCACAATATTCTCTCCATTTTATATTCACATTCACAAAACCTTTTCCATCTTTCACATTCACAAAACTATGGCAAACCCGTGGACCGAAGAGGAAGTGATCGCGTTACCGTTGTCTATGCCCACATCTTCTACTCGACGGGCCACTTTTTGGAACCGGGTGCACCGGCAATTTGTAACCTATGTTGGTGATGACACGAACCGAACCATGAATCAATTAGATTTACGATTCGCATTCATCCGTTATCAAATTTCTAGATTCCATGCCACGTTCTTGAATGTGTCAAACCCCAACAACGAGTTCTCGGAGGACGAGCTCATTCAAGTGGCTCGTGTCGACTACAAACAAAACTTAGACGAGGACTTTAACCACGTAGCGGCGTGGCGCATTCTTGCGACCTATGTTTTAAAGTCCTCGTTGAAGTTATGTTTGTAGTCGATACGAACCACTTGAATAAGCTCGTTCTTCCAATATCAATAGGTTGATTGTTTCGCTCCTGTATCTTCCAAAAGGAAAAAAAGATCTCTGAGAGTTTTTTCCTGAATCCGAAAGAGAGTACTTGGGTTCTCCCAATAACTAAAAAGCGTAGCATGCCTGAATCTAGCAGGGGTTCGCGGTGGTGGAGGGACTGGATCGGAAAAAAGAGCGATTCTAGTTGTAAGATATCTAATAATACCGTCGCTGGAATTGAGATATTATACAAAGAGAATGCAATACGGTGTATATAAAACATCTTGTCTCAGCCGACGAGAACCGTGTGAATCAAGTAGTATATTCACACGGTTCTTGCAAAGACCAAGTACATTGGGTAAAATTTTAAATTCATAGTTTGTTTCGACTTTATTTAAAATTTAATTTAAGAGAATAAAAATATTTTTTTTTTCGTTAGCCAACCAACTCTAAAAATAATAGGAGTTTTCTTTTAAGAAAACTATCTATAAAAATAATTAGATAGAATACCTTCAACCTTGTCAACTAATAGTGAAAGAACAAAATCGGGGTACATACCAATACCTATTACGGGTATAAAAATGGAGATGGAAACAAATAACTCACGCGGTCCAGAATAAAAAACATAGAGTTTGGAGTACTAAATAACATAGAGCTCGTTGTTGGGGTTTGGCACATTCAAGAACGTGGCATGGAATCTAGAAATTTGGTAACTGATGAACGCGAATATTCACGGTTCGGTTCGTGTCACCAACATAGGTTAAAAATTGCTGGTGCAACCGGTTCCAAAAAGTGGCCCGTTGAGTATGAGATGTGGGTTCGAGTTGGACCACTATATAAGACAACGATAACGCGATCTCTTCCTCTTCGGTCCACGGGTTTACCATAGTTTTGTGAATGTGACTGATGGAAAAGGTTTTGTGAATGTGAATATAAAATGGAGAGAATTTTGTGGTTTGGTTGTGTGTTATGGATGGTTTTTAATAGAGAAGGGAATAAAGTATTTGAGTTGAATATATATATTTAAAATGACCAAACGATCAAAACAAGTGCCAACAGTCAAAAATTACTCGATTAACACACGAATGTCAAGCGGGTTTGGGAGCTGGCCTTGCCAACCCGCCAAGCCAACCCGCATGGATGGCGGGATGTGCTGGCCCGGGTTGCAAATGACCCACCCTTTACCATCTTGGCCGGCGGTGCTTATCTCTCAACTCCTGATAGATTTTTTTTTCTTTCTAAACATGTCTATTTTTGCAAAGCTTAAAATTGAGCTTTAATCTTAAATTACACCTTTTTTTTATTTTTCATAATTGATTTTTTTTACTAGATATGTATTTTTGCAAAGCTTAAATTCAACATCACTCTTAAATTACACCTTTTCTATTTTTCCTAATTGACTTTTTTTTACTAAATATATGTATTTTTGCAAAGCTTAAATTCAACTTTACTCTTAAACTACCCCTCTTTATCCGTCGATTGTTTTTGATGTTGGTGACTTATTGAAGATAACGAAGAACCAACCGTTTTCCAAGCAAGCTAAAAACATATTGCGAGGTATCATCTTTACTACTTTGTGGACAATTTGGAATGAACGCAATGATCGTATCTTTCAAGGTAAAAGGCGACGAGCTATAGAAGTGGTCGAGAGCATCAAGATGACTTCGTATTTTTGGTTTAAAAATAGATCTAAGATGAAAGGTATAGATTGGAATGTTTGGTGTAAATACCCGCTTGACTTGATGTAATCTCGTTTGTTTGCCCGGGTGTCCTTTTTTCGAGGACTTCCCGTTGCGCTTTTTGAATAAAATCTACCTTTCAAAAAAAAAAACTACCCCTCTTTATTTTAGGAATAATGGATTTTAGGGGGTGTTTGGGATTGCTTTTTCAATCTGATTTTTTGATTATTGTGTTTTGAAATCGCAAAAAAAATTCTATTTTGAGTGTTTGGTAAAAAATTAATAAAAACTGATTTTTTACGTTTTGTAGAGATCAAATCGTGATAATCCAAAAGTAGGTCACCCCTTACTGCAGGAAAACGTGATAATCCAAAAACTGATTTTTTTATGTTTTGTAGAGATCAAAATATATATGTTTGCCAAACACTCAAATAGTTGATTATCTGATTATTGTGATATCAAACAACATAATCAAATCCAAACAGTATCTTTCTGCAGCACGTTTTGTTACAGCTAATTATCTAACTCTGATTATTCAAAACGCATAATCTATTTTCAAAACTCAACCCCAAACACCATCTTAATAATCTCAATTATTAGTAGTTGGTCGGCAACGGTCTCAACTTTAAAAATAACCAGAGGTGGTCTCACTTTTTCACATATTGTAAACCAATAGACCTTTACTAACCTAATCTTAATTTCTCTTTTTATCCCCTTATCATTTTCGATTTACTAAAGGTCCATTGGTTTTACGATATGTAAAAAAATGAGACCACCACTGATTGTTTTTAAAGTTGGAACCGTTACTGGCTAACGACTAATAGTTAAGATTATTAAAATTCATTATTCCTTCGGCATTTGGAAAGGGAGGTACAATAAAAAGCCGAGAAAAGAAGTTTTGACAAGGCAAAATCCGTAGAAAAAACTCTTGACAGTTGTAAAATTTGAAAAAATATATAATAATAATAATACCTGCTCTAGAACACCAGCATTTTGGGCAGGTTGTTGGGTCGTTGCTGCATCTCTATGCAACTGCAACCGTCATGTAAAATCAGGTCGAAACGATTATTATTATTATTAATTAAAACTGTAAAGAATTAAATTGTGGGATACCTGAGCTTGATCGGCTGTGGCCTCACCTTCAAAGGTGGCTTGTTGACTCGCCATCTTTTATCGCTTAATTTCGTGTGGTAAAGTTGCAAATAGAAACGGTTGTATTTATGCATGTATTTTTAGGCAAACATATGGCCTCTTTAACACGTGGATATAACTGTGGCATGCCACCAAACAAGGCATTGTTTGTGGAGAGATATGTATTGGCCTATAAAGTCCGGTTTATGTTAATCGGACAGTTTTTTCTTTTGGGTAAATTACACTTATGTTTATATAATATAGGGATGAGATTTTTTACCGAAATACCGGTACCGTATTGGTACCATACTGGTATTGTACCGATGTTGTACCATATCTATCATAAACGGTATCGGTAATAATTTTTTTGAAATTCGGTATCGGTGCCGGTATTTTTCGGTAAATACCAGTATTAATACCGAATTTAATAATGACTTTATGTATTTTGCTATTATCTTAGATCCCACTATGAAGTTATATTTTCTTAAACATTGTTTTACAAAAACCAATATCAAATTTCTTTTGTTTGGTTATTTTTAATCAATTATAATGATTTTTTAGACATCTTGGAATTTGGATATTAAAAATTGAACCCATGGATGTTTACCTTTTTTATTTTTTTACTACTTAATATGTTTACCTTTTGTTTACATTTATCTATATATTACTCTAGTTCAGTTAATAATGGATGAATGAGTTGCACATGAAATTTTTTTAGGTAAAACAATGGATGACACCAAAGCGGTACCAATGTGGTAAAGTACCGAAATACCGATACCGGTACCGAATCTATAAATACGGTACGATAATCGGAATCCACATTTCCTCAATTTCGATAACGGTATTTACGGTATCGGTACTGATACGGTACCGGTATTGTACCAATCTCATCCCTAGCATAATATTACTCGAATATAATATTACTCGAGCTTGACTCAAAAGTCTTCTTAGGTAGCTTATAACCTCAAACCAAACATTCTCTCTATGGATATGTTTGGCATGGAGCTTTTAGAAGCTTTTATGAGCTTCTAGCTTTAAGCTTTTAAGAAAAATCTCCTACTCAGTAAAAAACCTTGTTTGGTTGAAAGAGCTTGAAGCTTTTGGTTGAACGCTCCTACTAGTAGCGTTTAGAAGGAGTTGCAAGTTTTTAGAGAAAAAAAATGACTATTTTAACCTTAGAAGATAATGAATTTTTTAATGCACAAACTTTTTAAATTTTTAGGTGTCTATTTTGGTCATTTTATACATTTTATTAAAAGCTACAGCTACTTTGTCAAACATCAAATATATCTAAAAAGCTACAGCTACCAGCTACTTTTGCCAAACATACCCTATCAATACCGGTTTTGATTATCATTTTAAATTTAAATTAAAAAAGATTTTGCAAGCGTTATACTACTTCATGCAGAAACTAACCATTTTAACATGTAATCAAAATTCTTACCATGTTGTATAGGAGGGTTACCATTTGGTCCATTTCTTACCATGGCATCACTAAAATCCTTTCATTTCTTCAAAGATCACTACATCACTAGCTACTTCAAGTCCTACATTAATGACAGGGGCGGATCTACATGTATCGTTACGGGTTCACGCGAACCCACTGAGTTTCGAAATTTTAATGGAAAATACATATAAAAACCTCAAGTGAACCCATAAATAAATTAAGAAGTGAACCCATATCAAAAACTAGTTAACTGTTGCAGCGGAAAAGTGGTTTTCATTATATTTATGGTGCTGAGTTCGATTCTCGGTACTTTCACTATTTGCAAAGCTTTTTCTCTTTTTATATAGGTATGAAGTTTTCAACATGATCACGTAAAACATGGCCTCAAAGTTCAAATAAGAATCTGAAGCGATTACTACATGCTTTTTTGAGTAAATTAACATTTAATATAAAAAATGGCTAAGTTGACAAAAAAACAAATTTTCTGTACAAATTTAACGTTAAGATACACCGAGAAACCAAAAATCATGAACGAGAACTTCATTATTTTTTCTCATCTAAAAGTTTAAAAGGTGAGGATTTGAGGTATGCATTTCATTAAATCTTTGTAGACTTCGGTAGAATATGATAGTAACTATTAGTCATACCAATATCGTATAATTTAATTATTTTTAAGTACACTACAGTAGCTAAAACGACGTCCCGCAAAGGATTGTAAGAAAAATCTTTATCAATTTATCATAAAACTGAAACTTTGGTTTGACCATGAAATACTGGGTCCGACCCGAACCGGCCCAAAATTTCCAACGTTTGGGTGCGAAAAATCTAACCACTAAAAATTGTGAACCCACGGAAAAAAAATCCTAGATCCGCCACTGATTAATGATATCCATTTCACACGAAGATCTAACACCCAATTAGGCCCGGTCCAATGAGTTTGGGCCCAACACATATGGATCAATAAGTGGCTTAGCCCATCCCCCTTCCTATATTAAATAGGAGGCTCAATTCTATTGTAGAGGATCCACTCTTCTCCTAAAACATAACCATTTAGCTCTACTTTCTCTATCCCTTTCATTTACTCTCGTTTACATATTAATACTGACTTGAGCATCGGATGGTGGTTTAGAGACCCTGGTCTCTGACCCCTACTAATGAGTTGTTCATGTTGTTTCATAACAGCACCTCAGAGTGGATCGGAGAAGAAGTGTGCTCAGTCCATATCTAGAGTTGATGCAATCACGCAGTTATCCCCGACGGATAATTTTATGCATCACCCCCACCATACTATTGACAATGTTGACTTTTAAAGTCAAACATACTATGCTTTTTTAACTGATAAAAGAATTGAGAGCAGCTAGAGATACTCTTTACACTTAAATGTAAAACAAGCAAGCTTTTCAACCATGACAGGGCACAAATGGGTAGCAAAATTCAAGATTCTCCACACAGAAAAAAAATAAATAAAGTTTAAACCTTTATGACATTGTGACAAGACTTCACATCAACTGTTGAGAATAAAGAGTAAGCATCTCTAAACCACAAAAAGCCATTTCCATAATTCCATCTAAACTCAATATAACAACAACATTACATTCTTTATAAAATCCTAAAACTTAAATTATCAAACAACATATTCCCATCTAAGAACCAATACCCCAAAATCCTTATTTTGTTTTTTATAACAACCAACATATAAAACATCATATAGATACATATATATATATATATATGTATACCATCCCATCTCCGCCGAACCCTCTCTACAAGTCTAATTATTTCTCCCAGCTCAAAATCTGTGTAACTGTCTTCGGTTATTCTTTAATTCACACACGAGTTAATTTCATAATTTAATCATATGATTAACCTCTCAGGCTCCGAGCCTCGTATGTAACCATTGACAAACTTCTTCCATCTCTTTAGGAACAGTGTAATGACCAAGCCTGCAAAATCGTATAAAGAATGTTTAAATATTTATTTAAAAATTTTGATTTTAATAATCCCAACTTTGACATATTTGTCGGTAACAGTCCCAACTAAGTAGACGTTTTGTGAAAGTCCCAACTTTTGACCTACTTTCCCTTTGTGGTTCCATAATTACTAAAAGTTAACTCAGTTAGTTTTTTGCTGATGTGGACTGCCACATAAGCAGTCCACATCATCAAAACTCTGACTTATTTGCTACATAAGCAATCCACGTCAGCAAAACTTTGACTTTTTTGCCACATAAGCAGTCCACGTCATAAAAAACTAACTGGTTTAACTTTTAGTTAGCATGGGATCGTTCAGGGAAAATATGTTAAAAGTTGGGACTGCCACAAAACATTTTCTAAGTTGGGACTGTTGTCGGCCAATATGTCAAAACTAGGATAATTAAAATCCAATTTTCCTATTTATTTTTATAACTACGTCGAATTGAAATACGAATTAATGATCTTGATATCATACCCTTCGTAGCTTTTGAACGTAACATAACGAAAACCAGCTGAAATCATCATCTGGGAAGACCTCTCTCCGTATTTGTACGGAACTACTTCATCGCCTGTCATGCATTTTGATTACATCAATAAGTAAGATTATGTTTATTTACCGTTGTAGAAATAAGCGTCAAAGTTGAAAATACTTACACTGTCCATGACAGAACAAAATGGGCAATGAAGCAGCGCGTCTTGCAGCATCATTCGATCCTATTTTGTTCCTTAAGTTCCTGCATGCGAATACAACTACGTTAAGATTTTTTTTTTTTTTTTTGTTGAATTATTTAAAAAAAATGATATATAAGATTTCGTTTGTGAAATTTACCGTGCACCAGGAAGCCATCCGCTTAATCCAACTACAGCTTTTAGATTAATCGGGTACGGGTTTCCATTTCCGTATTTTCCTTGAGCGAAACAAGCTGCAGAGTAAAGTGCACATGCAGCACCCATACTGAATCCTCCAATACCAAGTTTTACTGTTGAAAAACCGAAAAATTGCAAGTTTTATTACTTTAGATGCATAAAATAAAATATTAAAACCAATATACAAACAAAAAGCAGAATAAGAAAAAAGAAAAAAAATCAATATACCATCAGAGGGCTCTGTAGATAACAAGTTTGCTATGTGTGCTATTGAAGCGTCTAAACCTTCAACATCATTTGGACCGTCTTCCGAAAGCTCTCCTTCATCAAACCCTGTAAAAAACCCGTAAATGTTACTAGATCATCACAAGTTTATTTGAATTACATAACATTCAATGTGTTTAAATATTTAATAATGATATATTACATGCGGTACAAGGGAATCCCCCTAGCGCGGTCACGGGGCGAGTAGGAGCGGTTGGGCATATCCATTTAATCTGCAAAATGTAACATTATCGGGTGTCATTAAAATATCGAATGACGTTTTAACGAAAACATAAACAACAAAAGGAAACACGCTTACATTTGGAAGAGGAAGGTTGTCCAAGAGTTGTGACCAGCTGTAGTAATAAAAAGCGTCAAGATCCGAAATAAAATCGTTACAACATAACAATTATCTGAATACAAAACTGCTGAATCTAATCTACCTTGACCCGTTATCGCCAAGGCCATGCAACCAAACTATGGTTGCTTGGTGCTTTGCTTTAGGCCTCACAACATATGTCCTCCCAAATTCAACGGTTTGCCTAGCCGTTCTACTACCTGGGGTTCGTTCAGAAATTTTATCAAACACTTGGTGTGCAACAAACGTTCAAATACAAAACAGTTGAACATTCTAAACAAATCACAAAAATAATGAAGGGAAATGGAGTTTGAAGTTTAACTAACCAGAACCCATGGAAGCACTTGAATAACTCATCTTAGACATGTGAAACAATAAACAACTACAACGGTTGGGCTGTGTTTGTAAGGTGTATAAGCTGCAATATGAATAACAGGTAGGTTGTGGAAGTGTTAATTTATAGGGAAATTGGGGGAAAAGAAAAGAATAGAATAGAGAACAAGTGAATATTCAAACACTAAAAACACACATATGTGTGAACCAGCTACTGCACATTGTGCCTAAAATCCAAAAAGACACAAATGGAAAAAGCAAGAAATCTTTTGCATAATGAGAAAGAGAAAAGGAATCGAATGCAGAGCACAAAATCATAAAACCCCACTTCAGGAAATGAGATTAAGGGCTCAAAAATGGAGGGAATTTATGCTTGGCGGTGCACTGCAAATATTAAAATAAATAAAGAAAAAAAAACTCTTTTTTGTTTTTTGTTTTTTGTTTTTCAATTCATGAACCTAAAAATTCATGAATGATTTATTTATTGATGAATGATGATGATTGATGGATACCCATTATCTTGAAAGTGAAGATGAAGCGTCTAACTTATGATGATTACCATATGTGACTAGCAAAGATGAAGTCTTTAGGTGATCAAGATTCAAGAAACACCATCAAGGTGAAATGCAACGTAAAACAGAGACATGATAATAATTTTGAATAGGGTTTTTGTTTGTTTGTTTGTTTGTTGTGAAGGCAGGCAGGAGCAGAATTCAAAGGCATCTTGTATGTATGTATGTATGTATGTATGTGTACCTTTTTTGCTTTTAAATTTCAAATTCTCATTGATTTCACTGCCTGCCTACTGCCTGGTTATGGGTACCGTACATTCCTCGTGCCTGTTTTTTGGAACTACTCTGCACTAATTGAGCCGACGGGTAAATTCAAAACCTACCTGACATATTTGAGATGGGTTTGGGTCAGGTGATCGGGTATGGGACCAGGTTTGAGATTAAGGGGCTGTTTGTTTACCTCTTAACGAGACTCTTAATGGTTCAGACCTCTTACTGGTTCAACACTTAATGGTTCAGACTGTTTGTTTCACGAGCATATGTCTGAATGGTTCAGACATTTGCCTCTGAATGGTTAAGATTTATATAGAGTCTGAATGATTAAGATCTCTAATCTGAATTGGTCAGACATTTGCCTCTGAATGATTTATACAGTCTTTTATGGTTCAGATCTCTTACTGGTTCAGCACTTAATGGTTCAGACCTCTTACTGGTTCAGCACTTAACCATTTAGATATTGCCAAACAACCCCTAATTTTTTTTCTTGGGATTTGGTGATATACTCGTTTACTCGACCTCATTATCAGATATAGTGTATCCGTTTACCTGATTGTATACTATATATAATTTCTTTTATTTTTTTTAAGTATGTGTATATATGATACCATCTTTTTCATCTATGGATTTTAGTATATTTTTAATAGAGAGAAATGCCTGGATAGCCCCTGTGTTTTGCTCCATTTTCACCTTTAGTCCCTAACTTTCTAAAATTCCAGTTATAGTCCCCAACTTTTGCAATTTTGTTCCCAGATAATATCTAGCATGGATGGAGGTTAGTTTTTTTGGTGTTAAGTGGGTGTGAAATGACTAAAATTCCCTTAATATTAAAAAATTAAAACATTACAAAAATATAATATATTATTTAAAATTTCAAGTGGCCCCATCCCACCACTCTCCCCACCCCATTGTCTAAAAAAGAACATTCACCGGAGGTAGGTGGCAGCAGCCCGTTCACCGCCATCATTCGGCATCACCAGCCCATTCCACCTTCCCATCATCACCACTATCGCCACTTCTGTTACTAATTTGTCAGAGGTGGTGGTCAAATACTGCTTCATCTGCCCAATTTCTATCCAAACCATGAAAGATCTGGTGATCGTAGTAACCGGCATCACCATTGAACCACCCCACCCCACCATTCACTCCGAATCGCCGCCACCACGTTTTTCCGGTGACCACCACACCCTTTTCTTCCAGCCAAAATCGCCGCCACCTCGTTTTTCCGACGACAAACCCCACCTGTTCACTATTAACCGCCCACCCTTCACTCCGAACCACCGCACCATCACCTTTTTTTTTCTCCAATCTGATCTCACACACATGCCGCATGTTGCCGGCGATTTGCTGGAGATATTTGCAGGTTGTCGGCGATTTGCAAACTGTAGCCAGAGGTATTTGCAGGTTGCCGACGACAATGATGGTGGTGGTTGTTTGAGATTTATGATAGCGGTTGTGGTTGAATATAGTTTTGATGATAATGAATGTAGAAATGGTATTGGGTGGTGGTTGTTCAATGGTTACAGAGAAAGAGAGAAAAGGGTGGGGGTGGGGGTATGGGGGATGGGGTGGTGGGGTGGGTCCCATATGTATTTATTATAATCTTTTAATGTTCTAATTTTTTGAATATTAAGGGCATTTTAGTAATTTCACACACACTTAATACAAAAAGCTAACCCCCATCAAAACTAGGGACTGTCCGGGAACGAAATTGTAAAAGTTGGGGACTATAGCTGTAATTTTAGAAAGTTATGGACTAAAGGTGAAAATAGAGCTAACCACAAGGAATATCCGGGCATTTCTCTCTTCTTAATATACATTTTGGTATTTTATTATTTGATATATCTTTATAGTGATAATGTTAAATTTAATTGATTAGTTGTTGCCAGATAAATACCCGACGGGTTTTGGCCAGGTATACCCAACGGGGTTTTTTTTTCTTTTAATTAACGGGGTTACCCAAAACCAGCGGATATACCCAATACCCAACACGTAATTAATCGATAGAATCCTGACGGGTTTGAGATGAGCTTATTTAATCAGGTTTGGGATTGGGATTACTTAAACCCGTCTTAAACCGGACCCATTACCATCCCTACTTAACTCACCCGTCCTTTAAATACGTCTCTACATATTAATGTCTATCAAATGACTAGAATCTTCAATCATTTGAATTTTGAGGAGAAAAACCTTTACTATTAACCTTGATCCTGCTTAGGTTTACATTCATGGTATCTACTTGATGTTCACATTCATGGTATCAACTTTTATTAGTTCATTCTGGTTTAGGATTACATGTACGTAATCTTTTTATCACATACCATACCCATCGTGCTCGAGTTTTTTGTCATCCCTAACAAAAAAGTAATAATGTTGGCGACAAATAACCTATAGATTGTATAAAGAAAAGAGTGTCCTAATGTTATTGAAAAGATGTTTGGAGATTAAAATAGCAGTGACGTGTATTCATAGTTAGTTAGAGCATCTCCAATGAGTATGCTTAAAACACTATCTTGTAGAGTTATTACTATAGTACTATTTGTAAAACGCCCGATGAGATGCATCAGTCACTCACACATTATATTTATATATCTAGAGATAGTTTCAGAAAATTAAGAGGCTATGTTAAAACTATACCTAAAGGTTATAGTTATTATTATATCATTAATGTGTTATACTTGTGACATGTTTAATAAGTTTGTTAACTAAGTGTTACAGGTTATAAGTTCAAGGACTACTCTGCATTGTTTTATAATGTTGAAGGTTCGTATTTGATGAGCTTAATGATACAAGGGACTGGTTAGGAAACTTGTGAGGGAGTGCGATCATCTCTATAGATAGGTCTGTTGTATTTGAGAGATTTTATATTGTTCTGGTTTAGATGTTCATCTGTTGATGATCATCATCAGATCTGTGGATCTTGTATCTTTGAGATCTTACTTTCTTTAAGATCTAGGGTATGGGGGGATTTTCTTGGTTTGGTTTAAATAAGATTTTCTCCACCGTTTTGTCGCTATTTCTCTTGTTGTGATTTGATTCATTATAGTTTTTCAGGCTAGTATCTTATGGATTAGTTTATCTTTTTTTTTTCTTATGTAAATGAAGTAAGGTTTGTTTGTTACATATAAAACTTTATGTAATATGTTTGTCTGTCTAACTGTCGCAACCCCCGACCCCTTGCCTCGGGAGGCGGGCGGTCGCGAGCTTCGCACATTCGGTGGTATCGGTATTTATCAATTTTGGCAGCGGAAAATTTCATCAGGACCGTAGTTAGGAAATATTGTTATCAGAGTTAAACACCAAAATGTTTAAAATAGATAAATGGGATAAAACCCAAGTTTTTCTAATAATACGTTTATAATAACAAGTGGGACAAAATCCGACTTTTCATTTGTAATAGATTTATAGGGATCGACCCTAATTATTGAAAACAATTCTTCTTTTTAATTAGGTAACTTTTATAGCCACTTTTCTAAGCCTTCAGTGCTCTCCAGCTGGCTTTTATTGGTTCACACTAAGTTACCTGAAACAAATAATTTAAAACATTTTATCAGCAAGAAATACTGGTGACTGAATCCCAGTTTAATCTAGACAGGTTTTATCATTTTACAGCATTGAGGGTGATCTCGCAATTATATTTGTTTCTAATTCTTACTTTAATTACCACCCACGGTACTGTCAGTCAATGGCTGGTGGTCATGTTACTACTCACAGTGTAGTACCAAATTTTGTATAGGAAAATTGGTTTTTAATAAACCAACCTTTGCCCCATTGGTAAATAATAATCTTACCTACGTAATTGGTATACAATAATCCTATCTATCAACATGTTGGTTTTTAGTGAACTTCCGTTAATTTTTTTTAACTAAAGTTAGTTTTTAAGTTTTATTTATTACACAAACAGTCCCTGTAGTTATAATTTACTAGTTTTAACTATTTTGTAAAACAAAAAAAAACGTCAAGGGACATGTAATTAAATTCTATAAAACTCTTGAATCGGGTCAAACCGGGCCGAGGGTCGTGACAGGAAAAGGTGGTATCAGAGCCACTGAGTTAAGCTAATTAAGTATTTAAAAATACTTAATTTTCCTCATTGCCATTTTGTGATTATGTGTTTTATTAACTGACTATTTGTTAATTACAGTATGGGTAAGCAAAAGCTTTGGAACATCTATCATAAATTAGATAGTACCCCAAAAGAGAAGGGAAGTTCATCCCAATCAAAATCCTCAAGATACTCAGTAGATACTGAGGAGGGAATATTTGTTCGAAAAAGCCATTATGAGGAATCACTTTCTCCTAATAAAAGAAGTTTGATTATTAGGAAAAGTCAAGAGAAAATAAAGAAATCTCAATCAAAAGAAATGAGAGTTAATCAGGAAATCCAGAAACTAGGCAGTAACCCACCATGGGAAGACCAGTTAGATGAAAAAAATGGGCAGATCTTTATATGCTAGCCACTGTAGCAATAAATGCAAATCTTTAAAATATTTTGAACCAGTATTAGCATCTTTATCACCTACAATCCAGAAATTTTACCCAGTAAATAAATAATTTACAATAAAACCTAGTAGGTTTAAATTTCAGTTGTTCTTTGTATTAAAATAGTCATACGGTATACAATAATACTTGAGGTTTATCTATGAAATTTTTTATAAAATTTTAACTTAGCATTTTGTGTATTTTGCATATATGCTAAACAGCATGAATGAGTTATCTGAAGCCCTTCAGAATCTCAATCTTTATCCGGTACACATAGCAGTTTTCAGAGACTTTACGGGTTACATACCCGATATAGAAGAACCTATGGAATTCAACACTACACCTCCAGAGAAACCAAAGCCTAAGAAAAAGAGAAGATTTGTAGGTTGGAGACGTGTGCGCAGGAAGAAACCAGCAACTAGAAAGATTCCCAAAATAGAAAATCCCATAGACAAAGGAAAGAGTATTGAAATCGGGGAAGGCTCTAGGCAGATAGAAATGGAGATTGGGGAAGGTTCTAGGCAAACAAAGATGGAAGTTGGGGAAAGCTCTAGGCAAATTGAGGAGTTGCCATTTCAGGAGGAATTGGATCGTGCATTAGAGAGCTGTGAAATTTTCAGGCCCATAAATAATAACCTCTACCCTTTTCATGCTGAAAATCAACTTCCAATAAACTTGGAACCAGCAATCCCAGAACCTATAATCCACACCCAACCTCTAGGAATGGACGAGTGGTGGACGAACGATTGGCAGTTTCAAAACCTGCTCAACAATCCTTATACTTTTCTCCCTCAGTTCGACCCGGACCCAATACCAAACCCACCAATGAGTAATGAAAATCTAGCTGAACTCCGCCACTTTGGCGAGGAGCTGGTGGATACAGGAAATAGGATTCGGGAAATAGGAAAACAGATCTCCTGGAAGTACGATGAAAGGGAACGTCGTTACTGAAATACCAACTGCCGAGGGATAGTGGGGTTATGAAACTGTGATTGTATAATAAATAATAATAGTAAAATATAATCTTGTAAAATAACTCTAAATAAAACTTTGTAAGATAATGATGTGTATTGATGCATATTATAATATATAAAATGGGAATCGAGAAATCGATAATTTTGGCTATCCATGTGTTATGAAATTATGTGATTATTTGTGTATTACTATTAATTATTTTATGCTAATAATTTATATATATTAATTATCAGATGGAAAACGCTAATAACGAACCAGTTAACGAGGTTAATCAATCTGAGCAACATCCAGATGATCAATTTATGACTAGACAAGATATAGAAAATATCGTTGCTCAAGGGATAGCTAATGCTATTTCAGCAATCCTTGCTGCTGCCCAGAAACCTGTTGAACCTCAACAAATCATTCCTAGTAAACGTACTTCTGAAGATAACTTTAGTAATAGCGTAAACGGAGGCGGTAATCATACTAATAACAATAATGATCCACAGCAGGCTCCGTTCCCTAAGAAAATGAAAGCTGCAACGCCTGGTTGCACGTACAAAGAATTTCTTGCTTGTAAACCAGCTGAATTTGCAGGCAATGAAGGAGTAACTGCGGCACTGCGTTGGTTCGAGAAAACCGAGGCAGTGATCATAATAAGTAAATGTGCTGAAAATGACAAAGTCATGTACGCGTCAAATCTTTTCAAAGAAGGGGTGCTAGAATGGTGGAATACAGTACTTCAAGCCAAAGGAAGAAATGTGGCTTATGCCATGAATTGGGAAGAATTTAAAAGTCTGATAGAAAGAAAATTCTGTCCCGAATACGAAAAGGAACAAATGGCGAATAAATTTCTGAACCACCAGATGGTGAATGTAGACTTTCGAGGGTATACTTCGACATTCTTCGAGTATGCAAGAGTAGTACCAACCCTGGCTTCGCCAGAGCCAGTTCTCATTTCTCGTTATATTTGGGGATTAATTGGCGAAATTCGTAATATCGTTAAAGCTGTGAGACCTCGCACTATTGACGATGCGGTAGAATTAGCTAACACCCTAACTGATGAGTTGGTACGCACAAGAGATGAAAATAGGAAAAAGGAACTGGCTTAGAAAATTACCCAAGGATTTCGTGTGGGTAATAATAGCAACTTCAAGAAAAGAGGAACAGGGCAATCCTCAACTCCGCCGATCTGCAGGAATTGCAAAAAGAAACATTATGGAAGATGTAATGTAACCTGCAATTTTTGCAAAGTTGTAGGACATCGTGAAGAAGACTGCAGAAAGAAAACAAGGATCTGCTATAACTGTGGAGAATTAGGACATTTCAAAACAGAATGTCCTAAATTGGTCAAACCAGCAGACAACAAAGCCAAGACGGCTGACGGAGCTACTAAAAAGAATGCCAGAGCATTCCAGCTGACCACTCAAGAAGCAGAACTCATCCCAGATGTGATAGCTGGTACGTTCTTAGTTCACAACGTGTATGCAAAAGTATTATTTGACTCTGGTGCAAACCAAAGTTTTATCAATACTTCATTCTGCCAAGCTCTTAACTTACCTTTAACCAACTTTAGGCAGATTTTTACAGTCGAAACGGCAGATGGGAATTCAGTTAAAATAGATAAGGTTTTGCAAAATGTAGAAATAGAACTTTCAGGTCATAAATTTTCTGCAAAACTATTACCTATGAAATTAGCCGAATTCGATGTTGTGTTAGGAATGGATTGGTTAGTAGCCAACCATGCTAGAATCCTTTGTGATAAGAATTCTATAGAAATTCGTGCACCCACCGGAGAAGTAATCATGATTACAGGAGATAAACCACGTAAACCCATGAAGTTCATATCGGTAATGAAAATTGCTAATTATCAACGAAAGCAAGGAATAGTGTATATGATTTCAGTAATCATTAGCACTAAGAATAAGGAACTTAAGGAAATTCCAGTAGTATCAGAATACCCAGATGTATTCCCAGAAGAACTACATGGATTACCACCTGATAGGGAAGTAGAATTTAGAATTCATCTAATTCCTGGAACTATACCGATAGCTAAGGCACCTTATCGGTTAGCACCCACTGAAATGCTAGAATTGAAAAAACAATTAGATGAATTATTAAGTAAATGATTCATACAACCTAGTTCATCCCCTTGGGGAGCACCAGTGTTGTTTGTAAAGAAGAAAGATGGGACAATGAGAATGTGTATTGATTATAGGGAATTAAATAAGGTTACAATTAAGAATCGATACCCATTACCTAGGATTGATGATCTCTTTGATCAACTTCAAGGAGCTAGATATTTCTCTAAGATTGACTTACGCTCTGGATATCATCAATTGAAGGTACAAGAAGAAGACATACCTAAAACTGCTTTCAGAACTAGGTATGGTCATTACGAGTTTACAGTTATGCCTTTCGGATTAACAAATACACCTGCAGCATTCATGGACATGATGAATAGGATCTGTAAACCGTACTTGGATAAATTTGTAATTGTCTTTATTGACGATATACTTATTTATTCCAAAAGTCAGGAAGAACACTGTCAGCACTTGCATGCACTCTTAACTTTGTTAAGAAAAGAGAAACTTTACGCCAAATTTTCGAAATGTGAATTTTGGCTAAAGGAAGTGCAATTTTTAGGACACATGGTAAATCACGAAGGTATTCACGTAGATCCTGCTAAGATAGAAGCAGTTACCAAATGGAAGGCCCCACAATCAGCTATGGAAATTAGAAGTTTTCTAGGGTTAGCCGGATATTATAGACGGTTTATTAAGGATTTTTCCAAAATAGCTGTACCATTAACTAAGCTAGCCTGTAAAGCAATTAAGTTTGAATGGGGACCTAGGCAAGAAGAGGCTTTTAGGATTTTAAAGCAAAAGTTAACAAATGCCCCAATCCTAGCCTTGCCAGAAGGAACAGAGGATTTTGAAGTATATTGTGATGCTTCAAAATTAGGATTTGGATGTGTGTTAATGCAACTTAAGAAAGTAATTGCGTATGCATCAAGACAATTGAAAAAGCACGAGGAGAACTATACGACTCATGATTTAGAATTAGTAGCCATAATTTTTGCCCTTAAAATTTGGAGACATTATCTGTATGGAAGTAAGTTTACTGTCTATACAGATCATAAAAGTTTAAGATATATATTTGGGCAAAAAGAATTGAACATGAGACAAAGAAGATAGATGGAAATCTTAAGTGACTACGACTGTGATATTCATTATCACGAAGGAAAGGCAAATGTAGTTGCAGATGCCTTAAGTCGTAAGTATCATGAGAACCAAAGACGAGTTCGTGCTCTCAGATTAAATCTACAATTAGATTTAATAACACAACTGAAGAATGTTTAAGAAAAAGCAATAGAGGACGCTACTGAAGGAATGAAGGGACGAATAAAAGAATTAGAGCAAGGGAATGATGGAATTTGGAGATTCCATAAGAAAAGGATTTGGGTTCCTAAGCAAGGAGATTTAAGAGAAAAGATTTTAGAAGAAGCTCATAAATCTAGGTATACCATGCATCCTGGTAACAATAAGATGTACCAAGATTTAAGAAATAATTTCTGGTGGATAGGAATGAAAAAGGATATAGCTAGATATGTTTCTAAATGTCTTAATTGTTCACAAGTTAAGGCAGAACACCAGAAACCTTCAGGTCTACTACAACAATTAGAAATACCAGTATGGAAATGGGAACTCATAACAATGGATTTTGTTACTAAGTTACCCAAAACCAGAAAAGGTAATGATGCGATTTGGGTAATTGTGGATCGATTAACCAAATCAGCTCATTTTCTACCCATGAAAGAAACTTTTAGCATGGAAAAGTTGGCAAAGTTGTATGTAGATGAAGTAGTATCCTTACATGGAGTTCCACTCTCCATTGTATCGGATCGGGATAGTCGTTTCACTTCCCATTTCTGGAAAAGTTTCCAGAAAGTAATGGGAACCCGACTTAATTTAAGTACAGCATATCATCCTCAAACAGACGGACAAAGTGAAAGGACGATACAAACATTGGAAGACATGCTCCGGGCATGTGTAATAAATTTTGGTGGAAACTGGGATGATCACCTACCCTTAATTGAATTCTTCTACAATAATAGTTATCATTCAAGTATCAAAGCTGCCCCATTCCAAGCACTATACGGACGTAAGTGTAGAACTCCAGTATGTTGGGCAAAAATAGGAGAGAGTCAATTATCAGGTCCTGAGATAGTACAAGAAACTACCGACAAGATTACTCAAATCAAGGAAAGACTAAAGACGGCTCGTGATCGTCAAAAGAGTTATGCAGACAATAGACGGAAGCCACTCAAATTCCAAGTTGGAGACAGGGTACTCTTGAAAGTTTCTCCTTGGAAAGGAGTAGTTCGATTCGGTAAGAAAGGAAAGCTAAGTCCACGATACGTAGGACCATTTCTAGTAATCCAACGTATAGGACCAGTTGCTTATCGTTTACAACTACCAGAAGAGTTAGCTAGAGTACATGACGTATTTCATGTATCCAATATCAAGAAATGTCTATCTGACGAGTCTCTGGTAGTACCTCTTCAAGATATAAAGGTAAATGAAAAGTTAAAGTTTGTTGAAAAGCCATTACAAATAAAAGATAGAAAAATCAAGTTTCTCAAACACAAGCGGTTAGTGCTGGTCAAAGTCAAGTGGGATTCAAAGAGAGGATCCGAATTCACTTGGGAGCTGGAATCAGAAATGAAGCGAAAGTATCCTCACTTATTCCAGTAAATCTGGAGGACGAGATTTTTATTAAGGTGGGGAGGATGTAACAACTCTCATCAAAAGTCCTAATTATTATTTTATATTGTCCAATAGGAAACCCTAATTAAGAAACCCAAGTGATCCTGCATAAACCCTAAAATTTTCAGAATAATCGGAATCAGGATCAGGGCCCCTAAAACTCACAAGGGGGTAAACCCTAGTTGATAATATCTAAACAGTTTAACTGTAACACCCTTAGTATTATTTAACGACTTTCGTTTAATTTACGAAAATAATCATGTAACTAAGAATTTGTATCCGTAGAAAATACGGATAATTTAAAACTTTTACAATTTTTAAGTAATACAACGAAATGTAATATAGTTCGTCGATTTAAAATATCGACGAAACAATGTGCGGAAGCTTATTTCTTTGATCGTGTTCGGTCCTTCCTAGAGCTTGATCTTCATCCGGGAACACTTGGTATTTACCTGTGATCAAAACCAACCCAAAAGTTAGCTTTGATGCTTAAATAATAGATTAAACAAGTTCTAAACATCAAACCATGAAATAAAAATCAAATTGCCAGTTTTGTAGTCTGTCGCGTGTCGCGACATATTCAGACCCCTCTGTCGCGTGGCGCGAGGGTGCACTTGTTCCAGCGGGTTTCCCCCTGAAACCTGCATTTTGCCAGCTATAAATTTAGTCGAAATTCAAACTTTGAAATGTCACAACTTTTGTTCTATTTATCCAATTCGCGTGATTCTTTTTCCTACGCATCCGTAATTTAATTCTCCATCTTATGGAGTTAAAATCCGACATCCGGATTAACAAAATTTTAGACTTTTAAGTCTTCGGCTTACTACCCTTTTTACCAAATATTGACCCGTTCATGATTTTATCACACCAACATGTTTATTTGATCTTTAAACCCATTAAAATTCACTATTTCAATATCTCCTATCATATTAATCTCAAATCACGGGTTTCTTACATAAATAAATCCCGTTTACGCTTAAATGCTTATTTTGACCCGTTAAGGGTATTTAAGCACTTTTCCGCATAATTCATATTCGTTTAATTCTAGCATCTTATTTTCGCAATATTTATCAAATGATCTTCCACCGCAACTATATGTGTGGAGGATTTAATGAAGAGATATATTTATACCGAGTCTTACTCCTCGGATTATCATTTGTTAAGTTTACCAATACAATGTGTAGCAACTTTACAATGTAGCTGCGGATTCGACTCTTTTAGCCACTTTACGGTTTTATTTAGACCTTGGTGATCAAAGATGAAATGTAGAATACTAAAATATCTTTCCAACCCAAAAAGAATCAGCTCAATCCGAGCTTCCTAGAATTAATTATGATTTTCGCAAAATCAGCTCAGAAGTCAAAATGCTTCCAATCAGCTTGCTGTCAAAACAGTTCAGCCGACTTCGGACACTGTTTTGACCCGTTTAACATCAGAATTTAACAAACATGTTCAAACATAAAACGTAGTATGTTTTAATAGCTTTCTGAGCATATAAGGCTCATCCTCACAGGCCATTCCAGTGATTTTATATGATTTTTTAAAAAACTGCAGCCCAACAATTTTTTTTATTTCAATCAGCTTGCTGTCAAAACAATTCAGCCGACTTCGGACACTGTTTTGACCCGTTTAAAATCAGAATTTAACAAACATGTTCAAACATAAAACGTAGTATGTTTTAATAGCTTTCTGAGCATATAAGGCTCATCCTCACAGGCCGTTCCAGTGATTTTATATGATTTTTTAAAAACTGCAGCCCAACAATTTTTTTTTATTTCAATCAGCTTGCTGTCAAAACAATTCAGCCGACTTCGGACACTGTTTTGACCCGTTTAACATCAGAATTTAACAAACATGTTCAAACATAAAACGTAGTATGTTTTAATAGCTTTCTGAGCATATAAGGCTCATCCTCTCAGGCCGTTCCAGTGATTTTATATGATTTTTTAAAAACTGCAGCCCAACAACAAGATATTCTCTAGAAATTAACAAGAGTGTAAGCTTTACTTACCTTCCATCCGAATACGCTTTTCTTCTCGTGCTTGATTCGTTTAACCGCTTCTTTCCCAAGCCTCCACCTAGCTCGTTAGGCGACAAACTATCATTATAATTCACGAGATGGTTAGTTTAGTCATTATCACATACGACTATTCCATCTTACAAACTCTATGTCGGAACTACTATCCGACTTCAATGTTGGTTTATTTGACTTTCAATAGTCAACTAACTTCAATCATATTACACGCACAATAAGTTCAATTCAACATCATGTTTAGAACTCATATTATTTCGTATTACACGTAGTTAGTCGAGTTAGCCAATTACGTGTTTCTTTCATAATTTCATTATGTCAACATTCATTCGGGCATTTTAACAAACACCTAGTGGGCGTAATTTTACATATTTGCTAACTAGTTCATAACTAGTTATTCTTACCAAGATTTACACCACAATCAAATCTCTATGTCTAGTATTCATGAACTACACATCATATTTTCAGAAATCAGTTTCTAACCATCAATTTACACTAGATTAGCATTCTACATCCTAGTGTTTATCATTTTCTCACAAAACCCATGAATCACCTTCAATGTGTTCACGAAATTTTTCAGAATTTAGCCATGATTTCACATGTTATTGTCTAGGTTTTGCTCCTAGACACCATATCAACCCTATTCTACCCAAATAGCAAACATGCAACATAAATTTCGAATTCTTATGTGTTCATCCAGATTTGAGATGGAACCAAAGTGGAAATTTTGACATACCTTATGATCCTTTCACTGAAGTGATCACTAATCTAAGCTTAGATTTCAATTTGGAGTCGATTTGGCTTCTCAATTGCTTGATTTTTGCTAGCTAGGGTTTGGGCATGGAACCCCCTGGCTCTCCTGCGATTCACGACCAGAACACACACTTAAAGTGTGTGTTTTGGTGTTAGATGTTTTATTTAATACAAACTTGCTTCAAGTTTGTCACATTTGGTCCCTACACTTTACCAAGTTACATGTAGTGTGTTTTTAACAAATTGTCTTATCACTATAAGACTTATGACTAAGTAGGTCATTTATTCTCAGTTACTTTATCTTGTTTAAAAATCCGTTTTTTTTTCTTTTAAGTCCCGTTAACTCGGGCCTTTTTTATATACTTTTGTTTTCTCAAGTATTCTTTTCATTCTTTTAAATTAATATTAGGTTTATTTATTTGAGTCCTAATATTTACCGGGTTAATTTTTACCACTAACGGTATTTTACCCGTCTTTACTATTAACGTGGTTTGATTACCAAACCCGTTTTTTTTTTTTTTTTTGGGATGTTACAAGTCTACCCCCCTTAGAGAGGTTTCGTCCTCGAAACCTTTTCTTACATAATTTATTGAGTTTAAACTCAATGTATTTGATCTAAGAAATCTTTTAAACATTACTTATACTTTTAACCAATTGTTAGTATTACCAGGTAAGTAAGGTAAGATCTTTTTGGTCACTTGTTGTCTACGTATCTCATACGACATAGTGCAACTTGAAATAACGTAATCTCGTTATTCCCACTAGTTTAGTTAATTTAGCGATATCCATCGCTTTCATATAATATCGAATTCTTTATGAATCCGTCACTTTGACCCGTTTAAAGGTCTTTAATGAAATATTTCACTTTTGGTAATAATTTCTTTTGTCTTCAAATTTATTTATTCAGTTCAGTCATACCGAACCTACCGCTTACAAGCAAACCAACTTTATTTAAATGACCTTGACGGGTCTCACTAACTAGACTTATTAGTCCAGTTACTTTTACCACTCGCTTGGTTATAATGTGATTCTACTTCACATTGCATTTCTTGACCGTGATCGTGTCACATCATGTTTAATTTATATCAACCTTTTATATATATATATATATATATATATATATATATATATATATATTTTTTTTTTTTTTTGAAAATATTACTTTTCGAATATATCGTCTTGCGCCTATCAGTGTCAAGACTTGTATCTTTCATGCTTACTATTTAAATTCCTATCAGAATTTATGTTTGTAAAAACATTATTTCTTACTAAAACCGAAGTTTTAGTTTTAGGATCTTCTCTTTAACTTTTGTCAATTATCCATACCAGGATATTGACAGTCCATAATTTATTCTTATTTGGTTATATCCCATTACCGGACTCATTATTCTCTTGCATTTAACGCTATCTTTATCTGGCTAGCGCTCATTTGTGCCATTCGGCGTTATATTGTATTCAACTCAACATGTTTGACCTATTAATGTGAAATCCATCACTTATAAACAACCATCTTTATTCTTTATTCAACCCATTCGACTTCGAATAGTTGAACATATTTACTCACAATTTCTATATACAAGATTTTATAGTCATAACTCGTAATCCAAGTCCTTTGATTTTTTTTTTCAACCCGCGTTCACATCTCTTGGTTTACGCATGTGCTTAATTCTTACCCATCAACCGGGTGTTTTACCGAAGTCGTTATTATTGCAACCCTCCCGGTATGCATTAAGACCTCGCTTCATTCTTACATTCCGACTTTGTCTTTAAGTTTGACGTTTTACAAAAACGACCCGTTAAGGGACATAATTGCATTTTGCCGGGTTCGAGTGTAAGTACACTCCCTCCCAATGCTTCTCTAAATCATTTTACATGCTTGCGTTTTCTGGGTTCGAGTGTAAGTACACTCCCTCCCAATACTTGTCTAAATCATTTTACATGCTTGCGTTTTCTGGGTCCGAGTGTAAGTACACTCCCTCCCAATACTTGTCTAAATCATTTTACATGCTTGCGTTTTCTGGGTTCGAGTGTAAGTACACTCCCTCCCAATACTTGTCTAAATCATTTTACATGCTTGCGTTTTCTGGGTTCGAGTGTAAGTACACTCCCTCCCAATACTTGTCTAAATCATTTTACATGCTTACGTTTTCTGGGTTCGAGTGTAAGTACACTCCCTCCCAATACTTGTCTAAATCATTTTACATGCTTCTTTGTCCCTTCACTCGGGCTCATTATCCTGATGTAATACGCTTCCGTCACTCGGTTGTGCGCTTACATTATTATCAAATATTTTGCTTATCTGATTCATTTGGGTACTTTTTAATTAGTCTCATTCACCCCGCCCTTACTACATCGGATGTAAACGTGTCTGCCATAAGAAGTTCATGGTATCATATGCCACTACTTACTTGGCCAGAGTAAGCGGTTAACACATGACATACACGACCTTTTTATAGTTTTCACATTACGCCCTATGTAAGTAACGCCTCTGTTTGGTTTCTCTTGGAACAATATCCCGGATAGATTTTCTATTCGGCTTTTCCAAGTTTTTTTTTATTTTTTTTTTTCATATGCAACTTTCAACCTCTACGTATTTGTTGCATATTATTATTTGTGCGATTATTTAAAATGTGCACCTGGTAATATTTGCCCCGACGGGCGTTCCTTGCCATTAATCTTGTTCGCGGTCGTTACACGATTTAGTCCTCGGTGAGCATGCTCCTCTTGTCATACTTCGGACCGTTCCATCATCATATCCACAATTCGTTTGACTCTCGTCGTCTTCTAACGGGAGTGTCCTTCAATTAAAACATTCACAAAAGTTAGTAACGTCAACTTTAATAATCGCCCGTATTATAATACTAAGGCTTTTTTTTACTATACGCGTCAACGCGCGTATTTTCGTCGACTAAATCAATCATTTTAATAGGGGTAACGTGTATCACACGATAGCCCTATGTGTTGTTTACAACACTTTAGCATGCTTAGCTATTAGCATACATGTACTTACCGGATTTGCGATCAAGCCTCGAACCGAACACACTTTACTCTTTAACCATGGGCTCTGATTACCAACTTGTAACACCCTTAGTATTATTTAACGACTTTCGTTTAATTTACGAAAATAATCATGTAACTAAGAATTTGTATCCATAGAAAATACGGATAATTTAAAACTTTTACAATTTTTAAGTAATACAACGAAATGTAATATAGTTCGTCGATTTAAAATATCGACGAAACAATGTGCGGAAGCTTATTTCTTTGATCGTGTTCGGTCCTTCCTAGAGCTTGATCTTCATCCGGGAACACTTGGTATTTACCTGTGATCAAAACCAACCCAAAAGTTAGCTTTGATGCTTAAATAATAGATTAAACAAGTTCTAAACATCAAACCATGAAATAAAAATCAAATTGCCAGTTTTGTAGTCTGTCGCGTGTCGCGACATATTCAGACCCCTCTGTCGCGTGGCGCGAGGGTGCACTTGTTCCAGCGGGTTTCCCCCTGAAACCTGCATTTTGCCAGCTATAAATTTAGTCGAAATTCAAACTTTGAAATGTCACAACTTTTGTTCTATTTATCCAATTCGCGTGATTCTTTTTCCTACGCATCCGTAATTTAATTCTCCATCTTATGGAGTTAAAATCCGACATCCGGATTAACAAAATTTTAGACTTTTAAGTCTTCGGCTTACTACCCTTTTTACCAAATATTGACCCGTTCATGATTTTATCACACCAACATGTTTATTTGATCTTTAAACCCATTAAAATTCACTATTTCAATATCTCCTATCATATTAATCTCAAATCACGGGTTTCTTACATAAATAAATCCCGTTTACGCTTAAATGCTTATTTTGACCCGTTAAGGGTATTTAAGCACTTTTCCGCATAATTCATATTCGTTTAATTCTAGCATCTTATTTTCGCAATATTTATCAAATGATCTTCCACCGCAACTATATGTGTGGAGGATTTAATGAAGAGATATATTTATACCGAGTCTTACTCCTCGGATTATCATTTGTTAAGTTTACCAATACAATGTGTAGCAACTTTACAATGTAGCTACGGAATCGACTCTTTTAGCCACTTTACGGTTTTATTTAGACCTTGGTGATCAAAGATGAAATGTAGAATACTAAAATATCTTTCCAACCCAAAAAGAATATGCTCAATCCGAGCTTCCTAGAATTAATTATGATTTTCGCAAAATCAGCTCAGAAGTCAAAATGCTTCCAATCAGCTTGCTGTCAAAACAGTTCAGCCGACTTCGGACACTGTTTTGACCCGTTTAACATCAGAATTTAACAAACATGTTCAAACATAAAACGTAGTATGTTTTAATAGCTTTCTGAGCATATAAGGCTCATCCTCACAGGCCGTTCCAGTGATTTTATATGATTTTTTAAAAAACTGCAGCCCAACAATTTTTTTTATTTCAATCAGCTTGCTGTCAAAACAATTCAGCCGACTTCGGACACTGTTTTGACCCGTTTAAAATCAGAATTTAACAAACATGTTCAAACATAAAACATAGTATGTTTTAATAGCTTTCTGAGCATATAAGGCTCATCCTCACAGGCCGTTCCAGTGATTTTATATGATTTTTTAAAAACTGCAGCCCAACAATTTTTTTTTATTTCAATCAGCTTGCTGTCAAAACAATTCAGCCGACTTCGGACACTGTTTTGACCCGTTTAACATCAGAATTTAACAAACATGTTCAAACATAAAACGTAGTATGTTTTAATAGCTTTCTGAGCATATAAGGCTCATCCTCACAGGCCGTTCCAGTGATTTTATATGATTTTTTAAAAACTGCAGCCCAACAACAAGATATTTTCTAGAAATTAACAAGAGTGTAAGCTTTACTTACCTTCCATCCGAATACGCTTTTCTTCTCGTGCTTGATTCGTTTAACCGCTTCTTTCCCAAGCCTCCACCTAGCTCGTTAGGCGACAAACTATCATTATAATTCACGAGATGGTTAGTTTAGTCATTATCACATACGACTATTCCATCTTACAAACTCTATGTCGGAACTACTATCCGACTTCAATGTTGGTTTATTTGACTTTCAATAGTCAACTAACTTCAATCATATTACACGCACAATAAGTTCAATTCAACATCATGTTTAGAACTCATATTATTTCGTATTACACGTAGTTAGTCGAGTTAGCCAATTACGTGTTTCTTTCATAATTTCATTATGTCAACATTCATTCGGGCATTTTAACAAACACCTAGTGGGCGTAATTTTACATATTTGCTAACTAGTTCATAACTAGTTATTCTTACCAAGATTTACACCACAATCAAATCTCTATGTCTAGTATTCATGAACTACACATCATATTTTCAGAAATCAGTTTCTAACCATCAATTTACACTAGATTAGCATTCTACATCCTAGTGTTTATCATTTTCTCACAAAACCCATGAATCACCTTCAATGTGTTCACGAAATTTTTCAGAATTTAGCCATGATTTCACATGTTATTGTCTAGGTTTTGCTCCTAGACACCATATCAACCCTATTCTACCCAAATAGCAAACATGCAACATAAATTTCGAATTCTTATGTGTTCATCCAGATTTGAGATGGAACCAAAGTGGAAATTTTGACATACCTTATGATCCTTTCACTGAAGTGATCACTAATCTAAGCTTAGATTTCAATTTGGAGTCGATTTGGCTTCTCAATTGCTTGATTTTTGCTAGCTAGGGTTTGGGCATGGAACCCCCTGGCTCTCCTGCGATTCACGACCAGAACACACACTTAAAGTGTGTGTTTTGGTGTTAGATGTTTTATTTAATACAAACTTGCTTCAAGTTTGTCACATTTGGTCCCTACACTTTACCAAGTTACATGTAGTGTGTTTTTAACAAATTGTCTTATCACTATAAGACTTATGACTAAGTAGGTCATTTATTCTCAGTTACTTTATCTTGTTTAAAAATCCGTTTTTTTTTTCTTTTAAGTCCCGTTAACTCGGGCCCTTTTTATATACTTTTGTTTTCTCAAGTATTCTTTTCATTCTTTTAAATTAATATTAGGTTTATTTATTTGAGTCCTAATATTTACCGGGTTAATTTTTAGCACTAACGGTATTTTACCCGTCTTTACTATTAACGTGGTTTGATTACCAAACCCGTTTTTTTTTGGGGGGATGTTAGTTTAACGTGTAAATTGAAAATGCATGCGAGACCAACTCACTTGAGCTACCTGGACACGAAGCTACCCTATGGTAGACCGGTGTCTCTCGCGCCACGCGAAGGCCCCTCACGCCACGCGAGGGAGCCGTTTTTCATGTATAAATAGTGGAGTCTGGCACTTGCAATTTCGCGTTGGTTCGACGTAGAAATTCAATTCGTACTCTGAGATATTATAGAAACAGTCCAAAAACACACACAATTCATGAAGTGCTGCCGTGATAACAGGGTAATAACTCGATCGCTGTTACGATTCAATGTCCGATCGATTGAAACTATCCAATGGATGTTTAAGTGCTGCCCACATTAGGGTTATGCTTTGTCATTCGTCGTGAATTCGATGGATGCTTAAGTATCGCACTTTGTCATTCATTGTGAAGGTTTAATCTTGTGAGTTATCGTAAATGTTGTATTAGTTACTAACCCAGTTCGTGTGCATGTTATTAATTTAGGTAACAAGGCTAATCCATAGACTAGACTCTGCCCGTGTTAAATCTGCAATGTGAGTCATTCTCTTTTTATCAAAATGCTTTATAAATTCTTAAATATTTTCAAAGTTATAATTACAGGGATTAAGTCTTTGTAATCTCCATATTACAGCCGGTATGTGGGGTTTTGTATACATTACTTGATAATCGTCACCATTTGACAACGGGGCCAATGGGTGATATGACCATAGTCACAAAAATGAGTCGAGTGACAAATACCGATGGGTAATTGGTTGATATATAAACATTGTAATCGCTCTTAATACTGTAAATTATAATAACGTGTCGTTTTAGTAAAAAGAATGATTCACCAGTATTTCCCTGCTGACAAAACCTTTTTCAAACATGTTTCAGGTGATCTGTTGTGATCTAGGAAAAGTGCCGCAAAGCACTCCAAGCTTAAAGAAGTGGCTCAATATAAATAAAGAAACCTGTTTTGTAAAATAAAGATTTCCCAGTGAAATCACCTTATTGTAAATTACCGGGGTTTTATTCCGAATTATGAAATAAAATAATCAAGCATTTTAAATTTTAAAAAGATCCTGCTAAAATCTTCCGCTGTTAAACTCAATTAAATAATTACCACGGGATTCCTGTCCCGCGGCTCTTGAATCGGGTCAAACCGGGCCGAGGGTCGTGACACGTATTGACAAAAAATGGTTTCAATGAAAAATCTGGTAAGTAACTTTGAAAAGAAAAGGAGTTTTCCAAGAAATTTGTTGACTTGATTATCAAAAGTCAACATTATGTATTCATATAGATTATCAGAATGAGTATAACGAAATACTTATTAAAACTCATGAATAAATAATCTGTTGAAGTGAATTCATATGCATGACAAGAAATGCATGTACTACATAAGAATTTGTCAAGAGATGAGACAAATGAGAGTTGGCTCTATAAAAGAAAGATAAAGATCTTTTATTGGTGAGGTTTTGATTGAAATCAAAAGTCAACTAGCTTAAGTATAGTCGAAACATAAGGGTGCTTATTTTGCTATTGTCTCCGGTATTGGTAAATATTTATACGTTTTCCTTGGCTTCATCTGGGTTTCTATCCTCGTTGTTGGGTGCCTTAGATAGTTTTGGGCAGTAGAGACGGATGTGGCCTGGGTCTCCGCATTTATAACATACATTAGTTTTCCTTCTCCTTCTACATTCTTCCTCTGTATGCCCAGCCTTCTTGCAGAAGTTACAACGGAGTGTCTTCTTAGAATGGCGCTTTCTTGAATGCTTTTTGTTGTTGCAGGTATGCTGCGCGATTTTTGGTTCCATTCCTTTATTCTTGGAGGATTTGGTAGAGTGGAATTCCTTATAAGAATAACCATAGGTTGTGGTTTTCTTTCGTTTGGAAGATGGAGTTTTGATACAAATGTCATGACTTCCATTGATACTAGGGTTAGGTTTGAAGTGATGGGTATGCTTACAGTGTATAGTAGGATTCTCTTTTATAGGCACAGAAATTCTAATAGCTTCAATGATCGAAGGTATGACATTCGATATTACTTGAGCTATTATATTTTCTATAGTATTTTTATCCAAAGAGTTTTCATTACTAGCCTGAATTTTCGGATCATATGCTATTTCCTTTGACATCTGAATTATAAGCATGTTCAGATATAATTATCACAGAACCAAGCAATTATATATGCATCCTATATTGCTCATATTATATTTATCAGTATCGTACGTTGATAGATATACATACATATTATATTTTAACAATTTCTTTTACCATATATTTTATCAAAATACCGTTTCTTTCTTTGTTGTAAAAACTTTTCTCTATATTACCCTTATTTAAATATATTCCCAAAGCTTATGGCTGAATAGGTTTTCAAAAGTAAAGGTAAGGGTTTTATATGAAATTTTGATTTTCCGTTATTGACCTTCTATCGTTTTTCAAGAAGTGGTGCTATTACAGATATTCTTTTGAATAGATCTTGAATAAACATGTAGGTTTGTTTCTTCTGTTATATAAAAGCTTGTTTTTCTACAGAAGATATTTGATGATTATATTGTATATATTATCGAAAAATTTGTGTCTGGTATATACATATGTATAAAATTTTCAAAATTTCCTATAATATATACATATAATATCAATTTATAAAAATCCACTTACATAACTGTTTATTCGTATACTTTTGTTTATTCCTTCATATTGACGAAATAAATTTTTATTAAATTTATTAAACATAATATTTTTGGAATAAAAAGGTAATTTAGTAAAATGAATAAATTTAATAAAGATAGAAATTTTCTGGATTCTTTTAGAACAATTTAGCCTTTAACCAACAGGTTGACTCATTTTTTTTTGTTATAACGTATTTAAGACTTGATTCTAATTCTCAAGCTATTATATTTATTTATTAAAGAATTATAATAGATAATACAAAGTCTCATGTTTCTAAATTCGATCATTAATATATGAAGTAATGGAGTATTACTCTCGTAACAAAATATATATACGTATGACTCTAATTATCATTTAAGAAATAATTTAAGCTTATCAAATGATAAAAATTATTTCCTCTTAAGATATACGTACATATATTTTTAATCATATAGTTATCCTGTACTAAATATTTTTGGTACATATTTTTACTTTATAAATGAAATATCATTTATAATATTGATGCAAATCATATATAAAATATATATATACATCTGACTTAAGTATGATTTAAGAAATAAGTTTAAGCTATTTCCTGTTGATATATAGGTATTATGTATTAAAATCATTTAATTACACAATACTAGGTTGTTGTACATATTCCTATTTCATAGATACAATTTTTTTATATAAAATATTTTATATCTTTCATTGTATATGTATATGTGCTTAAATTTTAGAATCGTCAAACTATGAATTATGAACTGTAATAATTCTTGTTCATTATAAATTAAATTAAGAATTATGTTTTATAAAACTCTTTTAACCCAACTTTATTCAAGAGCCAAAGCCAAAAATTCTGTTTTGTTATTGAAAATATTTTACTCTTCCAAAGTTATTATTATCATTAGTTTTAATTTAAAACATAATTTAATGATATTTTGGTTTAGTGTATTATGTTAATAATGATAAATAATAACAGTATATATTAAAAAAAATTAGAGAGCGTTTGTGTATAAAAAAATTTCTCTAGCATGTTAATTATCATCAATATTGACCATAATTTCTGGATATAACTTATCAAATTTTGATGAAGATTTACATGTTTAATAATACGATAAGAAGTATTAATTACTAAAGAATTATAAAGTGATTTACAAAGTATTTTAATTATCGTATCTAAATAATGCTGAAACATTATATTTTAACAAAATTATGTTTTATCAAAACCTTGATAATTACATATTTTTAAATCAAGTAAAACTTTTGGATTATATCATAAATCATAAAATATCCTGCTTGCCTCGAATAATATTTTATATTATGATATTTTAGGGATACCATACTTACGGGTGTTATCTTATATCTTTGATTAATATCAATATCATAATATTATTCTAATTTATTTTGAATGGTATTCACATAAATATATGGGCATGCTATATTACAAAATTTAATATTAATATATTTATAAATATATCTCTTTTATATAACATACTGTAAGATATAAATAGGGGTTACACATCCTGGGAATTTAAATGACATAAAATCATTTTAGGTATACTACATATTATTTTAATAGTTATATTATGATAATTTTCAAAGTATCATACCCGAATGGTGTTATCTTATATTAATATGAAGATATAATATTAATATCGTAATATTAGCATAATGTTGTAAAATTCATACTAGATTATCTTCATACAAATATATGATATATATATAATAGATCATAAAATTTAATAAGACATAATATTATTAATATCTAAAGTATATATAAGTAATATTAAGCATATCATAACTGTAAGATACAAATATGGGTAACACATATTGGGAATTCAAAATTCGTTAAATGATATAAAAATCATAATAAACACATTAAGATTTCATGTTCACAGGATAACACATAAGATATTAATTTCCTAACGCAAATGTTTACGGTTTAGGTATTAGAAGAACACCTAAAGGGCTTAAATCAGTGGCATAGCTCTGATGCCACCTTCTGTCGCAACCCCCGACCCCTTGCCTCGGGAGGCGGGCGGTCGCGAGCTTCACACATTCGGTGGTATCGGTATTTATCAATTTTGGCAGCGGAAAATTTCATCAGGACCGTAGTTAGGAAATATTGTTATCAGAGTTAAACACCAAAATGTTTAAAAAAGATAAATGGGATAAAACCTAAGTTTTTCTGATAATACGTTTATAATAACAAGTGGGACAAAATCCGACTTTTCATTTGTAATAGATTTATAGGGATCGACCCTAATTATTGAAAAAATTCTCCTTTTTAATTAGGTAACTTTTATAGCCACTTTTCTAAGCCTTCAGTGCTCTCCAGCTGGCTTTTATTGGCTTCACACTAAGTTACCTGAAACACGTGTTTAAAACATTTTATCAGCAAGAAATGCTAGTGAGTGAATCCCAGTTTAATCTAGACAGGCTTTATCATTTTACAGCATTGAGGGCGATCTCGCAATTATATTTTTTTCCAATTCTTACTTTAATTACCACCCACGGTACTGTCAATCAATGATTGATGGTCATGTTACTACTCACAGTGTAGTACCAAATTTTGTATACAAAACCCCAACATACAGACGATAATTGTAGAATTACAAATACTCAATCACTGTTAATCATAATGTAAAACAATTGAGGTTTTGTAAAGCAATTTATGAAAAGCATTTATAAAAAGAGGATAAACTCACATTGCTAATTTAGGTATTTCTTTGTGACTTCCTGGTTATAATCTATTAATTAAACAATGCACACGTGTTAGTATAATAACCCAATTTACATTAGTTATACCCTCCCCGAGACAGAACTCCAACGACTACGTCGGGCAGAGCCTCAACAGGCGTTACGGAGCACTAGATCAATCGGGCAGCGTATCTAATACGTAACCGGGGGTTATAATACTTACAACGAGGCAGAGCTTCGCTAATTAGGGGGTATTATACCCGGGAATTACTTCTTCTATATAGAAATTTAGAGAGAAATATTGAGAAATGAACGATTTGCAACTGAAGGCCAACGGCCTCTATTTATAGTGCTGATCCGACAGCGGGTCGCGGCCCGTGAGAGAAATAGGGGAGGCCTTCGCGGCCCGCGAGGGATGGTAGGGCGGTGTAAGGGTTGCTGAGTCATAGCGTAGTGTCGACGCGTGTCTGGACACGTGGCTCGTTTGTGTGCCATGCAAGAAGGGAGCCTCGTGCCCCGCGAAGGAGAACCCTTCGTCCGTCGCGGCCCACGAGCGACCGGCAAATCTTGTTTTCTTTGATTTTTACAAGTACGAAGGTATCTCGGGTCCGTTTTTCACCGACGGGATGTATTTGGGAGTGTTTAGGGTTATGTTAAAGGTTCTAGGAGAGTTGTTACCTCTGTGGTGGTAAGGAAGTACATGGCTTTAAATTTTGTTAGATTTGTTGTCATCTCTATTTGCCTACCTATGTTTAGCTGTCTTCGGACATATATACATAGGGGTGTCTTAAGAATTTTTTTAGGAGAGTTGTTATACTAACATATACCGATCAATATCTGCAAACAAGTATGGTCGTATGGACTTTGTGACATACCTGTTCACTACCTACATATTACATAGCTACTTGTTAAGGGAAGCAAATTTCACTAGGGTTGTTTGACAACTTCTGAGTGGGTAAATGCTGAACCAGTAAGAGGTCTAAACCATTAAGTGATGAACTAGTAAGATGTCTAAACCATTAAGTGTTGAACCGATAATAGGTCTAAACCAGTAAGAGTCAGTATAATGCTTAATCATTCATAAACAAATGTCTGAGCAATTCAGATAAGAGGTCGTAACCATTTAGACTCAATATAATGTTTAACCATTTAGAAGAAAATGTCTGAACCATTCAGATATCTACTTGTGAAACAAACAATTTGAACCATTAAGTATTAAACCAGTAAGAGGTTTGAATCATTAAGAGCTGAAACAAACAACTACGAATATATATATATATATTGATCGAAGGGGATTGCGTTTCACACATAAGGCCCATAATTAATGCAAAGAAATCGCCTATCGATGGAATTATATGGGGTCAATAGGGTCCTAACCCTCCAGTCACGGGACTTTGCCTAACTTTCATAAACTTTACAATTAATAGAATCGGAATCGTGTAAAATATTAATAGATGTCAAATACATCTACGGTTCAAATCAGTGTTAAAGTAAAAAGCACGAGAGAATTTAACTCGCATTAAAGAAACAGGTGGCTTTTTCTTGTTCTTATTATAATTAATTATTTTAATCGTTTTTATTGTTATTTTATGTTCGGAATGTCATATAATAAAATTTTTGTGACATTTTGTTGTTCGGGAAAACTGATTTTTTACTTCATTGGTAGGTTTTTTGGATGCTTGAAGCACATCGAATTGTTTTTCGGGATATCTTCTCTATACTTGGATGTTTTTCGGCACATCATATGTTCATATTATATATTTACATGTGTGTGTATGTTATTATTTGTGACTATAATACGCAGGTTGATCACATGGGTTATGAGATGGTAAAGAAAGATGATATTTCAGGTTGACTAGAACTGGTACACAATCCTATTCTTACTCTCTCTCTCTCTCTCTCTCTCTTTTGATTTTATTTACTTTGGTTTTTACTCGATTTTAAAACGGCTTTGATTTTTTAACCAACCAATCTTATTAACTGATAGAGTTGTTTTAGCTATACATTGACCGGATTAAAATTTTTAAAAGGCCTTAGTCATTGTTGTTTTTGAAGAAGCGATTCGTTTTATTAAATAGCTTAAGCAGTCGGGTTTTATTTAATTTTTTAGCGGCGTCAACAAAAGCACACATATTACAACTTTTCGTCCAATAAAATGATTTAGTAGCTGAATCATTTAGGATGAATTTTGTGTTACCAGTTAGTTACTTTCTTCTATTTTAATCTAATGCGAAAAAATAAAGCTTAAACATTTATATTCAATAATTAAAGGACCGTTGAAGCGATAAACTGCAACAAATTTTATGTTATTCGAGTTTACATGGCTATATTAGGAGAAAGGAGCCATCTTTGGTTGGTTAATGACAAGGAAAGAGTTGTTGCCATTGGTGTTAATTGTTAGGGATAGATTTTTAATACTTATGGATCACGTATCCTTAGATCAGCCTGGATCATTGATCCTCAGCAAATGGTGCAGGAAGACTGAGGATCCCGGATCCTTATTATCATCCTAACCAGCTAACAATTGTATCCTATTTTATTAGCTTCATTTCGCAGGTATATTACGGGGTGGACCTATTTTAAGCTGGAATATCGGAGAATATACTCTTATTCAAGCACGTGCAGGAAGCTAATGATCATTAGCGGTGAACCTGGGTGGCTTGCTTGAATATCGGATAGTTAGTTAGCTAGGATATGCTAGTTATTTGAACGGGATATTGAGCTTGATTAGAACATATAACACAACATTACACACGCTCGTACACGGAACACTCTCGAAACTGCTCTCATACGCATTAGAATTCACTTGTCCAAAGCTCAATATCATCCAAAGTTGTAACCTTTTGGTGATCGGTAGTTTCCATCACCCGAGGTTTTTTGTGCCGGAGATCAATCATTGATCAAGGGAACTTTCCTCATATAAATCCCTGTGTTCATTGTTGATTACATTTCATATTTGTTCACTCAATTGTTCAACACATCAAGCACTCTACCTCACAATCAAAGTTTGGTTACATTATCCTTAATCATATTTTTGACCAAAACATTAATATAGAAAGGATGCCTCTTTTTAGTATACTCCTTGGAGAGATTATTTAAATAATTCTATATATATAATAAATGTTCACTTTGTTTATAATAGATCCATACTAAAGGATATGACTACGTGGAGAGAAAGAGAAGTCATTTGCACATGATTATTATCTACGTTTATAAAGGGTAGTAATGGATGATTGTTTCTTGGTAATTATAGGTATTTTTTCCAGACTGATATTTTTTTTTATAAATACTCATATGCATTTAAATAAATTTTAACACTTTTCAGTGGATGGGGTGGTGAGTGAGAAGAAGAGTCGAAAGGTTCATTTGTTGATAACCATCTTCTTTGGCAAAAAAACTAATTACATCCAAGCTCAAATCAGCAGGTAAAACAAATGTGATTCACAACACTTAAGACAAAACACAGTGCTATTGTAAAACTATAGATATTATAGAACTTTTAATCAAATCCATCACTAAATACATCTATGTCATGTTAGACAAAGACGACAAACTTACCGATAAACAACAAATGTGATGTGTAAAGAAGTATTTAAGGACTTGTGATTTTTTTCGAATTAATTTATTTCAATTTAGTGTAATTTAATATTTACGTCAGTACTTGAACGTTTCTTTCATTAAAAGGTTTATGTCAACACCGTTAAATAATATATTTTATTGTGAGACCACTCGTGTAACACACGGGTACTTAAACTAGTAAATATATATTTATTTTGATCGAAGGGGATTGCGCTACACATGTAAGGACCATAATTAATGCAAAGAAATAGCCTATGGATGGAATTATAAGGGTTCAAGAGGGTCCTAACCCTCCAGTCACGGGACTTTGCTGGGTTTTTGCACAAGCAAAAACCCTAACTTTCGTAAACTTTACAATTAAGAGAATTGGAATCGTGTAAAATATTAATAGATGTCAATTACATCTACGGTTCAAATCAGTGTTAAAATAAAAAGCATGAGAGAATTTAACTCGCATCAAAGCAACGGGAGGCTTTTTCTTGTTCTTATTATAATTAATTATTTTAATCGTTATTTTATTATTGTTTTTTGTTCGAAATGTCATATAATAAAATTTTGACGGTGTTCCTTTTCCCTCCTTTTGGGTGGAATTATTTAAGAGAAAAGATTAGAAACTTTAAATGTTCCTTGTTAGGTTACTTCCTTTTTAAACACAAGACAACATATGCTGTTGCCACTAACTTTGTCAACTATCACTATAGTAATAGTTTATAGCATCTTTGGTTATCGTCGTATCGATATCCAACCATAAAAACATTGAATATACATTTATAATTGTTTACAAGGCAAACTCATTTACCTAATAATTATACATCTAAAGCTGCATTTTTATTTACTACGAGACTGAAATCTCATTATCTCAATCTTACCAGAATGGAAATCTTTTCAAAACACCTTGTACTTACCATAAATTATTATTATTATTATTATTATTATTATTATTATTGTTATTGTTATTATTATTGTTATTATTATTTTATATATTATCACAAACCTAAAATAACCCGCAGACGATTGTATGAACTTCAAACAACTGTGATTAGGCTGAAATATAAAGCGAGAATTAGAGTAGATCAGTTGAAAATTTAAAATTCAAAATTCAAAAAAAAAAACATACTTTCAACGATGTTGATTCAATGATACTGGAACAATTATGTGAAGCACAAAGATCTGTAATCGAAGATTAACCGACTGAATATGAAAATCTTAAATAAAATATTAAATAAAATCTTATCTTACAGCAGAAGCATAGAGTTTCTTGCATTTAGTAGGAACAACTGTAGAACAATCATAATCATCATCTGCTCAAATCATTCACAATCATCATTTAGTCATAACTCAGATAAAAAAACAGTTACGAAAAATCAAAAACAAAAACACACATAATAATTATATATTACATTACCATCATCAAGGCAAACGACATATCCCCAAAATTTGTTCTGAAAGTGGGTCAGAGAGAGCTTTTGTTTTATCTTTTCCTTTATGAACAAATGTCGAGTATTGAGAAGAGGGGTTTTGAGGGAGAGATACATTGAAACTGTAGTTTGAAAATACAAAAGCAAAGAACACAAGAGTGTAAATATGAAGAAGGAAATGAGAAAAAAAAAACTTTATATAAGAAGAAGATGATTGACAGAAGCAATGTTTTAAAAACCGGTAAATACCGGCCGGTTATACCGGTATTACCATTTCCAGATGTAAATCCGGTACGAAACACCCCGCTAAATAAGTGAAACGTCATAAGGTTTGTACCGGCGGTAAAATCCGGTATACCGGTTTGAAAAGTAATACCGGTACCGGCCCAGGGTTATTTTAGTTTGGGTTGTTACTTATTTTTATTATATATGTTATTTATCTTACGTAATTTTTATATATTATGATTATTCGTAACTAAAAGTTCTTATTTAATATTGTATGAAACGAAAATAGTTGATGTATTCAACACTCAAATGGCTTAAACATATCGTACACTTTCATTTAAAAGAGCTTGCTGGAAAATTGAATGATTTTCGATTATCTTTTGAATTATTTTTTATTATGGATTTACTTTTGGATCATCTTTTAATATGTAGTCATGCATTTTTGGATTAACTTTTGAGTTGATGTTGTAATTTATTAAATTATGGAGTTAGCTAGTCAACACGGTTAAACCGCTCGGTACAAACTTGTAACATCTCGAAAATTCGTGTTCAATGAAATAACGACACGTGTCATGTAAGACAAAAAGCGTTATAAACCCGGGGTATAATTAAAGATGTATGGCAGGATTTAAAAGTGTCGTCATGTTAAATTTTTACCTCTGAACGACCTTGTTATGAATCCCAAGACCCTAACATATATTACACGCATCTAATATACCTTCAATCCAGTGAATTGTTGACAATAATTGAATTCAAAGTGCAAGATAGGACCCTATGGAATTTCTACGGTAAACTTGCGTTTATGGCACTTTCAAAGGATTCAAGAAAACATATCAAAGTGGTAGGGTGTATAACTGTCCAAGACCCAAAATATGAGGCCCCATATTGATAAAACATGGCCAAAATCGTTACACATCAGTTGCCCTTTCGAAATTTGAAAGAACAAAAGTTTTTGCTTCTGATCACAGGCTTGCGCACCGCAAGCACAATCCTTACAGTGCGCAAGGAGTGCCCAGCTCCAACAGATCCTCCTGTTTGCTGTTTAAACGCAATACTCGACCTTTAAACGATTTTCCTCATATTTGGACGACCCCTAAATGACTCCTAGACACTAGGGACATGTGTTAGTGATCAGGAAACATTAATAGAGTTGGTTGTCACCATCTTATGGATCAAAATCCACTATAAAAGGCCATGAAGTTGCAACCAATTCTTCACACCTCATTTCTGCATTTCTGGAGCTTCTTGGGGATTAAGAGCAGACACAAGTCTTCACATTTCGTGCATAGGACTTCAGTAAGTTTGCTTAACCTTTCTTAGTTAAGTTTTTGCTTAGTTTTAGCTTAAAAGTCAAACCGTCGTAATTAACGGTTGACTTAGCGATTAATCATTGATGATCCAGTGATTAGTCGAATTGAAAGTAGTTATAAGTTGGTAATTATGTGGGCATTAAACCCTTAAAAGGGCACCCTTTGATTCCCACTCTAACTAGGTCTAATGTCGGGTCAAACTTGTTATTAAAAAGTCAACAGAATGCTTATTTTCCAAATTATGCATAATTAGCAAAGTAGAACCCATACAACCTGTTTGATCATTAATATAACTTCGTAATTAGTGTAAGAACATGTCTAAACATGTTCAACCCGACAATTTTCTGTTTAGACCCGGTTCGGAACCGAAAGTCGCAAAGCTTTGACTTTTGCTTTGACTTCAGTTCTGACCCGTTTTGGTATGATTTAGAAATGCCTTAGAGTTTTATTTGGACCAGGTTACATGCTAGTATAACCCTCTGTGATTATACACCTCGGTTCATTAATTATCCGATTAATGTGCATGATTCCATTAATTGCCTATATGTTGACCATTATGCCATTTTCACCATAAAACGTGATTTTTGAAAATGTAAAAGAGTAGAAACCTTAGTTACTGATTTATAAACTTGCACCCAAAATTTGACATCAGTTTGAGGTGTAGATTGAGAGTTATGCTCATTAGCGTAATTTGAAAGCTTATTAGCGATTAAACGACATAATTAGCGTATAGCCTATTTAAACCTACTTTTTGATATCAAACTCTTTACCCACTGATATAATATATTATTTTGGGATTTTTGAAGATTTTTAATTTATTTTAGGCTGAGCATAACTTAGAGTCATAGGCTTAATCCGGTAATTGTCGGTTTTGCCCTTTCGGGCTATAAAATGAGTTTTACATATCTTTTTGACCCCAAACCTTTTGCTACTGATTTCTTATGATAAATAAATTATTTTAAACCTTCTAGACTAATAAAAATATCAGCTTTCTATATAGAACCCGGAAACGGCTTCTAATCGCCTAATTAAGCGTTTTTAACGCATAGTATGTATTAAAATTATTTTAAACATACAAGGGTTGATACCTACTGATATTTTAGGTAAATTAAAATATTTTAACAGTAAGCAAAAGTTGTTTAACTCAGACTTCAGTTTTGAGCTTTTCGGCTTATGTGAAATTACCAAAATGCCCATACGGTGCATAGTTTGGTTATAATTGATAAATTTCACATATATACTTTACCCTACTGTTATAACTTAGTAAACTAAGTATTTTTGCTGAATATATCAGACCTGCAACTCAGGTTAATACTTAAACTCTTTTATAATCTTTTAAATGACCAAACTACCCCTACGGGGCATAGTTTGTGTTTAAATTCGTTTCGGGCATAATAAAAGACATCTTACTGATGTCACAACATATTTGAAGCATATTGACTTAGGAAACCTGTATATGGCTCTTACGGATACCCGTTACGCTTATTACGCGTTCGGTTCAGTTTATGTAACTAGTTTACATAAATTAGCCGAAACGGGTCAAACCTTATCGGTTTTATCTCCAAATCCAGAGTGTGTTTAAGTTACCCACATTAGTCAAGCATGCAAGCTTGTCGGGTCAAAACCACATTCTAAACCGGTCTTCGCTTCTTCATGCGTTTGAACCGTGTCTTCCTTTTAAAACTAACCGGTCTAAGCTTAGGCTTAATTAAAGACCCGTTAGAAATCTAATAGGTTATTATAAACCTTCGTTCCAGATTAGGATCCCAGTAAAAGTACTTGCATTTGCTGTATTTGATTGATACTTTGCTCAGGTAAATACTCTTAATTTATTTTCCCTATACGGGCTTGGGATACGGCACTATAAAAGTACCGCTTGGTCGGGTGTATGTAGTCATTTAAATCAGATTGTGATTGATGTATTTACATAACCTGTTTAATATGTATTATTTGGTGTATGGCTTTTGGGGGTGAAATGACCATGTCCCGGATATCCTTGGCATCATTTTACGAAATGGCCACGACCTAAGCACGGGGTGTAGGCGTACACCTGACAGATGCATTATGTAAAAACTGGTAATCCACTAAAGGAATCAACCTTGTGGGCATTATACCTGTGGCGTGTCAGTTAATCTTGTCCGGCTCTTCTAACCGGCCCTGATGGACGACAAATAAGTAAAATTGTATACATGATTATTTTAATAATTGTCCCAAGTTATAAAAGATATTTATGCCACGTGCATCCAAATCAATTTTCAATCATTTTCAAAATGAGTCAGTTGAGTTGTATTTACCAGTGTAAACTGATGTATTTTCCAAAAAGGCTAAGTGCAGGTGCTAGACGAAATAGGTTGGCTACTCCAGACATCATTACTCAAGTCTCGCAAGCTCTAGATGTCAAAGTCTGTTGAACAGTTTTCCTTTTTATATTGATCCGTCTGTGGATCCTTTAACTTCTGTTGTAATACTGGATATTACTTTATATTCGGATTGTAATATATTTATCTTTTGCTTCCGCTGTGCATTTACATATTGTGTTGTTTGACCATGATGATATCAACTACGTCACGATACTCCCCACCGGTGACACGTGGAAATCGGGGTGTGACAAAACTGGTTCGATCGGTTGAACCATTTTTTAGCCTAATCCGGTTTGATTTAAAAACCGGTTTTTAAAACATTGGACAGAAGTGAGTGAGTGACATGCATTAATTGCAAATTACGTATTCCCAGGCATTTTGAATTTGAAATTACCGGCAACAAAACATCTGCTGATATATACGCATCCCTTGAACCTTCAACCTCTGCTGGCTTTAAAGTATATATATGGGCAGAGGTTTTGGATGGCAGAGTTTTATATAGATTTTAAACTGATTTTATATATTAGGCTTTATGATGTAGTAATGACATAAGAAAAACATTGTTGGACAGCCTCTATGGCTGCCACCTCAGCTTTTCTTATGTCATCGGGATTTCTCCTTTTATAAAAAGATATATATATATATATATATATATATATATATATGGTTAGGATCACGTGAGAAGCATTAGGCTATTTGAGAAACTTGAGAAACATTCTGGACCACACATTTTCCCTAAGCTTTTTGTAATATACACATATGTATAGTTTAAAATTGAGTATATACATATGTGTATAATTCAAGATTTAACAATATACATATATGTATATAGTCAATTTTATACTGTACATATGATTATGTTACAAAAGGTTTAAGGAAAATGTGTGGTCCAGAATACTTCTCAAGTTTCTCAAATAGGGTGGACTTTTCTTAGGATCCATACCCTATATATATAGAGGAATGTTAACGTACATTACGGCTTAACGTACATCACATACGCGACCAAATTACGCATGTTCATTTGAAAATCACGCACGTTATAAACTCAAAAAACCTAATCACGCATGTAGGTTGGTTGCGTACGTAATGTACGTTAAGCCGTAATGTATTTTACACTTTCTCTCTCTCTCTCTCTCTATATATATATATATATATATATATAGGCTAATTATAATGAGAAAACCCACCCCAGTTAAGAAAACCCAGTAAACCCATGTATGTGGACAAGGAGCATCCACGTGTTTCTTGTATCAGGTGTGATAAAGGGTAGATTTGAAAATTTGCATGAAACAAGCACATTATATTAGATGACTGAAAAGTTGTTTTGTACTCACATTTTTTGAGGTTATAGATGTACATGTTTCAAGACATTTTAATCCATTTAATATCTGATTCATATGTACACTTCTCTCTCTCTTTTTCTATCTCTCTGGATATCCATTTTTTCATATCTAATTTCATTCTTCTTCTTATCAAAATCATTCATAATCAACCACCAAAACTCTAGATCTACAAGCGTAACAACCCGGTGACGGTGTAGTTCAAAATTCTTCTTCTTATCTATCGATCCACCACAAATCATCACCAAAACCACTTGTTTTCTTAGCGGAGTTGGTGCTTTGAGTGGTACAAGATCCGATAGTGGTTTCAAGATCCGGTGGTGGTCAACAAATCCGATGTTGAAGATGATGTTTCAGATGTTGAAGATGATCCAAAAGATGTTTGATGTTGGACATGATGTTCCAGATTCATAAGTATGTTTGTGTTTTTGTAGATCTTCATTTTTTATGTTTTGTAGATCTCCAACTTTTTGTTTCAGATTTGCAATTTTCAGTTACGAAATGTAACAATCAAAGAAAAAATGCATGTTACATTTTTTTGTGTTACATAAATTATGCATGTTACTGAAAATAAAGTGCATTGTTAGACTTTTTTAGATTTGTTGTAAAAATAAAGTGTGTTGTTACATTTTTTTCCAGATTATTGTAAAAATAAAGTGATTGTTAAAGAAACAAAGTGTGTTGTTACATTTTTTTGTGTTAGAAATGTAACAATCAATCAAAGAAAAAATGCTTGTTACATTTTTTTATGTTACAGAAAATAAATTACATTATTACACTTTTTTAGATTATTGTAAAAATAAAGTGTGTTGTCAATTTTTTTCCAGATTAATGTAAAAATAAAGTGTCTGTTACAGAAACAAAGTGTTACATTTTTTTGTGTTACAAAAAAAGTGTTACATATGTTACGTAAATTGATCATGTAAAAATTATATGTTACGTTTCTATGTAATATTTTATGTTACAGAAATAAAGTGTGTTATTACAAATGTGGCATAAATTGATAATTAAAAAATATATGTTACATTTTTATGTAATACAAATACAGATGTATATAAAAAAGAAACAAAAGTTCTGATGTATATAAAAAATGAAAAAGGAGAATTACATCAAAAGAAAATGCGTTACACTTTTATGTATGTGGATATCCTTTAAATGGTAAAAAAACAAGCATTTTTCTTGTTTACTGGGAGTTTACTTTTTTTGAAATTATATAGAAAATGTAACGTTATTTTTTGTACTTTTTTTTGTAAAACGTTACATATAATGTAATACTTATTGTATAGCCTAGAAACCTTTCATATTATATACATATATATATGTGTGTGTGTGTGTGTAAGACCCAAGCTTACATAATTGAGAATTTATAAAAACTTTTGCATTTTATACAAACAATGCAAATAGACTTTCATACAATGTTTCGGGTTTAATAAAAGTATTCATAAGTGTTTAAAACACTTAAATACTATAGCACATTAATAAGTTCATAAAATATAAAACCCTTACAAAGTTCATAATTGATTCGTTTCATAAAATAACGAAAATAAGCGGAAGCTTGAAATTCAGTTGTGTTCGGTCTGTCCATTAAGCTTGATCTTCATCCGTGAGGTCCTAGCTATCACCTTTACACCAACAACAACTCATAAGTTAGTTATATGGTGCTTAGACTTGTATTTATAACCCATAAACAACAAATAAGCAATCAAAATTAGTTTGGGAAGGCTCGCCGTAGGTTACAGTTGGTGTACCGTAGCTTATGGCACACAAAAACAACTTGGACAACAGCTCTGTACTGTAAGTTACGGTTAGAGACCGTAAGTTACGCTGCAGCCTAGCTGCATATTTTTCAGGTTTGGTCCTTTTTACGAAAGCGGCCGTAACTTTCAAACCGTTTATCCGTTTAACCTCAGGTTTCTTCCTATGTGATCGTAATTTGGTCCTCTATCATTTGGAGTCAAAATCCACCATTTGTATTAACAAAATTTTCATCTTATAAACCTTTGGCTTAATATTTATTTACGAAATTATTCGACCCGTTTCAAGATTTGAGCACTAAGCTCAAATCTCGCTTATTCTTTCCACAGCTCCTATTTCCACACTAGGATTTTCATTTATCTTCCACCACAACTATATTTGTGGTGGATTTCATATGATAAAATTCTATAAAAATTTCGCATATAAATATTTGTATTTATACAAATACAAGTCCGTTAAAAACTTCGAGTTTCATATACTTCTTAAAAACTAAAAACTTTTCGTCATCCTAACGATGAATGATTTCGTAAATGACTATACATAATGCTGAAGCTTGAACTTGATCGTGTTCGGTTCTTCGTTGAGCTTTGATTATTTAAAATCCTATCGATTATCCGGTAAATCTCTTACCACTAACGGTATTTTACCAGTTCTTTAATTTTAACATGGTTTAATTACCAAACCCATTTTTGGGGTGTTACAATATGTATCCCCATGGTTTGAGGATTATTTATATTTTGTGTCATTCGACTTGTTGACTATCTATAATTTTTGTGATAATTTTTTAAGTTTTAACTTTGTGGTTGTGTGTATGACTATTTTATTGATATGTTTGTTTTATTTTGTTATGTCTTTTATTTATATATTGTTAGGTTTAAATTCGTTGCTGATTTGATGTTCAGAAGTTAGAACACAAACATAAATATAAATTAGAAAAAAAGTACTTAGGTACAATCTGTTTAATTTGGTTTCTAACCGAAACCAAACCGATTTGAATTTGGTTTAGTTTGGTTCGGTTTGCATATTTCTAATTTGGTTTTTGGTTTGAGGTATAAAATTTTGAAAACCAAATAAACCGAACCGAATAAACCAAATAAACCATAAACCGAACCGATGAACACCCCTACAACCTGGAGTGTAAAGAACATGATCATGCTAAAATAGAAGCATGGTCATGTTGGAACAAAAACATGACTATGTTAAAACTCCATTGCTTTTTAGAACCTACAATGCAAAATATTGATTTTGGGTTTTATTGCGTTTTACAAGCAAAGAACATGATCATGCTAAAATAGAAACATGGTCATGTTGCAACAAAAGCATGACCATGTTAAAACATAAACATTGTCATGTTAAAACTCCATTGCTTTTTAGAACCTGCAGTACAAAATATTGAGTTTGGGTTTCATTGCGTTTTACGACCTGGAGTGCAAAGAACATGATCATGCTAAAATAGAAGCATGGTCATATTGAAATAAAAGATGACCATGTTAAAACATAAACATAGTCATGTTAAAACTGCATTGCTTTTTAGAAACTGTAGTGCAAAATCATGATGTTGGGTTTCATTGCGTTTTAGAATTGGAGTGTAAAAGAACATCAAAGAACATGATCATGATAAAATAGAATTGGAACAAAGACATGACCATGTTAAAACATAAATATGGCCATGTTAAAACCCCATTGCGTTTTAGAACCTGAAGTGAAATGTTAGAACAGTGGCATGACCATGTTAAAACAATGGCATGGCCATGTTAAAACAGAAACATGACCATGTTAAAACAAAAGCATAGCCATGTTAAAAGAAAAACACGACCATGTGAACCCATTGCGTTTTAGACCTGGAGTGTACGTTTTAAGAATTTGAGTGCAAAGAACATGATCATGCTAAAACATAAACATGATCATGTTAAAACATAAACACGACCATATGAAACCCGATTGTATTTTAGAACCTGGATTATAGTGTGTTATTCTATCATTTGCGTTTTACGCATCTGGGTTTTCAATTTTTTTTCAAAAGTATAGCAATAGTGTGCTCGTTTTAAAAATAAAAAAAAACGCTTGTTTTTATGGTGCAATTTTTATAAACAATATTATCGTATGAAAAAGTTATTAACGTTTTAAATACGATGGGTAATTGGAGAAGAGAGAAACTATTGACTTAAATAGAGTAGAATACCTTTAAACTAACTCACACGCCTCTTTTTTTTCAATCTCACCAATTTAATCTTAGCAATTAATTACTTAATAGATGGTCATGATTACCTGCTAGCCTTCTTACCCAATAAACTTAATAGTATACTATGACCCTTTAATTCTATACATTAACATCTAATACAACGAAGTAGTGAAAAGGACAAATGTATAATTATAATTTAAACTAATAATTTAGTTATTTTCTGAATTTAAGTAATATAATTATCAAACATTCATCATATCCTTATTATAATAAATGATTTCGAAAAACACGTGTGATTATCAGAATTACTCTCTCACATTTATCTTTTACACTGTTGTAAAATAAGTTCTTGAAGACCGAGTACTCTCAAAGTAATTGCCACAAGATAGGCTGTCAAATCCCAAGTACTTCACGGGTACTCTCAGCTTCGACTTAGGAGCGTTTAACGACTATGATCTTTTATAATAACTTTAATTTAATTTAAATATCAATTTTTTATTCATACCATCTTCCTATAATCATTTATTATAATAAGGATATGATGAATGTAATCTTTATTGTAATAAATGATTTCAAAAAATATCCTATGTACCATATTATTTCTAACCAAAAAAAATTGATTTCCTTATTTTAAGTAAGTTTAAATTTTGAAATTTAGTTATGTTAATGTTTTTTTTCAAGAAATTAAAATTTAATATAAAATTGAATTCTAACTAGCGGACTATTACTTAATTAAGAAAAGAAAGAATTCTATTGGAGTATTAAAATATTATCATTACTTTTTCGGATGCTTCAAATTAAAATATTTTAATAACAATAATTATATTATAGGGGTAGGTTCATTTAAGAAGAAATATAATGTGAGAAGAACAAGAAGAAATGACATATTATTAAAATAATATTTCATTTATAACTCATATCATTAATTTTTCACTCTTTAATTAATTAGTCAACTAATCATTAATTATCCTACATATAATCTATAAAACATACCCATATCAAAATTTTCATACATATAAGCTACACATTATAGAATTTTATCCTACACAGTCAAAATTTATATCCTACACACTTCGAAATATATCCTACACAACTCGTAATTTATCCTACACAACTAGTAATTTATTCTACACTTTAAATTAAGTTGTTTTTTTAATGTGAAAAAAATATATATTTTGAAAAGGAGTTGCAAATTTAATTTAGTTAGTTATTAAAGGAGAATGATACAAATTAATAATTTATGTAAGTTTACCAATATACCCTTATATTAAAATTAAATGAAATAAAATGAAGCATTCTTATTGGTTGAAACATCTTCTTTTTTTCTTCATATAAAAAAATCATTCTCATTTAAACCCTCTACTATATATTATATTATATATATAATAATATTAAAGAAGAGAGGATGAATAGTGTCTTACAACATGTAAGACATGTTTTACAAGTTTATCAATTTTTTTGTCTTTATTGTATTTCGTCATTAATGTAAAATTTTCATTTACAACCCTAGTAGTTTTAACTACTGTTTTTTACTTTAATCAAATTACTTTTTTACCCCTAAATAAGATTTTTTTAACGAACACGTTAATACCGTTTTAGACATATTTTTTTTATTTTTCTTTGCTATAACGAGTGTGGCAAAGGTATTTTTTAGTTTAATATTTTTTAACGAACACGTCGGTACTCTTTTGAACATAATTTTTAACTTTTTTTCTTTGCTATAACGAGCGCGCCAAAACCGACCAAATTTCTATCGTTTTCTTTTTCGTTTACCTTAATTTTAACTTTGTTATTTACTATATCGTTTTACATTTTGTTATTGTTTTGAAGTTCAGAGCCGAGTTACGGCGCAAATAGCATAACCCATTAATATATCATTTTAATTAATTTTACAAATTTATTTATCGGTTGTCATGGTGTGCAACACGTTCTGACCAACGAGTTACGGCGCAAATAGCCGAGTCCCTAGCCAACGCACGGGTAACTACGACCCTAGTATAATATTAAAGAAGAGAACTTCTACGGTTCTCTTCTAAATTTTTTATTATTGTTATTATTATTATTATTATATTTCGTCCTTTAGTCTATTTTGTCATTTAGTATAAACTTTCATTTGCACCCCATTTAGTTTAATTATTGTATTCTTTTTCTTTTACTTTTACTTTGACCAAATTACTTTATACCCTAAACATAAATAAAGTAATTATACAACTCCTAAACCGATCGAATTTCTATCGTTTTCTTTTTCGTTTTACCTTTATTTACCTTTGTTATTTATTGCATTGTTTTACTTTTTCTTATTGTTTTATCTTCAAAGCCGAGTTACGACAAAAATAACATAACATATTTAGATATTATTTTGTCATGGGATGTTATACGTTCTGAATTTCAACCGCATCCCTGCACGCACGCGAGTAACTACTACCCTAGTTATAATAAATGAGGTGATTAATATAACAACCCTCCAAAATATTTCTGACACCTTTAATATAATTAGAATATCCCAATACGTCCTAAAATATATCCCGTATGCGAAAACCAATCCCAAAATACCTTATATATTTATAAATAAAATAAAAACAATAAAAATAAGTCTGTCGCGGGGCGCGACAGACTGACCTTGAGTCGTCGCGGGCCGTGACCGCCTGGACAAGCGGCGGCACCCGGAGCTTCCACGTGTCGTGTGCGTGGCGAAGCTAGCCGCTGAGTGGGCAAAGCTAGAGCCTACACCCCCTACGTCGCGGGGCGCGATGCCCACTGTTTCCGTCGCGGGGCGCGACAGGGTCGGCGAACAACCCTATATAAGAAGGCCCTCAGCCTTCAGTTTACGTCGCTCATTTCCCACAAATCTCTCTCAATTTCTATATGGTATAAGCTATACTCGGGTATTATACCCCCTAATTAATGAAGTTCTGCCTCGTTGTAAGTATCATAATCCCCGGTTACGTATTAGATACGCTGCCCGATTGATCTAGGGTTCCGTAACGGTTGTCGTTGTTCTTCCCGACGTAGTCGTTGGAATGCCGTCTCGGGGAGGGTATTACTAATGTAAATATTGGGTTATTATACTAATGCGTATGCATTTGTGTAATTAATAGATAATCACTAGGAAATCCTTAAGGAAAACCCTAAGACAGCAATGTGAGTAATCTCATTTTTGCAAACTGTTTTTACAAAACCTTAAATGTTTTACATTATATTTAACAGTGATTGAGTATTTGTATTCTACAATTATCGTCGGTATGTTGGGGTTTTGTATACAAAATTTGTTACTACATTGTGAGTAGTAACATGACCACAAGTCGGGTTGACAGTACCGTGGGTGGTAATTAAGGTAGATGGAAACAAATGTAATTGTGCGACCGCCCTCAATTGTAAAATGGTTTTACTTATCTTAATTAAACTGGGATTCACTCACCAGTATTTCCCACTGACAAAATATTTTTAAACGCGTTTCAGGTAACCAAATGTGAAAGCCAAATAGAAGCCAGCTGGACAACACTGAAGGCTTGTAAAATTGGCTATAAAATTACCTAAAATAAAGAGATTTTTATTTAAATAAAATAGGGGTTACCCCTATGAAAATGTGTGTACTTGAAACTTGGGAATTTTCCAACTACGGTCCTGATGTAATTTCCGCTGCAAAAATGATAAACACCGATACCACTGAAACTGGCCGCAGCAATTAAATAAAGGAAACTTTCATTAAATGTCTATGTTTTATATCGGTTTTAAAAGTGTTTATTGTTGTTTCAAGGCTAAAATTTAAACGTTAGTTTTAAATATTTTAAATCGAGTGTATGTGTATATTAAAAAAATAGGGACAAGTTTAAGCAATTGATAGTTAATAAAGGCAATAAAATTACGAAACAAAACAATAAATGTCTTTTACAAAGAAATATTTAAAAATTTGTGAAATGTAATTATACTTTTATTTTTTATTATTGGACATAATAAAAATACTTTAGTTAATATAAATTTCATACACTATTATATTTTCATTTCATTATTATGCAAGCTATGTAATACAGATCCATACTTAATATCAACCTATTGGTATCATCTTGGTTATCAATTCCACCCATTTATGCGTTCACAGTTAGGAACATACTTGATTTGCACAAAGGGATGCCCGGATCAGAGGCGAAGAAAAGGATCATTCACGCTATTATGGTAATAGCATGTTGGGGTATTTGGAAACTTCGAAATGAGGTTGTCTTCTCCAGTAAAAGAATCGATATAGCAAGGCTTATGGCGTATATCAAAGCATCGAGTTACCTTTGGGTGAAAAATAGAGCCAAATTATTTTCTGTAGAATTGTTAAATTGGCTTGCGTTTGATTTCGTATAAGCTTGTAAGTATTTGTATGTTTTGCGGTGTTTCTGTTTGATAAAATGGGCAGTTCAAAAAAAATATATAAAAAGAATTAAGTTTATTGGTTGTTGGAATTAGTAAAGATAAACTCAAAAGAATCCGATTCAATTTAATATCAAATTACGAATTTATTAATGACATATATGACAAATGGGGAAAAGTTATAGAATCAACTTTAGCTACATGCTAATAAATAGAACTCTAGTGATTTATTTCATATTTAACATGGTATGCTAATAAAAAGGTAAACTTTTTGTTATGGAGGTTAATTCAAGATAAGGTCCCGACGTATGCGGCTCTGGCGAGACGTAACATTGTGATTCAAGATAACGTCTGCAGGTTGTGTGGCGAAGAGGTTGAATCGGCCTTGCATTTATTCGCATCATGCAGAATTGCGGAACAGATTTGGGAATTTGTATCTCGGTGGTGTCGAATTAAACAGGTTCTTGCTTTAGAGCTAAAGGATTTGGCAAACATACATAAAAGCAACGATGGTTCCCAAAGGTGGAAAAAAGTGGTGAGCCTGGTGACCCAAGCAGCCATTTGGGTTATTTGGAAGAGCCGAAACAAGGCGGTTTTTGAAGGTAAGCAACCTTACGTGAACAAGATGAAAGAAGAAATCAAGATGCTCGGATATATGTGGATAAAAGGCAGGGTCAAGAACGTTAATATCTCATGGGGTGATTGGTGTAATTTTGATTTAATTTGTTTTGGTGTATAAAGGTGGTGTAATTGTTGTAAACATTGGTGAACATCTGGCCAATAGTTTGGTTGTCCAGGTGAGTATGGAATAAAATTTTTGTTGATCTTTCAAAAAAAAAAACATGGTGAACTTTTTGGAAACAAAGACGATTAAATACAATTTAATGCATAAAGCTATACGAATTATACTTATTTTTTGGGAAAGTCAAACGCGTTAAGAATTGGAATATCTACTCTTTTAATATAATAAACAATAAATATATATTAAATAAATACTTTTCGACATTAATTCATATTTCTTTCCCACACAACAAGAAGAATTCGGCATATAACCACGTATGCCATCGTGGCCTATAAGTTTTCATCCCATAAATCAAAGAATAATACAATGTCAAGATCACCAAAAGAGCTTTGGCATGTGTAAGTTGGGTGAGCATGTTTCGTTTTGATTTTGTCATTATTTTGTGTTATTGAATTGATAATTGATATTTAGATTATATATTATACAATGTTTATTTTTTTATTTTTTTTTATAAATTCCGTAATATCATTCCACAAAAAAAAAGGAAAATTGGTATTTAATAAACCAACCTTTAACCAGTTGGTAAATAATAATCCAACCTACAGAATTGGTATATAATAATCCTACCTATCAACATGTTGGTACTCAATGAACTTCTGTTAATTTTTTTTAACTGAAGTTAGTTTTTAAGTTTTATTTATTACACAAACAGTCCCTGTAGTTATAAGTTACTAGTTTTAAGTTTTATTTATTACACAAACAGTCTCTGTAGTTATAAAAAAATCACAAAAATCCTAAAAATAAAAAAAAAATCTAAAAAATCATAAAAATTCTAAAAAAATCAAAAAAATTCTAAAAAATCAAAAAATTTTAAAAAAATCATAAAAATTCTAAAAAATCAAAAAAATCGATTTATAAAATTAACGTGTTTCGCTTTACGAAAATTTTACGAAAAACGGGCAGAGTTTCTCTGTTTTTGGACGACCCCGACAACACAAGTTTTCGATATAATATTAAAAACGCAACAATCAATGAAGCATTAAACTAACCCGAGACTGAACCAACACTACTCGAACCTGCTCGTTGACTTGCGTTGACCGAGACCCTGCAACAAACTAACCCGACACCCAACTGACCCGAAAGACGAAACTGAAACATAAACAGGTACAGACCACACCTGAACCGTCACCGCCGTCAGCGGCATCTGTCGCCGCCGTCTGCGGCGTCTGCTGCCGTCGCCTACTTTCTCTCTCTCTCTCTCTCTCTCTCTCTCTATCTCTCTCTCTCTCTCGCTTCCTCTCGATCCTCCGCCACCGCTGAGCACCGCCACCACTGGTGGTGCTGCTGCCGTTGTTGTTTATCGGGGAGAGGGGAACCGAGTAGAGGGAGATGGGGGGTGATGGTGGTGCTGCCGGAGAAGAAGGAGGTGGGTGGGGTGGTCGTCGGCGGTTTAAGGCGGAGAGGGGAGGTGAGGGGTGTCGTGGTGGTTGTCGCGTAGAAGACGGCAAAGAACGTCTGATGTCGGCGCCGACACCACTGATTCGCCGGTCGCCGGCCATGGAGAGGAAGGAGGGTGCAGGAGTTTGAAGTGTGTGTGGTGATCTGTGGTTTGAGTCTTGAAGATAAAGCTCAGATTAAAGGTTTTGAGGAGATTAGTCTTTTAGAATTTTTATGATTTTTTTTTTTTAGAATTTTTATGATTTTTTAGATTTTTTTTGATTTTCTAGAGTTTTATGATTTTTTAGATTTTTTAGAATTTTTATGATATTTTTGATTTTTTAGAATTTTTTTGATTTTTTAGAATTTTTTTGATTTTTTATAATTTTTTTGATTTTTTAAGATTTTTTTGATTTTTTTAGAATTTTTATGATTTTTTTTATTTTTTATGATTTTTATGATTTTTTTATAACTACAGGGACTGTTTGTGTAATAAATAAAACTTAAAACTAGTAACTTATAACTACAGGGACTGTTTGTGTAATAAATAAAACTTAAAAACTAACTTCAGTTAAAAAAAATTAACAAAAGTTCATTGAATACCAACATGTTGATAGGTAGGATTATTATATACCAATTCTGTAGGTTGGATTATTATTTACCAACTAGTTAAAGGTTGGTTTATTAAATACCAATTTTCCAAAAAAAAATTATTTTGAATTTAAGAAAATTACAACCAAACCCAAAACTTGGCTATAGTAAATATAATATAAGAATAACTAAATAATCGGTTTCCAATTTGTTTAGTTAGTTTAATTCAGCTTCTAAATACGTTTGAAAATTATGAAGACACCTGTATACAAGTCAAACTCAGTTTCGTGCAAGAGACCAGGGTCGAACCCGGGACTCCTACAAGAAGCACATACAAGGTGACCACTACACCACAAACCTGTGGGTGCAAACTTTATCCTAGTGATAGAGACAAAAGTCTCTTAGAGGATAATTCCTAGGTTCAATTCTAGACATGGAGGATTTGTGGTGTAATATAGTTGAGAAATTTACTTGTAAAAAATATTAAACTTTGTAATAGCTCTATTTGCATCGTAAGAGCAATCATTAGTCAACCTAAGCACGAAGAGTTTCCACCCCTGTAGTGAAAACACATTAATTCGAGTTATGTTATTTGTGAATAATGGTTTAAATATAACTAAAGCTAATCATTTAGGATGTTCGTCCTTGTCTGGTTTAAAACAACGAAAAACGCTAAAGCTTTTGGCATTTTGGTTCGTAAGATGAAACCGACTAAAGTGTTATTTTGGTTTTACAAACGATCTTTTTTACTTTTGTGTTTTCAGACCGGCATTTCTTCCTTACAAACGTGACTATATAACTTGGTTTGCGGATTGTTTAAAACCGTTCTACATAAAAGAGCAAAAAATAAAAGGTATGAGAGTATTAGCTGCCAACTACCAACCGACGAAAACGTTAACAAAAGTCATGAATACGATGCCACATGCAACTTGAATACGTGGTGGTGTGTCAATGTCTACTTCAAGGAATAAATTTTGATTATCAGTGCTTTTGATGCACGTGTCATCTTGTAACTTATATGATAGTAACTTGTTTCAAATCCAACTCTAGATAACAAACTAATACGATGATAATTCAGTGGTCCATCAGTGATCTAAATTTGCCATTAAAGAAAAAGATAACAAAGTAATAAACCTTTCCCCCTAAATCCATGTTTTACCTTAAGATTAGTTATAGGTTGTTTTTTTTTTTTTTAAAACATCATCCTCGTTTTTTTAAGATAAATCTTAACTTACTTTAGTTTAGATTAGATTAGATTTGTGTGTTACCTTTGAGATGATCAGTGAACCTCCTTAAAAGGGCCTAAACTTAATGGTTTATGGTTATGGAGACCATGATCGCGACACTCGCACAATCTGAAAGCGACAAAAAAGATGAGAAGGAAAGAATATATGCTCCAAAATAGGGGCCAAGAAGTAAGACGGAGCAAATGAAAACAAAACACAAATCCTCGACTACTATAGAATATACTTTACCTTGTAATGTCACCGGATTCTTATTCCGTCTAGTACACAAAGGTGGAAGCTTATGCTATTACATCACCATGACCTTCTCAAGGTACCACTTCCAACTGTGCAAAATTAACATCAACGTGCCTGCCTTTTAGCACTTGGCTCATGTGGCCATCATGTACTTAATAATTTCAGATGTGGTTTTCTTTTCTTTTTTTATGAGACCAAAGGTATTATATAACCAGTTCCACGAGAAAAGAAATGAAAGAATGGAACTTATTTATATCAAACCTACAGGTGACCATTTCGACTGGCTTACTTATAATCTATAAAATGGTTAGAGTAGAGTGGGACATTTATATAGCAAATCAAAAGCATGTTACATACATAAAAAAGGCTAGCTTTACAAAATGGGTTGAGGTCACTAAAAGTGTATTTTTAAGGGCAAATGTCAAATAAGCCCAATGGACATTTGTTGGATTCATTTTTCAAGTCTTTTTCTTCTTGATGCATGTAGTGGTGCACAAAATAACCGGTTAATTAATCGTAACCGGTTATTAACCGAAACCGTAACCGGTTAATAACCGATTTAGGAATAACCGGTTCAATAGGTTATTTAACCGTAGGTTAGTAACCGGTTATAAGTGTTTAGTATAATAACCGGTTATTAACCGGTTTTTTTAAACCGGTTTTTTAACCGATAGACTGGTTAACCGAAAAATTCAAAAAAAAGGCAAAAAAACCGGTTAATAACCAAAAATAACCGGTTAATTAACCGAACCGGTTAAAGTAATTAACCGGACCAGTTAAAAAAATAACCGGTTAAAGTAATAACCGGTTAAAGCATTAACCGGTTAAAGTCAAAAAGTCAAATTAACCAGTATAACTGGTTAACCAAACCGGTTATTAAAATTAACCGGTTTGTGCACCTCTAGATGCATGGTTAAATCTTTAGGCTTGCAAAAAATTAACAAACAGGTCCTTTGTGTAAACTATAGGTACTTCAAAAGACTTATTCAGAGGTGTACAAAAAACCCGGACCCAGGTATTGACAACCCGAACCTGGATTTTTAGACCCGCTTTATACCTGGGTTTTATGTATACCCGGGTTTTAGGAATACCCGATACGAGGTTTTAGGAATACCCGTCCAGGTTTTTTTTAATACCCGCCTAGGTTTTTTTTTTTTTTTCTATACCCGAACCTGGAAATAGGGTATTCCAATGCCCGGGTATAGAAAACTCGAATTCGAACCCGGGTACACAAGGTATGGATTTCCTAGCCAATACCTGAACCCGGCCCAGGTAATGGCAATACCTGAAAATTCAAAACCCGGTCATACTCGTACTCGGGTATTATGTACCCGAACCCGGGTTTTAAAAAAACAAATACCACCAATATAATCTTATTTTGCAAATGGTAGTCATTAATTGTAGCTTAATTTAACGCCTTCATTGTATACAAAAACATATACCACCAATATCTATCAAATTTCAAAAGTTTCATTAATTCATAAATCACAAGTTGCTCATCTCTATTTCTAAGTTCTAACAAACTAAGTAGTACAACAACAAACTTATAAAACACATGACCTCATATACTATCCAAACTTGTTAGTCATCCCACTTGGGTGAATTCTAGCCAAGATGATCGAACCAACACGATCCACGACTCATCAAATCAACTTCTGTTTGAGTCTTCTGGGCACGGTCGCTTGGCTTTGGTCTTCCACCCGAGTTCTTAAGTTTTGTAGATCTTCGTCGCTCACTATGCCATTTTGTTTCTTGTTCAAGTCATATGCCTCAGCCATCTTCCTCTTGCATTCTTTGCTTGCAATTTCATGAGAAATTACTAAAACCACAATAAATAAATTATACATTAAGGTAGATTATAATTTATAAACATAATCAATTACATGTAAGCAAATAGCATACTCACTTGGTTTTGGATAATCTTTTCCAATAATACAGTTAGCTTTTGTTTGAACGCTTAACGGAGCTGTCCATGGCTCGTAGATATACTCCTTCGGCATATCTAAAACACAAAATTATGTGTTATGTACCTATCTTATAATCGAGTGACACTAAACTAACGAGAAGATGAGAAACCAACCTTTTAGAACAGGAAGAAAGTGTCTGATGTACGCACCAGTAGCATCATATTTCTTTCCAAATGTGATCGGAGAATATATACGATGATACTGACCAAAAAAACATTAGCACGTTGATGAAACCTGTTGTTTTTTTAAGAAATGGTTGATCAAGTAAGAAGTAGAGTAAATGAGTAAATCACCTGGTAGAAAAACGCCGAGCAAGATAGCCATAACCAGTTTCCATTGTTGATCGCCCAATCTGAATCCACAAGAAGTCTCTCAAACACATCGCGCCCTTTTTCCCAATGAATGAACTGAGAAGCAGCACATTGTAAGTGATTACAATAATTTTAGATTCTGGGATTATTAATAAATCCACTTACGAGATCTCCACGAGTTAGAAAACAAGCAACGGAATGGCGAGCCAAATGATGAATCCAGCCCCATTTTCGAAGCTACAATAACATGAATAGATCTCAGCTGGAAACTACTGGATCTAAACAGACGTAGAAAGTATAAACTGGTCACGATTTAAAAGCTTGAGATACAAGAATTAACCTGGACCATGATGGCATCAATCCAAGGAAACCCCGTCCGCGAATCCCTCCACGCCGCCAGCAGTTCGTCATCGTTGTTCCAAGGTATCTACAAAAAAGTTGTTCATTTGTGTTTCTGCGTTGTAGATTAAAGCACAAGGGATTACTGATTACCTGTCTGCAAATTTTATTACCCCTCATGCGATCGAAATTAGGAATGCCAAAACCAACAGTGTAGAAGAAATCCCTCCAAAACAACTGTAAAAACCAGAAGCGCATATTAACCCACTAAATATGTGTTTTGATTGATATTAGAGAGAAACCGAACGTTCATGAACTGTTTGTGAACAGATTTATTTGTTCGTTTAATTAAATGAACGAATTCGTTCATTTATGTTCGTATATTTGTTCGTTTATATTTTAACAACTACATGTGGAGTTGTATTTATACAAATATAAACATAAAAGAGGTTTTCTAACTACTTGTATGCATATAAGTATATAACTAATTGAGCTTTCTAGTAATAAAAATGTGATTTCCAATAGAACTTATCGTAATTAATCAATAGTTTATATAAAAAAGCTACTTTATGTCTGTTTATGTTTGGTCATTTATGTTTATTTGTATTGTTTTATATTTGTTGAATTATGTTCGTTTAAGTTTGTTTGTTTGTTTGTTTGTTTATGTTCATGAACTGTTCGTTTAGGTTTTAAACGAACGGACATAAATAACACCGAACATGCCCATTTTCTTAATGAACGAACACGAACACAAAAATTTGTTCGATTATATGTTCAAGTTCGTGTCAAAGTTAAATGGCGTTCAGTTCGTTTACAGGCCTACCGATACCCATTTCATTCGATAACTTTGTTTAAGTACATCCATCATTAACGAACTAACCCTTCTACTATTCAACAATTAGAATTTGACCCTTACACTATTATTACCATAACAATATGCAACATTTATATACAAATTAAAAAAGAAAACTAACCTGCCCAAGAAGGGAAACTGGTGGCGAAGTATGGTTTTTGAACTCTTTTTCAATCTCATTGATGCACTGGTAGAAGTATCTTGAAGATAAGCAACCGAACTTCCATACAGATGCAAACAAATAGGATTAGAAGCTTATAAAGGAAATAACAAAGGCAATTATGTAAATAACCTACTTTTAAGTATGGCGATAACATTGTCGTTGAAGGCTTTATAAATGCAGAAGGATCAGTGTTTGGTTTCTCGAATGTTGCAACCCATTTCTGAAAGTATGTATTAATCAAGACCAAAAAGGCACACACAGAACAAACGGTCTAAACGGAAAAAAAATACCAGTTGAACCAAAAAATAACCTTATCTTTAGTTGATTCTCTAAGCCTTCTCAATGCTTCAGATTCACCACCTTTAAATACAGGTGGTTCATCCTGCAACATGATTCATCGTGTAACGAGTGAGTAGTGGCGGATATATGGCTTGTGACCAGAGTATGGACCGCTTATAAAACAAAGCAATATGTACGTGAATGTCACCCAAGTATTCAACTTTTTTCATCACGGCTACTATATATTGAACCCGCTTTATGTGGGACCCAAGTAAGTATTTCGTTTCTTGTATACCATCCGGCAAAAAAACTTGCTTAGTGGCGAAAATATCCCTAGAAAAATTGGACACTAAATATCCTATAGGTAGATCCAACGTCATTTGGTGACATTTCAGAAAAAAAAAATATATATATATATATATATATATATATATATATATATATATATATATATATATATATATTAAGAGCATTAGTCATTAAGCATATATTTTTTTTGGACTTGATATGAATGAAACCAGATACATACTTGGATGATTCATGATTGTATACTACTTTCAATACGTGGGCGACCATAATGAAGAAAATTTAATACTTGGTGACCTCCACATACATTATCCCGAAGACTAAAAATACTAAAGTAGTCACACACACCTCTTGAATGTCGTCATAACCAAGTTGTTTAACAGTTGGAACTTCGGAGATTTCACAATTTCCAACATCACCGACAGGAGGAATCACAGAAGGAGTTGTGGAGAGCGAGGATGATAACCAATGAGGCTCGCCAGCAATTTTTGAAAACGATAGGCAATTCATTGGCGGCGTACCTCCATTCTGTTCATAAATTATAACAGAAAGTATTGAAAAGGGTAAGCTTTTAGCAATGCAATTATAAGTTGTCTATTTCAAAAAGCAATACGCAGATAATCAGTTTTATGAAGAAATCACAAACACCCCCATTAGATGCTCATGTGTCCAAACAAGTACCTTTTGTATAATATCTGCAGGATTGAACAGTGTATGACTTACTGGAGAGAATATCTCTATGCCACTCTCTAAAGCATAGCTCTGTATGTAAAACAATACCTTTTAATCATTATATTCACAACTAACAAGAAAGCACATTTAAGTAAAGGTGATTAACCAAAAGTTTAACTTAAACAATGCTAGAGTTCAAGGAACTACATTTTGTAGTCGATTAAGGGCAAACTTTCGTGCACAAGTTGGGGTTCGGACACATACCTGTACTTTAGCATCTAAAGCTTGATAATACGGGTCGGTATCATACTCAAAGCATAGTCTTTTTATGTCCCACTGCAAGTAAAATAATGTTTTAAGAGGTCACAAACTGTAACAAACGCTTCAATCAACACAGACTACACGAGATTTTTTTTTTTAAAGGAAGTAACACTATGCTAAACTCTCAAGTTATGGTTTATCTGTAATGGGTCAAATTGGTTGAGCTAAAACGTTAAACTAAAATGGAAACATATCAAATGGGTTGAAATGTTGAATGACCCGAAAGTTATTTGAATGGAAACATATCAAATGGGTTGAAATGTTGAATGACCCGAAAGTTATTTGAAGTGTATCCAAATGCATAAATTCTCCAAAATTGGGTTCTTAAACCGCATTCGTTTAATAATCTAGTTTTTTCATGATCATTTGAACATTAAGTACTATAGCTTGCACCAAAAATTACCCATTTCATATTTCTGAATTAATTCTTTTCACAACTATAATCTAAACTGCACTAACAAGTAACAAATCAACTGATCTTCTAGATAATACAACATGTCATCATTTTAAAACGAGTTAATTACATAGTTAGTCCCTGTGGTTAGCACAAAGTAACATACTTAGGTACTAATAGTTTAAAATCACATTTTAGGGTATTAACTTTTCATTTTGTAACGTTTGGAGTTATTAACGTTAATTGTTTGTTAAACTATTAGTACCCAAGTATGTTATTTTGTGCAAACCACAGAGACTAACTATGTTAATACCCTAGAAGTTAACACCTCCAAACGTTACAAAATGAAAAGTTAATACCCTAGAAGATGATTTTAAATTATTCGTAGTACTTAAGTATGTTATTTTGTGCAAACCACAGGGACTAACTATGTAATTAACTCTTTTAAAAACTTATATTACACCTAAAATACAAAAAAGAAATATATAATAATAAAAAAAATCTTAAATCAAGAAACAATTACACAATATTATTACCTCCTTTAAACAATGAATTAAAACCTCTCCAGGGTCCCCATGCAACACCAACAAACGTGAGCCCAACTTCTTCAAATTAGAATCGAGATCAACTAGACTCTCGAGCAAGAACCGGATCCGGTTCAACCCTGCAAGGTTCGAACCGGGGGAGAATGCAGTGGGGTCGGGCTTCATATAATGCGGGTCAATGACAAACAACGGGTAGACATGGGTGGAGTTTTTAGCAGCGTACTCCAGGGCCGGGTTGTCGTGGATCCGAAGACCCTTTCGGAACCACATTAGCGAGTTCGACCCGGATGTCATATTCGGGTATGATGAGTGAGAGAAACGGGTGAAGGTTTGAGAGGAAAGTCGCATTTGAATGGGGTGAGAAATGGAGGGAGTTGTGACACGATAGCGGTTTGGATGGGTTTATTTATACGATATTTAAATAATAATTTATAGGTAATTAGTTATTGAGAACAGGTTTGGAAGAACGTTACGTTGCTTACCTGAGTTCGGTCTGTTCATCTGACGTGGGACGTTTATTTCCACTAGTTTTCTAGGGCCATAAGATAAAACAAAATTCATATGTGACCAGATTTCTTAAGGCCTTGAGGCCCATAAGACAAACAAAAATTCAACCCACTCGCTGCTGCTAGTTATTTATTGATTTTATACCCTATGATTTGAAACCGATTCCAACTTGGTTATACTTGATTCGTAACGATCAAAACTTAAAAAAACACCGTGGAACCAGAACAAAAAAAACCCGACCACTTTCTCTTCAAAACCTGAAATTTTAAATGTGGGGTGTCTAAACGGGCACCAAATACTTTTGTAACATCGTTTAATAGTGGCTAGTGATGGCACTAAATTTTTATCCAATTGACCCTAGGGATGAGAAATTTTGTACCGATACCATTACATAATGATGCCGTCCAAATATATACGAAACAATATTCGATTTTGAATTGAGCTCAATTTTTTTTTTCAGAACTATACAATATGGTACAATATTGAGCTCAATATTTGGTTTAGGACTTTAGCACTACCATACCATACCACTACCGACCAGGGTATATATAGTACAATATTTAGTGTTGGTTTTAAACTAACTTTCGGTATTGTTAGTAGACGACATAAACCGGATTTGATACGGCACACAATACCGAATTGATACGAAATGAGCATCGATCTCATTTCTAGTGGAGCGTGTTTTCTCTCCAATTTGGTATAAACAAAGGATATATTTTAAGTGGCTTTTTTTAACGACGAATTTATTGTATTAGGCCACCACAAGAGCTGAACACTCTTTGGCGTAACCCGGGCGAGCTCAGGATAGAACCCGACACCTCTGCTAGGCTTTTTTTTATCATTGCCTAATCCAAAAAAGTGAGACAAATGAGGATTAAACTTGGGTCTCCATTAAAGAACACAAGCCTCTCAAGCATTAGGTCACAAATGACTTATAAGAGCACGATAACTTTAATTAATTAATTAATTAGTTTATTTAATTTATTTATTTATTTATTTAATATATATAATTGGACAACCTCTATCAATAGTGTTTTTGTTTTTTTTTTCTTTTATGGTTTATTGTTTTAGTGGTATTTTTTTGTTTTTGTTTTTTTCATTGGTATTATCGAAACATGTATTGATATTCGCTTTGGATGGGTAGAAATAACGACCAAAATTACGCCGCGTAGTACGAAATAAAACGATCAAACTCTCGCTACATAACGGGTATGTTTGGCAAAAGTAGCTGGTGGCTGGAAGCTGATAGCTGGTAGCTAGTAGCTGTAGCTTTTTAGGTATATTTGGTATTTGGTAAAGTAGCTGGAGTTTTTAATAAAATGTATAAAATGATCAAAATGGACATAACTAAAAATTTCAAAAGTTTATGCATTAAAAAGTTCATTATCTTTAGAGGTTAAAATAGTCATTTTTTCCCTAAAAGCTTGTAGCTCCTTCTAAACCCCACTAGTAGGAGCGTTCAACCAAACCTTCAAGTTCCTAACCTAAAAGCTTCAAGTTTCTTCAACCAAACAAGGTTTTTATTGAGTATGAGCTTTTTCTTAAAAGCTTAAAGCTATAAGCTCCTAAAATCTCCATACCAAACATACCAAACGTGTGGGAAAACCTATTTTTAGTATTTCTAATTGGTACGGAACTGATATCGTTATTTGCTTTTATCGATCTTCGCTTTTATGGTTTTCTGATGAGCCGAGCCGATAACGACCATAGTCACGCCGCGTAACACGAGGGAAACCGATCATATTGCCGCCATATCGATATTGCTTTTATGGTTTTCCGATGAGTCGAGCCAATAACGACCAAAGTCATGCCGCGCATCACAGACGAAAAACGATTAAACTCCCGTCGCGTAGCGCGAGGGGAAAACCTTTTTTTAATTGGTTTTATTGGAACTGATATCGATATTTGTTTTCATCGTTAAAATTAAACTACGATGGATAGTAAGTAATTTGATTATATTATAATATATTTTTTTTTCCATATTTTTATCATTTCAATATAACAATAGATTATTATATTTACTTTTTACCTTAAACATTTTTCTTTAATTTTAACTTTTAATATATTTTTTAATATTACTGATACTATCTGAACAACATTAGTACCGGTACCGTATAACATCGGTATAGTTTATTTATTATTAACGTCATCATGTGCCTATTATTATTTATTACGTACGACTCGATAAATTTTCTACTCGAACGGGTCATATACAGTTGATTTTTTTATCACCATAAACCGAATATACACCGACCAAACATCGGTATTCGAACGGGTCATATATAGTTTATTTTATTTATCATCACAAACCGAACATATATCGACTAAACAACATTGGTATTCGAATGAGTCATATACAGTTGATTTTTTTATCATCACAAACCGAATATATAACGACCAAACATCAGTAACGTCCCATATTCGTTTTATAGAATCTCCACGTGGCGGTATAAAATTCATTGAACACAAGGTAATATTCGCAATAAAGTATTTTTGGTATCGTAAGTTATATCAAGTGTCTGTACGATACCGGTATTGTAACGGACCGATACCGACCAAACATTGGTACGGGTATTTGTTTTATGGGTCTTCAATTGATGTAAAACCGTGTCAATTGGCAACGATTGCTATACCGAATGTCGGTATCGTATTGGTACTATAATGAACCAGACCGATAATGACCAAAGGTCCGTTGCGAAGCGCGCGGGAATCTAAGTATATATGATGAATAGTATCACAATAAATAATATATAGAGTTGTTTTAACTTTTTAATTTTTTATTTTAATTTTTAGTTTCAATTAAATGTTCAAATCTTAAAATATATTAAACCAAATATTTTTGTTTTAGTTCAATTATAATCTAGGTATATGTTTTTAGTTTGATTATGGGGTGTTTGGCTTAACTTTTTGAAACAACTTATCGGCTTATTGGAATTTTGAAAAACCAATAAGTCAAAATAATGTTTGAATGAGTGAAAATGACTTTTTGTATGTGGAAAAGTCATTTTGAAAAGCTAGGAAATCTTGGGTTTTGGAAACTCCTTTTAACTTTAAATGAAATATTACATTTTCCCATCTTATAAGCTCATCCAAACACTTTTTTTAAAACAACTTACTGATTTTTCCCACATCATAATAAGCTCATCCAAATACTTTTTTAAAAACTCTTTTTGGATAAGTAATAAGTCAATAAGTCTTTTTGTCAAAAAATCATTTTTAGTTAAATAAGCAATCCCAAACACCCCATGTAAATAAGTTTGATTTATCTAACGTATTACCTACATATACATTTGCAAGTTAAGGGAATAGTGCCAGGCAAGCCATAAACATTTGCATGGCACTTCCCTATTGGACCAATCCATTTTTAATTTAATTTTATTCCCAGTTTAAAATTACATTTTCGTTCTTTGTTTAAAATTACGGTTTTGCCTCCCGCTCAAAATAAAACTATAATTTTGCCCCTATCTCAAAATTACGCTTTTGCCTTCGGTTCAAAAAATCATTTTTACTTTTGTTCCCAGTTTAAAATTACGGTTTCACCTTCCGTTTAAAATTACGTTTTTGCCCATAGTTCAAATTCCCAGTATAAAATTACGTTTTCGTCCTTCGTTTAAAATTACGGTTTTGCCTCCCGCTCAAAATAAAACTATAATTTTGCCCCTAGCTTAAAATTACGCTTTTGCCCTCGGTTCAAAAAATCATTTTTAATTTTGTTCCCAATTTAAAATTACGGTTTCGCCATCCGTTTAAAATTACGTTTTTGCCCACAGTTCAAAATAAAATGTTGTTTTTTCATCTAGCTCAAAATTACGATTCTGCCCTCTGTTCAAAGTTACGTATTTTCCCACAGTTCAAAATAAAATTATGTTTTCCCCCCTAGCTCAAAATATTAGCTGCCACATTTGCAAGTTAAGGGAATAGTGTCAGGCAGCTTGCCTGGCACTTTCCTATTGGACCAATTCATTTTTAATTTAATTTTATTCCCAGTTTAAAATTACGTTTTCGTCCTTCGTTTAAAATTACCGTTTTGCCTCCCGCTCAAAATAAAACTATAATTTTGCCCCTAGCTCAAAATTACGCTTTTGCCCTCGGTTCAAAAAATCATTTTTAATTTTGTTCCCAGTTTAAAATTACGGTTTCGCCTCCCGTTTAAAATTACGTTTTTGCCCACAGTTCAAAATAAAATGTTGTTTTTTCCTCTAGCTCAAAATTACGATTCTACCCTCTGCTCAAAGTTACGGTTTTTCCCACAGTTCAAAATAAAATTATGTTTCCCCCCCTAGCTCAAAATATTAGCTGTCTGTCACTTCCCTATTGGACCAACTCATTTTTAATTTAATTTTATTCCCAGTTTAAAATTACGCTTTCGTCCTTCGTTTAAAAATTACGTTTTTGCCCCTAGCTCAAAATAAAATTATAATTTTGCTTTAGCTCAAAATTACGCTTTTGCCCTCGATTCAAAAACTCATTTTTAATTTTGTTCCCAGTTTAAAATTACGGTTTCGCCCTCCGTTTAAAATTATGTTTTTGCCCCAAGTTAAAAATAAAATGTTGTTTTTTCCTCTAACTCAAAATTACGATTTTGCCCTCAGCTCAAAATTACGTTTTTGCCCACAGTTCAAAATAAAATTATGTTTCACCCGTAGCTCAAAATTATGATTTTGTTCTCAGTTTAAAATTATTATTTCGCCTCCAGTTCAAAATATAATTACAATTTGCCCTATGTACAGACATACATGTTATGAGAGAGAAATATTCAGTTTATTGCCCCGCAACGCGGGCGGGGAAAAAACTAGTATCATACAAATAACATAGGTATTAATTTTTAAGTTTTTCTTAATGTTTCTAGGGGTTTCATTTTTTTTTTTGGAAGGTGACTTTCTATGTACCGGACCAGTGGTCACCGGGTTCATGTCAAAGACATTCCCCCGTTAGCCCCGCACTTACGGACGCAATGTTCGATCGGGCCCCCGCCGCCGCACAAGCTGACTTCCGCCCGGAAACCATACTGCCCCCACACGAGAGACTCGCTGGGGTAACAGCTGGGTAAAACCGGGTTGCCCTCAAGACCGCACCATGCCTCGGTAAGATACGATCCATCATTGGGACAACCCACCCCACAAGCCGTAGACGCCGGGATTCGAACCGGGGTGGCCATTGGCAAACCCCCGGCCGAAAACCAACTGAGCTAGGATGATGAGTCGATTTGATTCCAATTTATTTTAGTTCAATTATAATCAAGTTATATATTTTTTTGTTCAATTATAAATAACTTTGATTTATTGAACTAATACCATACGAATAATATAGGTATTTATTTTTATGCTTTTTCTCGATGTTTCTACGGGTTTCGTGATTAAGCGATCCGATTCCGACCGAATAACATTGGTACCTCTAAAACCGTTGCCGGTGATCCGATTCCGACCGAATAACAATGGTACCTGTAAAACCGTTGCCGGTTACTACTAGCTATTCAGAACAGAACTGGTACAAGTTAGTCGAATATGGAGTTGTATTCCTCGTTTCCTTCGATTGATATGTTGAACGCCCGTATCATACCAGTTTCGTAATAAACCGAACCAATACCCACGAAAACCTGTCGCGGTAAAACCCACTAGTACACATAAAAGAAAAAAAAGAAGTAGAGTTAGGTGGCTTCTTGGTTGGTAGCCGGAAAATTCATCGTAATGTTATTTGCTTTGTTATCATAAAAGATGTGATGATTCAAAACATGGATCTAACATCAACCATCATCTATATTTATCCAAACAATAATGGTGCTTCCTTCCTACGAGGAACTATGAAATCCGTTAATAATAAATTGTGCTGAAATCAACTCCCAAATACAAACATAATAATATCTAACTAACTAATTAAATAATTATCAAAGTCGACAATTTGTTCAGCGGCCAGAGACATCGGAAGCAAGTCTAGACGCAATAGCAGAATGGTACATAAGGTCATGGAAATTAGCCATTTCAATAGTCTTCATCCGCATCTGTTTCGCTTTTTCCTCCGTAAAGCATCCCGGAGCAAACCGCGATCCGGTTTTATCCGGATCTGGTTTTCTGGTTACCGATTCGGTTGCTGGATTGTGAATGTAGTCTGGATCTGATGAGACACCGAAGAGCGGGGCCCACCACTTGGTGGACCCCCCTGCGGCCGGTGGTTTTAACCGGCTAACTCGGTTATTGGATGATGGTGTAGGGAGGATGGTGATTGGGTGGAAACAAGTGGAGAGTGATGTTGCCATTGTTATTATTGAAGTGGTTAAATCGTGAAAGGAAGAAAACAAAAGGGAGATGAAGATGCGGGGATGGAGACGACGGAGGTAACGGAGATATAGTGATAGGGAGTGGTTTGGATAAGGATGTACACGTGGTGGTGACACCCTATTTTCATTAAAAAAACCAAAATTAAAATATCTGGGCCTCGTGTCAGTGAGGTAGTGATGAAGTGGTTGGGAAAAGATTTGGTGTTTTTTGTGACCTAGGTTCGACTCTCATTTTCTCATTATTTTCTGCGGCATTCAGGTGAATGGCGAATACGGGTGGCTCCGGTTCGTCTTGGATGAGAGGCGAGGTTTTACCGATTATTCCACTGTCGTGCCTTCAGGCGGGTGGAGGTCGGGTTTCAGCGCATCTGGGAAAGCCAAGAGGGTGGCGGCGATCGAGTAGTCGACCTTTGACATAACGCCTGGTGTTACGGTGATTAACACGTCGTTTCTTACCGTTAAAAAAAATATATGGGCTTCTTGGGTCACATCATTTGGTTCAACAAATGATTTTCATGTGGATTTTTATGAAGAAATGAATTTAATAAATCTTATTGAGATTCAACTGAAACTCGTCAATAACACCATAACAAACCAAGTTATATAATCATGACTGATAAATGAAGTTTTTCTCCAACATCTATCTATACTATAAAAGGAGCTTAGAGCATGACCTCACTTTGCTTATGTGTCATCTTCTTAGATATGCCACATTGGATGCCACATAGACTCCGCTGATGTCATAACACTGATGTCATAAATCCGAATTTTATTTTAATCTAAAAGTATATACAAATCAGTTTTTTAAATTATTCAAATATAGATTTGACTCCATTTTCAAAATTTGGAAACCCTCTCTCTCTCTCTCTCTCAAATACAAGCTAACTTTATTTTCAAAAATTCAAGCTTTAATTTCAAACCTGCATATCTCTCTCTCTCAAATCTTCAACAAACGTACATCATTCTTCCTCAATTCAAACCCTAACTTCCCAAATCTTCAACAAACGTACATCATTCTTCCTCACTCTATCAACAACAACAACAACAACACTTGTATCAGTTCCTCTTCATCCAAATCCACAATTCGTTTCAGATATCCAAACCCTAACCGTCGGCGTTCAGCTATCTCTTCTTCAGATGATGCAGCTGCTTCCGGTTCCGTTTCCTCCGGTGATAACGCCACCAGGTCTGTTTAGTGTTTATGTATCAACGATTGTTTTGGTTTTAGAATTTATCTGTTGTTTATGTTTAGAATTTATCTCGTAGAGGCTCTATTGTTGATTTGATGTCTGTTTTTTAGATCAATAAAGTTGAGTAATCTTGCTCTGAGTAATTGTGAATTTAGAAGGTGAATGGGGTGATATGTTTACGAACAAAAATAGGGGATATTTAGGTACATGTTGATACACTAAGTAGATTGAAACCAGATTATGACATAATCATGTAGAAAGCTCATCCAAACCAGTTAATTTTATGACATAACCATTACTTTGTGTTTGAACTATGCTCTATTTTTGTAGTGGCGGGATCATTTAGTTGGATCACTTAGGGAAATGAAAGCTGGTGATTTGCTGAAGAAGCTCTTTAGCAAGTTCTTAGGGGTAATTCACTTTAATCAGTGAAATCTCACTTTAATCAGTGTTGAATTCAGACCACAGACAGATCTGTTGAAACGAGGGTTTTGTTTTCTATCATAAAAATCTGCCTTGATGTCTTTGCTTAATTAGGGTTTTGTTTAGTATCTACCTGTTTGGCTACACTATATATTAAGGTGAAAATTAAAGATTTTAGGGTTCTGAAGTTATTTTTATTGAAATCTTGATGAATGAATTATATGTATTGAAATGTTGGGATTAAACTGTAGAAGAATCTGAAATGAATTATATGTATTGAAATGTTGGGATCCGTGGGTTTCAAATGTTAATGATGTTTTATTAATACTATCTTGGATTCTTTTGCAGAACGTTTGGTTGGATAAAGGCACAGGAAAAACTTGTGTGTTAATATCTTCCAATGGGTTAGTAATAACCGGTATCGATGATCGTAGATAATGGAGCTGGATCTCTACCGAGGAATCTAGGTGAAATTTTGCATCTTTAGAGATATTTTTAATTGAATATATTATGTTTGTGATATTTTTGTATTTGTGGTTCATGCATACCTTGAAAAAAATATATATTGTGGCCTAAAATCACAAGAAATGATTACGATAAATGACAAACGAATTGGATTTTTCATTATTGTTATCTAGATTCTGTTCGGTATGCATGTGTTCAGCAGATTTGGTGGTTTGAAGTCGACGGTGAGGTGGAGTTTCCTTTTCCATGTGGGACCTACACCCTCTACTTCCGCCTGCAGCTCGGGCGGTCAGGCAGGCGAGTCTGCAACTCAGACCATGTCCATGGCTGGGATATAAAGCCCGTGAAGTTCCAGCTCTCAATTTCAGATAGTCAAAAGGCGACGAGTCAATGTTATTTGTCGTCCGATTCTAGAACAGCGGAGTCAATGATGAAGACGACAGCGATGCTGAACTTGACAGCAAGGTATCACCTCCAAACTCACCACTTATCGTCTTTTCTTTGCCCTATTGTCCACTGTCCTCATTGTTGTTATTTTTAGGTTGTTGCGTAAACAAAAGTTGCTTTTACGGTACTTACACAAACAAGTATGACCCGTTATATTCAGTTTTTATTTGAAATTATTGACATTCTACATACGGAACAGTTGGCATAGAGAATGACAAAAGACAACTCTTATTTATACAGTTGGAAAGAATATTTAGTTTTGACCCAAATGGTTGGTAATTGCAGAACTTCTGCGGGAGAACAAGAGAATAATAGATAAATCTATTAGAGAAATAGAAAGAGAGAGGCAAGGTTTGCAGACGCAAGAAAAGAAACTAATCGTAGAAATCAAGAAAATTGCCAAACAAGGTCAAATGGTAAGCTTATTTCTTTCATTACTTGCTCATAAATTTGCAATATTGAATTTTGTTTTTTCGGTTTATTCCTCCCTAATTTCAGGACCCACTTCATTGATTCGTCTAAAATTAGCTGCTCGTATTATTTATTTCACGTATATTTCCCAGGGAGCTGTTAAGGTGATGGCGAAGGACCTTATCAGAACACGACACCAGATTGAGAAGTTTTACAAGCTCAAATCCCAAACTGCGGGGTGCATCACTTCGAATTCAGGTACAGTTATAGGAAAGACAAATTATATATTATAAAAAGGGAGTGTGTGGACGGCTGGACGCTTTGTTTTTAAAAATCGCGCTTAAGCGCAAAGAGCTGTGCCTTGTGTAAGAATTTCTTATTATGTATTATATGAAATAAGCATATAATTGTTTAGGTGTATCTGATGTAGTGAAGAGGTGTATGATGTGCTTTATTCAGATCCTTTATTTCATTGTACTCTTGCATTTTACTAAATTCATGATACTCAATTAATGCATAGGATTGGAATTAAGTTTCTTTTTTTTTCTTTTTTTTTTGTTGGTCTTAATCCCTGTCCTAAAATTTTACTAACCAGACTAACCGAATTATAACTTTAACCTAAATGTGATTCGACAGTTTCATTGGCTGTTTCAAGTACCTGAGATGAAATATTTATGTTATTCTAGACAAACTAACATCTTTACTATCTATAAAAGGAGCTTAGAAGCTGACCTCACTTTGATTACGTGTCATGATATTAGTTATGCCACATAGGATTCGATGACATCATAAATCCGACCTTTCTCCATGACATCATAATTCAGATTTCATCTTAAAGGTATGAACCATCACATTCAAAACATTAAATATTATTAATCTTGTCTTTGTTGATTTTGACCATATTTGCCCTTTGAATCTAGCGATGGAGGTAGAAGACAGCTGTGTCATTACTCATGTTCAAGATAAGCTCTTTCGTGTTCATGTGAGCAAGAAGAGAGGAAGACACAAAGGAGGTGTGAAACATAGTTCAGATGATACAGGTTCAGGTGTCAAATCCGTATCATGTGAACTGTGTTTGACACATCCTTTGTGTCTTTCTCTCTTCTTGCTCACATGAACACGAAAGAGGTTATCTTGAACATGAGGTTATCTATTAAGGGAGCTTAGATAATGACATAGAATTGGCTACGTGTCAACTTCTCAGGTATGCTATGTAGTCCTCGCTGATGTCATAATTACGAAACGGTATCCTTTAGTGTTGTTTTCGCTAAAGTTTGAAACGGTGTTGTTTAGTGTTACTCTACCTTCAAGGAAAGTCCAAGGAGCAGGTATAATTTTAAATTTTGCCTTCAAATTCTTTCTAACAAAACAATAGAAATGTTGTTGATTATTTGATTTTTTTTTTCATTTTTTGTAGCTATGACAAGGTTTAAAGCTATTGAATGGCTTGAAAGTGTAGTTAGGCCATTGGAGATACCAAAACAACCATCAAACTTTTTGATAGGTCAAAGCTTCATGTTTCCAACAACTAATGGTTGGTCTATCGTAAAGACTTCTGGTATGTATCTTAAGCATAAACTTTATATTGTCATTCATGGTGTAAAACAATGTGATTAGAGTAGAAGTTCAACATTGCTATGTTGTAACTTAGTTTCAGTTTGAATCTGTTTGTGTGTTTCCGAGGGCTTTTTTAAGCAAGGCGCATAGTATAAACTCTAACTTTTGGGTGTTGTAGACTGTTTTAGGTTGATTTCTAGGATTATTTAGGTTGAAGGTAGCCTTCATTAGGGTTTTTATTGTCATCTTTTTGCTGTAAATTATGACGAAAATCATCTTAAATGACTACACGGTTGTTTTCCTCATTTTACCTCAACATGGTTTCATAAAATTACTTTCTTGCCTGTTATACGTCTTTTTCTAATCTCAGGGCTATAAAATTATTTAAAGAGTTCACCTTCGTTTGTTATCAAAATATGTTGTTAAATAACCGAACATATATTAAAAGATATAAACTTGAGTTTATAAGACTAGCATATTGAGTGCTGCTGCCACCAATGGACCTTTCGACTTTAGCCCTAGAATATATACAACATAGCAAACAATCTTGTATAAATTAAATGTCATGTAAGTACTTAATCTTGTATAATGTGCACATCATGGTCACATACAGGACAAGGCAGAATTGTTCTTTGAATTCTGTTCATCAAGTTTTTGATTAAATGCCTAATTAAGTTTTAATTCTGCAGGAGAGCTGGGAACGACCGGAAGTTGTGGTGGCTGTGTGACCGAGGTATAATCGAATTGAAGTTTGTAGAAGTAATTTTATACATCAGCTTGAAAAGGTACTTAACTTTCGTTGAATTGAAGTTTTTCATAGATCTTAACTATTCATATGATCACCATCAAATGTAACTAACAAAGAATCAATAAAATGCTAATAAAACATTAGAATCAATTGATCAAACAACTACACTTGAGTCTGTAAGAGTACCATATTGAGTGCTGTTGTCCCTAATGTAGCTTTTGACTTTAGCCCCAGAATATCTACAAGTACCAAATAATCTTAATTTAATTAAAATTAAGGAAAAAGTTACCCGTGTTTGTTGAAACTGTTTCGCTTCCAAAATTGTTAAAGTCAGCACATAAATGAACATTAAACAGATCATCCATGGTACCAAACAACAATGTTAAGAAAAAAAATTTAGATGAAATATTTTCTAATTTATCGAAAATGGAAGACCGTCTCTTTATCTTCAAACTCATGAAAAGATGTAAAACTAAACTGTGATAAAAAAAATAATACTTATAAAATATGAAGTATTAAGAAAGTAGCAATTACATATAAAAAAGAAAACTAATCAGACACATCTAACTCTAATTGCAAGAATCAAGGAACTTTAACTTCAACTCCATGGAGCACTGAACCTCTCTGTGTATCTCATTGATCTTTCTCATGAACTCCAGATCTCTTTCTCCACATTCTATATTACTCGCAACACACAGGTCACGAACGGAAGTAGTCGGCATTGCCCTCAAGTCCCTCGAAACTTGGTCTCTTGTCAGCAGACCAAGTTCCAGTCCGTTAAAACACCTCTTCAACTCTTGAAGAGTAGATCTATCAGCCAAAACTTGGTCTTCGATTTGTTTAATAAAGCGTTGCTTGAAATCGTCAGATTTTGCAGAAGTATATGACTCCATTCTAATATATTTATAAGAACAAAGGCAAAACAATAATAGTTGCACTTTTGTTTCACTGAATGAATCTGTTTTGATGAAAAAAAAAATTTATTGGCAATGCTATTATATACTATATGTAACAGGCCAAAGGTCAGCTTTAAAGGCAAACATTAAATTAACATTTATACTTAAAAACCATGTACATTTAATGATTTAAGAGTAAAAAACGTGTATATGGGAATTGCCTGTTCAGTTATCCTATTAAGCATTTTAATGCAAAACCTTTGAAAAATGAGTTTTCATGGGAAAACAAGTAAAATTAAATATGTAGAAAATCAAGGAACAAAATTGAAACCTTCAAAAAAAGGTTATCATAATTAGGAGATGTCTCTTCATTTTCTCTATCAAAGATTTTAAACACTATAAAGCATCATTATTATTTTACTTGAAAACATCAACACTTCAGTTTAAAAAAAAAACATTCATCCTAAAACAAATTGTCCAAAAACACTTACATTCTTCCTAAATGGCAAGGAAAACCTTCTACCACTGGTCCGATACCACTGATCTTAAAATCGAATTTTTAACCTGGTCACTCCAAGAACAAAGAAACGCTGAAGAACTCAACCAAAAAGTTGCTATTGTTAGTGATAAATATTATAAGCAAACCTGGAGTAGCATTGCACTGCTAGATGAAGTTGCCTCTTCTACTCCAACAGAGTTTAAACAAAAAGCAGAAGAGTTTATTACAAATTTGCTGAAACAGGATCAGAAGACCTGTGATATGCTAGCTGATCTACAAATTAAAACAAAAAACGAAATTGTATGGAAGAAGGCGAGAGAACGAGATATTCTATTAAGTGTTAATTGTAATGTTTAATTTTTAATTTTTATTATTTTTCTAAATCATAATTTTGTAATACTATGGTTTATTATTGAATATTCAAAGTTTCACTGCTTTCATAATTTTGCAATTTTAGTTTTACCAGTTTCTTTTATCCAAGATTGCTACTGGTTGGTTAAAATTTTGGGTTTATGACGTGTTGTTTCGTTAAAATTTTAGTTTTACCAGTTTCTTTTACCAGTTTCTATGACGTGTTGTTTCGTTAAAATTTTCTGTTTGTTTTGTTAAAAATATTTCTACTTTCGATGACAGTGAACCTGGGGCAAAGATCACATTAAGTTTGTCCCTAAAGTCTAATTTATTTCTGCCAATGAGTAAAGAATATGACAAGGAACGGTTTAGTCACATGGTATTGGTTAGTAATCTTGAACCGCTTATAAAAAATAATGAAGTAGAGACTGGAGTTAATGTTAAAGAACAGTGAAGTGTCTTGTGAGTTTTACATGAAGACTAAATTTTCAAATCTTTTATATGATTTGTATATGTTCTTGCATAGAGATTCGCTTAAAGTAGTTTATTAATATATGTTTTTCAAAAACTACACTTGGGATTTCTTACTTTGAGTTTTTATAATACTCTATTTACCGAACTGATTTACTTCCTTTATCTCTAAGACACTTCAAACTATATTAAAGAATTTGATGATTAATTGTTGGTTAGGATTTATGTTCCTAGGTTTATGTTTGGAATATGTTATTGGATTTGCAGACAAGAATGCTCATTTTTGGATATTGGTTAACTTTAAGAACCATTTTTTGTGTTTGACAAGAATGCTCAATTACATACTTAAAATTTTTAAGCTACTGATTGTATCATCGACATTATAAACTTGAGTTGACTTTCATAAGATAAAGTTCCTGTTGTAGGCTTACCTCAAGTTATTGTTGAAGGGGAACCGATGGTCCGAGCATTAAATACCATTGAGTATCCTCTGTTATGGTTGCTTCCATATCAACTGAGACCTACACAGTAACTGGAGTACAAGCATTCTAAGTTTGTTAATCTGATTATTGAAGGGGAACCGATGGTCCGACCATTAGGTCGCTTTAGTTTTATTTGTGGGTGATTTTGTAAATGAATATTGAAATAAGTAACCCTATAATCTGAAAACAAGATTTGTAATGTGTACAGAATGTGCAAGGCGTTATTTGCAGTAAATGAAGAACATTTGACTGATGAAGCCATATGGGAGTCACTTCCTGTAAGTCACACTGCTTTTCTTATCACATTCAATTATTACATTTAATGTGCTAAAGAAGAAAATAGTAAAAAATAGAATAAAACAATTGTGTAGTTTTCTTGTGTTGGAAACTTAGTTTAAAAAAGCGCGCTTTAAGCTCGCTTAAAGTGTTAACCGTTTGGCAAAACGTTTTATTTGCTCTGAAGCGTCAAAACACGTGAAGCGTTTTGAGGCGACGCCTCGGCCCAATCAGGTGCAAAAAACAACACTTCAGCATAGGGTTTTAGGTTTTAACGTTGTTTCAACATTAAAAAAAACGAACAGGGCGTGCAAAAAACGAACAAGGTCTTTATTAAAGGGTATAAGTGACATTTGATCAAGTTGAAAAACCTTGAGCTTAACTTGGTGCATTTGTTCTCAGGTAAAGCATGATCACATAGTCATGACTAATGACCTTTCAGCATCGAAAAACATCAAATCCAAAAATCTAATGTTTTCTTTGCTTTTTAAGGGGAACATAGGTGCTTCTCTCCTAGGGCATACAAAACACAGGTTATTGGCGGGCTTCCGCCAACAATCTGTGCTTTGTATGCCCTATGGAGAGAAGCACCCATCTTCCCCCTAAAAAGCAAAGAAAACATTAGGAAGAAGCATTATGAATGAGGATGGCCTGAATCTACGTAAGTGGCAGGTTTATTATATTTGCCGATTTCAAATTTTATTTCCAACCTTTCTGATTTAGGTTTTTTGCAGACATTGACAATGCAAGAAAGGCTGCACCAAAGCCAGAAACACTGTTTGGGTTTTCCTACGATATTGTACGAAAGGTTGCTGCTAAGTATCCCAAACATCCCTGGATCTTGGCATGAAAGTCATTAGGTTCAAGGTAATGGTTAGATTTTAAAACTGTTATTAATCATGAGTTAATTATAATTGTGATAAAGTTAAACCTTTTAGTTATGTTCGTTCTAAAATGAAATTCATCCCAATTGGTCGCTAAGAGTTTGTAGAATATAAACTGATAAGTTATAGAGATAATGAATCTCTATCATAGCGTACATGCTGAGATTATTGAATTTTGACTGACATACCCCATATATAGCTTTAACATCGATTATTATTATTATAAACATAGTTTAACATTAAGAATTGATAGGAGTATTAAGTGTATTATTTTGAACTTTTTGAACGAAATTTTATTCATTCATGTGCTAAAAACTTAGACTTTATTTGATGATGTTGATGTTGATGCAGATGTGTTTTTACATTCAACTGGACTTAAAAATCAAGTGCATAAAAATGGTCATTGTGGAATGGATTTGATATTGCTTGGTGCTTATTTGGACAAAAAAAATCAACGTATTTAAACAGGTAAATTTACACAAGGCTTATTTATGATAGTCTCTCGTAACTTGAGTTCGTATTAACGATTAGATACTTCCTATTGAGTTTACTCTATAGGTAATGGTGTAGTAAAAGGAGATTTAATTATAATTGAAAAACTAACATAAGGACTTTGTTATAAAAGTGCAGCGAACCAGACCACATTGCCATGCGTCCTACGGTTTCTGGAGCAAATCCTTGTGTTGGGGCAGCAGCGATTTAGGTTGTTTGTGGCTGCGTGGGTGGTGCCTCGATGCTGTAAACAGTGGTCAAATAACATTGGATAGTAGGGGTAACGAGTACCGTAACAAAACAAGAAAAGGAATACCAACAACATGCAATTAGGTACAGTTTTGGGACTGGTAATGGTGTCTAAACAACCGTTATAAGCGATGGTTGCGGCTGCCAAAACAGTTCAGAAAGAGGAAGCCATGCTTAAAAGATTCTGGGTCGGTTTTCGGGTTGAATCATAGTTTACAAATTGTGAGTTCGTAAGGTATTTTTAGGGTATGTTAAAGGTTATCTCTATTCTATGTTTTGTATGTAGAGTCTAATTTGATATGTAATAGAAAAAAATATGCAAGTTTATAAACATGGAAGTGAAAACACCATGATCAATATTTCTCTTTTGTATGTGTTCGACTTCTTGACTTATTATTTAAGAGTTTGTTTTGATTTGTCAAATTTTGAAATTTTATACTTTATCAGAATTTTGGTTATTTTCTTCTTATTAGTGATACTGATGCTTATGGCCACACCTTATATCCCAGTTAGACATGAAAAAAAAATACAAACTCAGTTTAAGAAATATAATTGTTCTGCTTTTCTTAGAATGCGAGTGTCTTTAAAAACGTAAAAGATAAAAGATGATGCATTAACTAAAGCAAAGGTTCCTTAAAATCAGCTTTGCGTTTGTTGCTCGATATGCAATCATGGTATCTATACTTTGGCAGGGCATTCCAAGTGGTTTTAGGCGATCGACGGCATAGTGGGCAATAAAATGACATTGCCTTTGCATACATGTCTATATACAAGTATATGGCATGTTGTTCGGGTTACTTAGACACAAATGGTTAGAAAACATGAAGAAATGATTAATAATCTGATTTTTAGATACAAATTGTTAGAAAACATTTAGAAATGATTAATAATCGGATTTGTAGACAACATATTATCAATTACTTAGATTATTTCTATATCAAACCTGAACAAATAATTTTTTGAGAAAAATTAAAGCTTAAATTGTATATTAAATCTAATAAATGCAATCTAATAATCAAATCTTTTTTAAATAAATGCAATCTAATAATTATGTGTATACTATATATAACAAATTATTAAAGCCTAAATTGTATATTAAATGTAAAGTTTTAATACATACAATATAGAGAAAACACGTCATACCAACTTCGTAGACTTGACAGGACTTACAGACTCGATAACAAAAGACCGTAACATACAATACAGATACAAAATGTCGTATCACCACAAGCAATTGTGGATCCTTGCTGATGGGTGCACTTCGGAATGTAGCAGATATGAATGAATATAATCCCATTGTAGGTAATTACATATCTACCACTTGGGTTATATTCATTCATATATGAATGAATATAACCCCAGTGTAGCTCTTCGATTTTCCTTGAAATTCCAGAGCTCGCTTATTACATATCTGCCACTGGGGTTATATTCATTCATATACAATTGATCGTTCTGATCAATTACTTCCTTATGTGCACCGCACCATCTTCTAGGAGGTTGTCAAGTGTTCTCGCCTTCGTGCTTGGTTTTTTGCATATCTTTACATCCGCAGCCATTCTGTACAATAAAACACATTCAAATGACCAATATGAGGAACCCATATCATCGAATCAAACCAAAAATCAATATGAGGAACACATCAATCCGAAACTGATCCGATCAGTTCATTTGTATAAAATTTAATTCTGATTTAGTTCATCTTATTAAACAATTCTCAAATGACCAATATAAACACATTCAAATGACCAATATGAGGAACACATATCATCGAATCAAACCAAAAATCAATATGACGAACACATCAATCCGAAACTGATCCGATCAGTTCATTTGTATAAAATTTAATTCTGATTTAGTTCATCTTTTTAAACAATTCTCAAATAACCAAAAATCAATTTTCACATTTCAAGTATCAATATTGATGTGTTCAAATAACTACACACTGATGCGCTTTATAAATTTCCATCATTTGTTTCTTCGCATTTGATTCAGAAATTAAAACCCACAAGTATCATAGTTTCAATAAACAACCTAGATCTGTGCTCTAATTGTTTTTAGAGAAAAACACACAAGAATCAGCCAAATGATCACATGAGATCTTAAACTATAGAAATCAATGATACATTTTGAACAATATACTCAGTTGATACCCGAGACAAAAACCCACAAGAATCAAAACCAAAACATAGTTGATCTCATATGAGGAACCGAAAACACATTCAAACCCTCTGTTTTGCTACCCGAGACAAAAACCCACAAGAATCAAACAATATTTTCATATAAAACCTGAAACAAACCTTCATAATAAACAAAACCCAAACCTACAAACAGGAAGCGTTTTAGGTATGTGATATTACCTTCGATTGTTATAGAAGATGAAGATGATGAAGATGAAGATGAAGCTGATGATCGGTGGAGATTACAGAAGAGGAAGATGATTTCGATGAAGATGATTTCGGTGAAGATGAAGATGATCCGATGAAGATGATTGAAGATGAAGATGAAGTTCTGTGTTTTGGGACTTGAGAGAAGATGAAAATGATTTTATTGAGAAGTGTGAATGTTCTAATCATATATGTTTATCATTAAGATTTGAGGGTATAAAAAAGACATTTTATAAAGATATGTATTCATTTTAAACAACATATTAGTTCATGTTTTCATTTTAGACAACATATTACCAAGTACTTAGCTTATTTGTATATCAACCATGTACACTAACACATAATTTCATTAACATTGTTTTATAAAGATATGTAACTAAATGCAAAGAATTTAAATCATATATTATAATCTGTTTTTAGTATTATTGAATTATACAATAACAATGGACCTTTACTGAATTTTACACTAACAATGTGTCAAAAAAAATTAACATCATATATAAGAAGTTATTAGAAAACATAAAATTAGGTTATGCTTTCATTTTCGACAAAATATTATCAATTATTTACCTTATTTCTATATCAAACATGTACACTAAAACAAATTGTCTTTAACATTGTTTTATAATATGTAACTAAACATAAAGAATATATTATAATATGTTTTTTAGTATTTGCTTCCGATCGTTATTAAAACAAACCCGTGTGTTCACACGGGTGTACACGTAGTTTCACTAATTGCACCAAAAGCATGCAAAATGGTATCTATGTTGCCACTAAAAAACCTCTATTAATCGTAGAATGCTATTTTGGTTTCCAAGATTATCTTTATGACACGAGCTTCAGAGTTCAGATCAATAAAACTTGACATTGTTTAAGGATGTTTGGATGTTTTAAATGAGTTGTATCGTATTTAAATTTTGTAAAGTACACTGAAAATATATTACTCCACGAATGTTAAATGTCGAACTTGCATATCATATACACTAACATTGGGTTCTGGTTCACATTATGAATTCTTTTTTACTCAATCTCACCTGTATTTAACTTTATTGATCCGTTTGTAATGAAACTATTGTTTTCGAACAAGTTTTCGATTTATTAATCAATAACATTTTGGTCATTTCCTAGAAAGATATATCAGATTTTCACAATCTCAATTCAATTGAAGATGATGAAATTTTCTCAAATGATATCAACACAATTTCGGAAGCTGTGTTTCACTTGGTCATATTCTTTAACATGTAACCCCTGATAGTTTTCTCGCGATAAGCATTTTGATGGTTGTGGAAGCACTAACCATGAAACCGGAAAATAAACTACCCTAAAGCAAAGTTGGATATATAGAAAGCAAATATATGGTATAAAAACTACTCAAGGCGCTATGCATTATTTTTAACTTATCAAAAGATAAGGACTCGACTAGTTTAACATTGTAGTTGCTGGTGCTTATAACACCTAATAATAAAAATGTGGGTTCTCTGTCACGTTTAGTGCTCGTTTTAGGATGGTTGTGTCACTTGTGTTACCAAACACTTTTTAGTTACTTAACAACTGCCCATGACAATAGCCTAGTGGCTGGCATCTTGGAGGTGAAATAAGGCTTAGGAACCAATATGTCCTCGGTTGGATTCCCACACCACAAGGCCGTATTGAACTTTGCCACCACTACACTCCAAACTAATTAGCATTCAGTTATAACGGTTTGTACATTAAAATAGGTATATTTAACGAATTTGAAGCGCATTACGTGAATGGTGCTCATAGAGATTTGTCATAAATGATGACCATATGCATATGCTAGTCCAAAGTTGACTAATATAAAATATAAAAAAATAAAAAATATTAGCCCTTAGTCAGTGAGGTGATTTGGTAAGTTTCTCAATTTTTCGATCCTAAAGGCCCAAAGCAAGAATTTTTCAGGCTTAAAAGCCCAGTGGTCTCTTTACTCACAGTGTTTCATTGGGCCTTTGGACCAACTATTCAGTGGGCTCTTTACTCGCAATGTTTCATATGGACATTATTTAGTTTATCGACAAGTTTTTAATCACAAATTGTCACTTTCTGACGTTAGTTAAGGGTAGACAAGTGTTTTTTTAACATATGATTTACGAAATTTATGTGTTATTATGTTTTAAAAATTAGTTGGTTTAAAAAAAAACTTGTTAACCACGCAATAGAATGTAAAAAACAAACTTTTGAAAGTTATCAACTTATCATACATATACCAACCTTAAGAATAATACGGTCTCTCGTGTAAGGAAAACAAGTTCCTATATCACACATGACAAATTATTTTATAAAACAGAATCAAAACAAGTAAATTTTACACGCAAAGTCATAAGGTACACATTATTGCCATATAGTCATGTGAAATGCGACATTGAGACCATAACTCTTAGAAACTACTGATATGACGCGTACCTACCATTGTTCATGTATTGAGCAAACTCAGAGGTATATAAACTTTGTGCGTACGCTTCATACTCACTCCACCACTTCATTAAACTGCTTCCCTCCAAGAATATATCCGGTGACACCGAGTAATCATTAATGCCACACATAACGTAGTCCATAAACGGCTTCAATTTCTGCTCAATATCATCTCCATTTGCTCCGCTCATCTTCAATTCGTTCAGTAATATCAACGCTTCCTCTACGTAGGCCCAAAAGCAAGAATCCTCGTTAAGATTAGGAGCCTTATTTCTTCCGGCACTTGGATCCACATCTTTTTTATCTTCCTTCGACCAAGTCTCTAACAACTTATAGTGATTAGACCTGATCGCAAGGTAGTCTGTTTTCCCATTTGCGTAGTGTTTAGCTATGTCTAACGGCTCGATCATCCTTCTGTAGTTGTTTCCACTGTAGAGCCAACGCTTGCGCAACTTACCACCTTCCTTTTGTGGATTTTGATCCTTTTCCATAACAAATTTCTCCCAATACTTGTTCAAATTGAGATGTTCTTTCATGATTTTTTGATGGCCCTCCTTTTCATCTCTAGTTGGCTCCTTCTTGTAGCAATCATAGTAACCCCCTTTTAATTGCCTGGTCTTTATGTACCATTCGATGAATGTCATGCTTATCTTTATATCGTTTAGCTTCTTCGTAGGCTCATACGTATTTTTCTTGCTTTTTATCATCTTTTCTTGTTTTAGCTCCATTTTCACAATCATATCGTTAGATATTTTATCGAGCACGCCAATTTGCTTAAATTGCAATCTGATTCCTTCTTTCATTGGTTTCAAATTGCATTCGCCTGATTCAGAAACCCTGCGACGCAGTACCCTCTTTCTTATTGAACTCAAATCGATCTCGTAATTGTGATTTTTCAAGTTAGCATCCCTTGGTAACGCCAAGGCATCTAGAACCGCAAGGATTGCTTCGTGATCCTTAAAAGTGGCGTGCCCGCCTGATTCTGTGCAAAAGAGGAAGGAACCAAAAGGCTTGTATTTACCTTTTGATGGGACAAAACTAGCAACAGAATCTGTCATTGAAACCACATTTAGAAAACAAGATTCCCATTGTGGGCGTTCTGATATGGCAATCCGAAGAGCTTCGTCGCCAATGAGGGGTGTCCCGAAAGTTATGCAAATCGGACGCTTGGTTTCTTCTTCATACATGGTGCTTTGCAGCCATAGTGTAGTCATAACGGCAAGGTATCCCCCAAGACCCCATCCAGTGACGACCAATGGGCTCTTTAGATCCTAAAACACAAAAATTAAACTAATATTTTTACTCCTAAATACCACCTAATCATACACGTGCAAGTATTTGAACCCACACGAGTTTTGTGTGGGGCAAACACAACCAATAATTAATTAAGACATGGTATTATTAGGGCTGTAAACGAACCAAACGTTCAGCAAACAATTCGTGAACCGTTCGGCGGGAAGTTTGTTTTTTGTTCGTTCATTTATTAAACAAACGAACATGACAAGAAATTTCGTTCATTTAGGAACATGAACAGAGGCCTCATTTGTTCATTTATGTTGGTGAACATTCGGTAACGTGTTCATTTATGTTCGATAGTTTATTAGTGTTTTTAGTTTTTATATTTTATCTAAATACTTCAAAATTCCGACAAATAAATTATTCAATAAGTGTTGGCGTATAATATATTATGTTCATGAGCACTTGTTTGTGTTTGTTTGTTTCCATTTGTGTTCACCAACAGGCCCGACTGAAGGGTAATCTAAATGAGGCGATGACTTTGGGCCACACTTTACAAAGGGCCTACAATATCTAATCAATTAATTCTTTAATTATATATATGCAATAATCCAAATGATGCTTTTGATCAAGAATTGAGTTATATTTCCGGTAAAGAAACTATGATCTAATTCTGTTTGGCTAGGTAACTACTTAGTAAAGAAACTATGATCTAATTGCATTTGGCTAGGTAACTACTTGAATTGAAGATTTTTATTCGTATAAGGAAACTATAAAAGTAGACATTTTAATACATGTTACCCGCCCAACCCCTCATGTTTATTTGGTCAGTTATACCGTTAGCCAACTTACTTTAGGTTATTATTTTCTTACAAAAAGGCCCCAATTCTTGAACTCGCTTTAGGCCTTCTAAAAGGTTGAGCCGACCCTGTTCAGCAATGTTTGTTTTCGTTCGTTGCCTAAAACGAACACAAACGAACACGTTCATTTCCTTAACAAATGAACATGAACTTAAAATCTTGTTCCGTAAGTATTCATGAACAATTCGTGAACACATATATTTCTTAACAAACGATCGTTCAGTTCGTTTGTAGGCATAGCTATTATGTTAAACTAGATCAATTTTCATATGTGGATTTGCTACAAAAGAAAAGATAAAACTAGATCAATTTTCATATGTGGATTTGCTACAAAAGAAAAGATAAATATACCTCTTTGTTGAGCTCTTTCAAGTTGTTCTTGAGAAGCTCAAACAACTCAACTGCAGCCTTGTTAATCAAGAATGAAGGGTTGACTTTTGTGGAGATAAAGTCAACAACTTCATGACTTTGTGATGAAACTAAATCGAACTCACCATTAGCAAATCGAGTGGTATAATCAAGGCTATAGTTGAAAGCCAACACTTTGATCCCATAAGGACTGGTGTGAAGTTCGTAAGGTGAATTCTTTTCCGCCAGTTTACGAACTACATTAAAAACATATGGAATGATATCTATGCTGCTTAAAAATTTGCCGAGTTCGACTTCACTACAGAACCTGCAAGTTTTTTGGAAAAAAAAAAGTCCATTATGGCCCATTTTCAAGATTATATATTTCATCATAATATTGATGTGAAATGAGGGTAGGATCTATGTATATGAAACTTACATGTTTTGGCTCATCTTTTTGATATTTGTCTAATAAAAACTTCTTTGTGTTTTCATTGTTTGGTATGAAGTTAATGGGGCAGTAGTGTATTTATAAGTATGATTTATAATGCTGAAAATTTGTTTGGTATCAATATGATTGGGACGAAAGTTCGTGTTGGTTGGTGGATGTTTATAAATTATTAGCTATATATTTACAAAGACCAAGTCAAAAAGTCTTCTTTAACCAAGTCTTTTTTATTTACAAAAATCTATCAATTATTGAGTTGTCTATTTCAAATTCAATTGAAAATATATGGTGGAAATAGCCACAAATGTGAAATGTCGAACTTTCATGTATTCGTTTACAATAATGTGGCGACCCACTCGCAATTTCTTGGAAAGTTAGAATTATTAAATCAAGAAAATGTTCAAAAAGAGAAAGAGGTAAATATTATCTTAACATTAACATTCATTTTTTTTACATTAAAAAAAGGTAAACTAATGTTGTGGAATTTGCAATTTAGTATTAGCTACTAAAATTTGAAGGAAAAGATTGCAAAGTTGCAAACGTTCTTTATATTAGGGGACGATGGGTGGGTTATAATTGTATTTTTATAATTGTTTTCATTTAATTTTTTGATTATTATATTTGAGTAAATTACAAAAATCATCATCATCATCATACTCAGTATATCCCACCAATAGCAAAGCTAAGGTAGGGTCTGAGAAGGGTGAGATGTAGACAGCCTTACCTCTATCCCGTAGAAATAGAGAGGCTGCTTCCAATGAGACCCCCGGCCCGATTGAGTAAATTACAAAAATAGACCCTCCAAATGAAAACTTTATTGTTTATAAATTTAAGAGTTTAAAGAGCTACTTTTAAAAGGATAAAATGGTCATTTACCTATATTTAACTACAACTAACATCAACGGTTTGTAGCTTAGAAAAAAAAATTACCAAACCCTAACAAATATATATTAACTAGAAGTAAGCCCCAGCCGCGTTGCGGGGCGGCTGGGCTTACAAATTCAGCCGGCATTGGTTAGTTAACAATTAAAGGGTTTTTTGTTTACCTCTTAATGAGGCTCTGAATGATTCAAACCTATTACTGGTTCAACACTTAATGATTCAGACTGTTTGTTTCGCGACTAATGTCTGAATGGTTCAGACATTTGCATCTGAATGATTACGCATTATACTGAGTCTCAATGGTTAAGACCTCTCATCTGAATTGGTCAGACATTTCCCTCTGAACGTTTAAGCATTATACTGGCTCTTAATAGTTCAGACCTCTTACTGCTTCAGCACTTAATAGTTCAGACCTCTTACTAATTCAGCACTTAACCATTCAGAAATTGTCAAACATCCCCTAAACATTATACATGAGTTCCATGTCACGGCTGGTGTATTCGGTACCGGTACACACTTTTCTCATTTTTCAGTATCGATACCAACAGGTACCGTGCTCATCCCTACCTAACAATGTTACCATTTAATAGTATATAAATAAACACTATAGTACATTGTTTATCATAAACCAATGTCCAACTTTATAATCTAAAAATACATGTTTTAAATTAATTCCTAACACTTTTACAAATTAATAGTAATATAATATAAATATAATAATAATATTAATTAATAGCTATATTTATGTGTTGTATATGAACTTTAATTATACCCCTACCGCTCCACTTAGCAGCATCATTATAATTCCAGCTGATTTGCGCTTTTGAAGACGCCCGTTGCATTTTTTTAAACCAAAACTCCTTTTATCGATTATTTAATCACTAAAATACTCTTCAACACTCCTAGATATCATGATGTTCACAACCAGCTCTTTGAATTTTTACTTAGGGTGTTAGGAGTGGGCGGCAACCCCACTCGGCAAACCGCCTTTGCCGTGCGGTAACACCGTTGCCGGTGGGTTTGCCGCTCGGTGAAGTTGCCGATGTGGGGAAAGGTTGCCGTTGCGGGGAATTGATCGGAGGAGAGAGAGAGAGAAGGAGGGTATGAGAGAGAGAGGGTAGTGTGGGGTGGGGTCCATGCCATCTCTCAACCAATCATACATTTTTCCTTTTTTTTAAGTTTACCACTTTACCAAGTGTCTAACCATTGCCAACACTTTTCAGCAAAGTTTAAACATTTTTCACTTATTGACGTGACACACTTTCATTGGTTGATTTTTTAGTTTGTCACTCTCAATTTTTTAACCACTCCTAACACCCTTAACACAGATTGGAATACTTTTTCAATATACTTAACTTTGTACAGTTTTCTTTATTTTTTATAGGGGTGTGGAAATTTTTTGTATATCGTTATATATTAAGGTCACATACTAAAACGATAAAATCAAATCAATTTTTTAATAAATAATAAAAATTCACCACTCTTATTAGAAATACACAGTGGAAGTACAATGTATCTACAATCACTTTCTACAGATTTTTTTTTTTTTTTTTTTTTGAAATCTACCCTTAAGGTAACAAATCTAAATTTAACTTCATTTAGGTAATAAAAGTAGGTGAATTGTCACTATACAAACACATACAATATCCTTATAGTTGCTCTATACGAGGGTTCCATTTAATGAAACATAAATATTACAATAGTAAGACTACTAAATGACTCTTTTTGTAATATAACAAATAATCATATAAAATAATCAACCTTAAACTACAATGTATTGTCATTTGCTTAATTTTATGTATCCCTCTTATTCTTTTATATTTCGGTTTGTCTAATAAAATAAGTTAGGTTTTTAAATTATTTAATAGCTAAATATGCAACAATATATAATAAGTTAATAACCTAAAATTAAAGCATCCTAAATTACACAACAAACCAAAACACCACCCTATTTTGAATTCTTTACACCTATTCAACTGAAAACAACTAAAAAGTACTACCCCCGTCCCATTAAAAGTGTCATATTTTAAATCTTCAAAGTCTTTATTTATAAACTTTGACTTTAATTATATATTTTTTGTGTTATATAAAACTTGATGAAAATTAACCCGATAAAAACACTTGTAAAACACACTCAAATCATATAACTTTCATCAAATAGGGGTGTTCATGAGCCAAACCGAACCGAACGGAGGTCTGCTCGTGCTCGGTTCGGTTTGAAACCGAGCCGCTCGGTTCGGATTTAGGAAATCGAGCGGAAATCTTATGCTCGTGCTCGGTTCGGTTTAGAACCGAGCCGCTCGGTTCGGTTCGCTTTTGCTCAGTTTTATTTAGCATTCCTACGCAACCATTCATTCACCAAAATTCACCAACTTATATGTCTCTCACACACTTTAACAATTTAACAAAATACAAACATAAAAAGTCCCACAAAAATAAACACAAAATGTCATCCAAATGTTTAATGTTTAAGAGCATCTAAAATGCAAAATAACTTTCAAAACACGCATTGAACTGAAGATGTGAAGACGTGATGATTCTAGGGGCTGGATATGCTACATGTTTATTATATTTAATAAATATAATATATATATTTAAAAAATATAATATATATATATATAATAATAAATTCGATCGAAACCGAACGAGCGACGAGCGAGCGTACCTATGCTCGTGCTCGGTTCATTTTTAAACCGAACCGAGCTGCTCGGCTCGGTTTTAACCGAGCAAGGAATCGAACGAGCAAATTTCCGAGCTTTTTCGAACGATCGTCGAACGATCTTCGAGCGCCGAGCAGTTTGGACACCCCTAAACACAAACAAAATTATTTAAGGTCAAAGTTTATAAATAAAGACTTTGAAAATTCAAAATAGGACACTTTTAATGGGACGGAGGGAGTACATAACTTCTTTAAAAAAAAAAAAGCCGGACTTCAAAAGATAATCTAACAGGATTGGATAATCATTTAAATTGCTTTGACTTTTGGGTCATTCCCTTCATCTTCCTCTCATTCCCAAGCTTCGGTGAGCAGAACAGGTTTGCGACTTGCGTCGGAAATTCTTTTTAACACTTTTCAAGCTGTTTTCACTATAGTTGCTCAATTCATGGGGGCCTATTGTTGTATAGCCTAATAGCTAGTATCCATCATAGCTTCAAATAAGTCGTTACAAAGACAAGGTTTTAAAGCATTCAAAACAATAAAATCGTAAGCAATTTGGGTTCAGTTATGGGTTACCCCATTTTCATCACCACCCTGTTATGTTAATCTCGGATGAAATGTACATCATCGTCATCGATTTTATCGAAGGAACCCGGACGTCTTCCATGGGCAACATGTAACGTTTATCACCCAGATCAAAAGGTTTAAGTGAGAAACAGAAAACGCAATAAGGTTCTGCACACAGTAAGTCCATCGCCGCCATGGACGGCGGAGCCGCCGGCAACGGTGGGGCAACACATATACGTTTTTCTGTTTCTCTCTGTATCTCAATTGAGAGCAAACCGTTCAAATAAATAGAGGACAAAAACTCCAGACAGAAACAAACACCCACAGACGGCCGGAGCCGCCGGGCATAACACCCAAAAACTCCAGATTCAGACAAACACAACAAAAGAACAGTCGTCGAAAAGAACAAATGTTCAAGTGACAAACCAAAGACCTACACCACAGACTGGAACCGTACAACTTGATACTGCACACAACAACAATAGGTTCAGCAAACTACTAACACGCCGCTGCCACATACGGCCGGAACCGTTGGGCCAACAGCGGACCAATATCCCAATAGTATAGAGAGAGAGAGACATGATGAAGATGAGAGTAGAAACCTAAAAGGTTTATAAGCAAAAAACAACAAACGAACACCGGTCTAAAAGGACACATGTCTGCTCATAAATCAAACACGTAAAACAACCAGGTAAATATAACCATCCCTAGTATTGTAGAAAACCACTGTACAACTTATAGAGCACAGAGTACAAAAAGCAATGCAACAACTTGTTGCAAAATTATAATATATAATATTAAATTGGGAAAATGTCATATATATAAATGTAATCAAGTTTATCAACTGTTTCAATTAAGTCATTCAAACTTTTTTTTGTCTCTATAAACTAACTAAACTTTAAGTTAGTGTTTTAATAGTGTGTAATTACCAGGTCATCAGGTTAACTTTTATTTCTTTTATTTTTTATTTTCTTTTTGATATAACCGGAAACTAGGGATAAAAATAATAACATATTTATATTTGTTATTATTATTCTTCAACGTTAATTTAGATAACAAATAAAATGATAATTATGCTAAAAGATTAAATTAAAAAGATAGGATAAAATGTTTATGTATCTGTAGTTTTGACCTTGAAAACACATACATCATTCGCTGCAAGTCGCCGCCTGCAAACCACTCGTAAGCAATTGCACGTCGGCCAGCCGCCATCATTGCTTTAAGTTTATCGGCAACTTCCATCTCAACTCTCTCTCACTTCTTTCTCTACTCTGATTTCTTTCGATGAACCTGGAAAAAAACTAGATACTCCGGCGAAGAGAAGCGAGTATCCCGTAGCTGACACCATCACTCTACATCTCCGTCGCGTATCATCTTCGCCAACGACCAGTAGCACCACAGAAACTTTCAACCGGCGTTCCGCGATTTTCCGGCGATATTCGTTTTCCAGATCTGTTTCAGTTTTGCAACTGAGCTACTAAAGCCATTCCCTATAACTAATTTATGCATGTTTGTTTATGTTTGTACACATTTAATTGAGTTGTTCGTTTGAATCAGAAAGAAGTATGTATTATCTGGATATTAGCATAGGAAATAAAGAAGAAGTATGTATCGTCTGGATATTAGCATAGGAAATAAAGAAGAACAAATGGTTGAATCAGTTTTAAATCCTTTAAAAATACAAATAGGATTTATTTACTTTTGTTAATTAAAGATTAAAACAATAAAACCTACACATCATCATTAGTAACCTGTTAACCTGATAATTACATAGTATTAGAACATCAAACGAAACTCCAGTGACTTTAGAGAGACAAAAAAAGTTTCAGTGACTTAATTAGAACAATTATCAAACTTGACAACATTTCTATAAAGTTACCCCTATTAAATAATGTCGCAACCCCCGATCCCACATCCAATGGTACAGGCGGCCGAGAGCCAATTTCGGTGGTATTTCGTATTGTCTAATTTGGCAGCGGAATTTTTCATCAGGACCGTAGTTAGGAAATATTCGATCAGAGTAAGATACCACATTTTCATAGTATTAAACGAATGGGTTAAAACCCAAGTTCATAGTACACACGTTTTCATAGGAATAAAACCTATTTATTTAATAAAAACATCTATTTTATTTTTAGGTAACTTCATTGCCACTTTTTCAAGCCTTCAGTGCTGTCCAGCTGGCTTCTATTTGGCTTTCACATTTTGTTACCTGAAACGCGTTTTAAAACATTTGTCAGTGGGAAATACTGGTGAGTGAATCCCAGTTTAATCAAGTTTAAGTAAAAACAAATCCCAGTGTACAGTATTGAGGGCGATCCTGCAATTACATTTGTTTCCAAGACATAACAATTAACATCCATGGTACTGTCGAACCCGACTTGTGGAAATGTTACTCCTTGACCAGGTGGTAACAAATTTTGTATACAAAACCCCAACATACTCATCATAATTGTATTCTTACAAATACTCAATAACTGTTATTCGCATGGAAAAGTATTGAAGGTTTTGTAAAAACAGTTAACAAAAAGTTTACAAAAAGTGGATCAACTCACATTGCTGTCTTAGATTTTCCGTAAGGATTTCCTGGTGATAATCTAAAATTTGCACACATGCACACGCGTTAGTATGATAACCCATTTTAACATTAGTAATACCCTCCCCGAGACGGCATTCCAACGACTACGTCGGGCAGAACCACGACAGCCGTTACGGAACCCTAGATCAATCGGGCAGCGTATCTAATACGTATCCAGGGGTTATAATACTTACAACGGAGCAGAACTTCGCTATTTAGGGGGGTATAATACCCGAGTGTTATGCCTAATATTCAGAATTTGAGATTGAGAAACGTTTGTGAGCGAATTCGAATGAAACCCGATGGCCTTCTTATATAGTTGCTGAGTCTGGTCCTCTCGCGGCCCGCGTAACACAAGCACAGGGCCTACGCGGCCCGCGTTGACCTCAGGTCAAAGTGTAGCTTGTCCGGGTCAATATCTAGCCTTGCCGGGTGTTGGGCCACGTGGCCGCACCGGGTTGCGCCACCTTTTAGCCTCTCGCGGCCCGCGTTAAGGTTGGGGTGGGTCTTACGCGGCCCGCCTCAGCTTAAAAATCAGATTTTTAATTATTTTTAATACTATTTAATATATTTGAGGCCCGTTTTCGCGTATGGGGTGTATTTTGGGACATTTTGGGATATTTTAAAATATACTAGGGTGTCGGAAAAATATTCGAGGGTGTCGGTTTATTGAGGATTGTTACATCATCCCCACCTTGTTTTAGAGCTCGTCCTCGAGATCTACTGGAACAAGTGTGGATATTTCCTTTGCATTTCAGATTCAAGTTCCCATGTATACTCAGGTCCTCTTTTGGAGTCCCACTTCACTTTGACCAGAACTAGTCTCTTATGTTTGAGGTTCTTAACTTTCCTATCTTCGATTTGTAGAGGCCTTTCTACAAACTTGAGTTGTTCATTTACCTCTATATCCTTAAGAGTTACTATTAAGATTCATCAGTTAAACACTTTTTGAGATTAGATACATGAAACACATCATGTATTCCTGCCATTTCCTCTGGCAGTTGTAGTTGATAGGCTACAGATCCTATTCTTCTAATAATCTCAAAAGGTCCAATATACCTGGGACTTAGCTTTCCTCTTTTGATGAATCTTACCACTCCTTTCCAATGAGAGACTTTTAACAATACTTTATCTCCTACTTGAAATTTCAATGGTTTGCGTCGGTTATCAGCATAGCTCTTTTGTCGATCACGTGCTGCTTTCAGTCGTTCCTTGACTTGAATAATCTTGTCGGTTGTTTCTTGCACTATCTCAGGTCCAGATAGTTGCTTTTCCCCAATTTCTGCCCAACAGACTGGGGTTCGGTACTTTCGTCCATAAAGTGCTTCGAATGGTTCAGCATTGATACTTGTGTGATAACTATTATTATAAGAAAATTCTATTAAAGGTAAGTGATCGTCCCAATTACCTCCGAAATCAATTACACAAGCTCTAAGCATGTCCTCCATTGTCTGAATTGTTCTTTTGCTTTGTCCGTCTGTTTGATGATGATAAGCTGTGCTCAGATTTAACTTGGTTCCCATTGCCTTTTGGAAACTTGACCAAAAATGAGAGGTAAATCGGCTATCCCTATCAGAAACGATTGATAAAGGTATTCCATGTAAATAAACAATTTCATTTACATATAATCTGGCTAACAATCACCCAGATTGTATCATTACCTTTCTTTGTTTTGGGTAATTTAGTAACAAAATCCATTGTTATTAATTCCCATTTCCACACTGGCATTTCTAACTGTTGCAATAGCCCTGAGGGTTTCTGGTGTTCAGCTTTAACTTGTGAACAAGTTAAACATTTAGAAACATAGGCTGCTATGTCCTTTTTCATTCCTATCCACCAGAAATTTTTCCTTAAATCCTGGTACATTTTATCATTTCCTGGATGCATTGTATACTTACACTTATGGGCTTCTTCTAATATACGATGACGTAGGTTTCCTAATTTAGGTATCCACATTCTCTTTTTATGGAATCTCCAAATTCCATCTATTCCTTGTTCTAATTCCTTTAGCATACATTTTAATTTTTCAGTATCATCCTTGATTACTGATTCTTGTGCTTTTCTGATTTGATCATTTAAATCTACTTGCAGATTTAACTTAAGAGAACGTACCCTTTTTGGCTTTTCATGATACTTCCGGCTTAAAGCATCTGCCACTACATTTGCTTTTCCTTCATGATACTGGATATCACAATCATAGTCGCTAAGCATCTCCATCCAGCGTCTTTGTCTCATATTCAACTCCTTTTGCCCGAAAACAAACCTTAAACTCTTATGATCAGTGAATATGGTAAACTTACTACCATAAAGGTAATGTCTCCAAATCTTAAGGGCAAAAATTATAGCTCCTAATTCCAAATCATGGGTTGAATAATTTTCTTCATGATTCTTAAGTTGCCTAGATGCATAAGCTATAACCTTTTGGCGTTGCATCAATACACATCCATAACCTAACTTAGAAGCGTCACAATAGACTACAAAGTCTTCAGTTCCTTTTGGTAACGCTAATATGGGTGTATTAGTTAATTTATGCTTAAGAATTCTAAATGCTTCTTCTTGTTTTGGTCCCCATTCAAACTTAATGGATTTACAGGTTAACTTAGTTAAAGGAATGGCTATTCTAGAAAAATCTGGAATAAATCTCCTATAATAACCAGCCAATCCTAAGAAACTTCTAACCTCAGTTGGTGACTCAGGGGTTTTCCATTTAATAATCGCCTCGATCTTTGTTGGATCCACATGAATTCCTTCATGGTTCACTAAATGTCCAAGAAATTGTACATGCTCTAACCGAAACTCGCACTTTGAAAATTTAGCATAAAGCTTTTCCTTTCTTAATAGACTTAAAAGTGCGTGCAAATGCTTTGCATGATCTTCCCTATTTTTAGAATAAATGAGAATATCATCTATGAAGACGATTATGAATTTATCCAAATATGGCTTACATATTCGGTTCATCATGTCCATAAATGCGGCTGGGGCATTGGTTAAACCAAATGGCATGACAGTAAATTCATAATGGCCATACCTTGTTCTGAATGCGGTCTTAGGAATATCCTCTTCCTGTACCTTTAATTGATGATATCCTGACCTTAAATCGATTTTAGAGAAAAATCGAGCTCCTTGCAGTTGATCGAACAGATCATCAATTCTCGGTAATGGATACCGATTCTTAATCGTGACTTTGTTCAATTCACGGTAGTCAATGCACATACGCATTGATCCATCATTCTTTTTAACGAACAGTATCGGCGCTCCCCATGGCGACGAACTTGGTTGTATGAATCCTTTTTCCAGCAATTCGTCTAATTTTTTCTTTAGTTCTTGCATCTCGGCTGGTGCCAAACGGTAAGGTGCTTTGGCAATCGGTGCTGTTCCTGGTAGTAGATGGATTCTGAATTCAACTTCTCTGTCTGGTGGTAGTCCTGGTAATTCTTCTGGAAAGAGATCTGAAAACTGAGATACTACTGGAATGTCTTTTAGTTCTTTTCCTTTAGTGTTAGTGATTATAGAAATCAAATACACTATAGAACCTTTTCTTATATAGCTTGCAGTTTTCATCACAGAGATGAATTTAGTGGACCTAGAGGGTTTATCTCCTTTAATTGTGATATTTTTACCTTTTGGTGAATTTACTTGGATTGACTTTTGATCACATATAATACTGGCTTTATTGGCTATTAACCAATCAATTCCTAAAACAATATCAAATCCTGCCAGATTCATAGGATAAAGGTTTGCCCTAAACTTCTGATTTAAAATTTCTACTCTTGCTCCCTGCAAGAATTCAGACATCCTAACTGTTTCTCCATTAGCTGTCTCTACTAGGCATTCTTGTGGTAGTTTAGTTAATGACTGATTTAGAAGTTTGCAAAATGAAGTATTAATAAAACTTTGGTTCGCACCAGAGTCAAATAATACTTTAGCAAAAACATCATTAACTAAAAACGTACCAGCTATCACGTCCGGAATCATCTTGGCTTTATCTGTAGTCAGAACGAATGCTCTAGCATTTTTAGTGTTCTTGTTGTTCACAGCTGGAGCCAATTTTGGACAATTCAGCTTGATGTGACCTTTTTCTCCACAGTTATATCATAATCCATTACTGGATTTTCTCTTGCAATCTTCTTCCTTGTGTCCTGGCATCTTGCAGAAATTGCAAAGAATGGAGCATTTTCCAGAATGCTTTTTCTTGCAGACTTTGCAGAATGGTGCAGACGTAGAACCCATATTCCTACGGTTGTAATTCCTAGAACGGAATTCTTGAGTAAGCCTTTGGGTTAGGTTTCTCCTCTGATCTTCTTCTCTAGTACGGATTAACTCATCTGTCAAGGTATTGGCTAGTTCTACAGCTTCTTCTATAGTTTGAGGTCTAGCTGCCTTGACTACATGTCTAATTTCTCCAATTAATCCCCAGATGTAACGGGAGATTAACACTGGTTCAGGTGATGCAAGGGTTGGTACTATTCTAGCATATTCAAAGAATGTAGTAGTATAACCCTTACTATCTACTCCAGTCATTCTTAAGTTTAGGAACTTATTTGCTATCTGTTCTTTTTCATTAGGAGGGCAGAATTTCCTTTCTACCGTATTTTTAAATTCCTCCAATTCCATGTTGTATACCCTATCACTTCATCTTGACTGGAGGATATAGTTCCACCATTCTAAGGCTGAGTTCTTAAATAGATTAGAAGCAAACATTATTTTATCTTCTTCAGCACATTTGCTTATTTTTAAAACAGCCTTAGTTTTCTTTATCCAGCGTAGGGCTACAATGGGTCCTTCATTGCCCGAGAATTCTATTGGTTTGCAAGACCAGAATTCCTTATAAGAACAACCATAAGGCATGGTTCTTCTTCTTTTGGGAATGTGCGCTTGAAGTACGGGTCCATTGTTCATGCTGTTTTCTGGTTCAATTGGTCGCTTACTGCTATGCTTACTTTTATTATTCGCTTCTTGAATTGTTTGAATAATAAATGGCATTGCATCAATAATTCATTGTGCCACTATATGTTGAACGGCACTATTATCCATTTGGTTTCCATTGTTATTGATGCTCGGATTTTCATTAACCACGTTAATGTTACTCTGGTTATCATTATTCAGATTTCCTTGATTTCCTTCGTCGGCCATCTGAATTTTAAACATTTACCCCGTATTAATATCACAAATAATATTTAATATAGTCAATCACATGACACGCATTTTAGCCAAAAGCGTCGATCATTGCGACTTTACTCTATTTATCTACTATATATCTATTATACACCAGTACTGAAATAAAATTACAATACCAACTGAAATAAATAATAGCAGGCATCCGTACACACATATTTTATTTTATTATTTTATTATTATTACTATTACCGTCTCCATTCTCACATTCAAGGATATGGATTCATCCAAAAATCCATATTGCGCTCGTCGTACTTCCAGACGAGTCACTCTCCCACATGTCTCATTCTCTCACTGCTCTCTAAAATTTCCTCACCAAATGTCCTAAGTTCTTGTACGTTTTCTGCACTCATTGGTGGTGCAGGTTCTAGGACTGGGTTCAGAATCTGGGGTGGGGGTTCCTGATATGGGGGTGTAGGTGCCTGAAATCGGTAAGGATCTTCTAAAATCTCCCTAACGTATTCATCGTGGTAATAGGGATCTAAAGGGTCCATACCTGGATAGGCTCCTATGTTTTGCATGGGTGTGTCTTCATGTATAGGGTAGCGTTGCACATAGTCCCTAACTTCATCCCACCAGGGATCGTAATTTGGGTCTAGGGGGTTTGGTGCAGGTACCCTAGGGATTTCTTCCGGGTTGAAGTCATGCATCTCTACTTGGTTTTCAGGGTTTTCTATCTCCATCGGTTGGTTAGGGATTGGTGGCTGTGGTTGGGGTGCTATTATTTGCTCCAAATTAGGGTCAGCTGCAGTGGTTGCTAGGATGTGAATATTGGCTATACCCCTATTGATCATATCCTGGGCATAGCCATCTGTCTCTCTCTTGGCTGCGGCTAGTACCCTCCGATCTTGTAACTTTTTCATACGTTTTCTACGCTCGTGTGCCCCTTGACTGAACCATCCCCTCTTTTTCTGAGGAAATGGCTCCTCGGACTGAGCCTTAAACACAAAGATTCCTTCTTCCATATCAACAGAGTACCCTGAGAGGGCAGACTGAGAAGAGGAGGTGCCTTCGCTTCTAGGCGAACCAGACAATTGACGGTACGCGTCAGATGGTCCTTGGTCGCTCATACTGTAAACTAACAAATAGTCAAATAACACATAGCAATAAAATACAGTTATACACGTATTCCCGTAATTTATTTCCTAACACTTTACATTTTGATGTCAGCAGAACACCTCTGTGGCTGAATCAGTGGCTTAGCTCTGATACCACCTCCTGTCGCAACCCCCGATCCCACTTCCCCGGGAACGGGCGGCCGCGAGCCAGTTTCGGTGGTATCTCGTATTGTCTAATTTGGCAGCGGAATTTTTCATCAGGACCGTAGTTATGAAATATTTGATCAGAGTAAGATACCACATTTTCATAGTATTAAACAAATGGGTTAAAACCCAAGTTCATAGTACACACGTTTTCATAGGAATAAATCCTATTTATTTAATAAAAACATCTATTTTATTTTTAGATAACTTAATTGCCACTTTTTCAAGCCTTCAATGCTGTTCAGCTGGCTTCTATTTGGCTTTCACATTTTGTTACCTGAAACGCGTTTTAAAAACATTTGTTAGTGGGAAATACTGGTGAGTGAATCCCAGTTTAATCAAGTTTAAGTAAAAACAAATCCCAGTGTACAGTATTGAGGGCGATCCCGCAATTACATTTGTTTCCAAGACATAACAATTAACATCCATGGTACTGTCGAACCCGACTTGTGGAAATGTTACTCCTTGACCAGGTGGTAACAAATTTTGTATACAAAACCCCAACATACTCATCATAATTGTATTCTTACAAATACTCAATAATTGTTATTCGCATGGAAAAGTATTGAAGGTTTTGTAAAAACAGTTAACAAAAAGTTTACAAAAAGTGGATCAACTCACATTGTTGTCTTAGATTTTCCGTAAGGATTTCCTGGTGATAATCTAAAATTTACACACATGCACACGCGTTAGTATAATAACCCATTTTAACATTAGTAATACCCTCCCCGAGACGGCATTCCAACGACTACGTCAGGCAGAACCACGACAGCCGTTACGGAACCCTAGATCAATTGGGCAGCGTATCTAATACGTATCCAGGGGTTATAATACTTACAACGGAGCAGAACTTCGCTATTTAGGGGGGTATAATACCCGAGTATTATGCCTAATATTCAGAATTTGAGATTGAGAAACGTTTGTGAGCGAATTCGAATGAAACCTGATGGCCTTCTTATATAGTTGCTGAGTCTGGTCCTCTCGCGGCCCGCGTAACACAAGCACAGGGCCTACGCGGCCTGCGTTGACCTCAGGGCAACGTGTAGCTTGTCCGGGTCACTATCTAGCCTCGCCGGGTGTTGGGCCACGTGGCCGCACCGGGCTGCGCCACCTTTTAGCCTCTCGCGGCCCGCGTTAAGGTTGGGGTGGGTCTTACGCGGCCCGCCTCAGCTTAAAAATCAGATTTTTAATTATTTTTAATACTATTTAATATATTTGAGGCCCGTTTTCGCGTATGGGGTGTATTTTGGGACATTTTGAGATATTTTAAAATATACTAGGGTGTCGGAAAAATATTCGAGGGTGTCGGTTTATTGAGGATTGTTACAAATACATATGCAAGTTTAGCTTATTGCATATGAGTGAGGTTCTAGAATAAACACTAGTATATTTGCGAACTAAGTGAACAAATTCTGGCCATTGATTTATATCATCAAATCGTAAAATACACTAGTGTATTTTCGTCATCAAATCATGACCATTGATTTACACTTGTGTATTGATAATCAAGGGCTAAGATTAGTTCACTAGTGTTCACAACCAATGGGGTTGTTCACAAATGAACCTAATCCTATTGCATATTACATAGCTTCGTCATAAAATAAACATTTAATGACTACTATGTGATTATATTATACAATTTCTTAGGTGTTGTTTTTTTTTGGCCAGAAGCACTTCTGGCCACTTATGTCTGCGCCGCGCAGACCTTTGGGTCCTGCAGCTTGTTTGTTTTCCAGAAGCACTTCTCACCTTTTACCTCTTCCCCACCTCTTCCCTACGCAGACATAAGCCCACCTCTTCTCTCTTTCAAAACACACACTCTCCACATCTCTGCATCAACTCTCCACCGCCACTCTCTGCATCCCCGCCACCACCTCCACCACCACATCTCCGCCACCACCTCCACCCCACATCTCCGCCACCACCTCCACCACCACATATAATAAAAATAATAATTCGTACAGCGTATGATTAATCAAAAAGAAAAAAAATCTCTGCGACGGGGGTGAGTCTCCAATAAGCAAAAATAATAAAAAAAAAATGATTCCCTTAACATGATTCGTACAGCGTATGATTAATCAAATTAACAAATTTCCGTCAAGAAACAGTCTGCTTATCATGCTATACTTAGATGGGATTCTTCCTCTTAGCTTGTTGTAACTCAGTGACAAAGAATCCAACATGGAGTACGCCGGAAATGTCGCCGGAAGGTAGCCGGAAAGTTATAGTTTCATATATCGTTGGCGGTGGTGGTTGCGACGGGGGTGGGTTATTGGAGTGGGGGCTAGGGTTTGTGGTGGTGATTGGCATCGCGGCAAGAGACAGGGGGCGGTGGTGCTTGACGATGGTTGTTGGCTGTGGTGGTGGACGGTGGAGGAGGTGGTGGCGGATGGTTTTGGTGGTGGTGGTAGATGAAGGCAGAGAGAGAGAGAGAGGAGTGTTGTGTGTGTGTTGTGAAGTGGTTTTTGTAGAAGTAAAAAAAAAAAAAACCCTCTTCTCCTTACAGACTGCAGACCTTTGGTTCACCTCTTCTCCTGCAGATGCCTGCAGATGTGGTCCGCAGACTGCAGACCTTTAGCATCTGATAAAACAAACACCACCTTAGTTATTCTACAACTAACGGTTTAAGATGTTACACATTAACCAAAGCTACAAATCGCTAATTTGGTCTTTTTGATTTTTGACCACCAAACAAGAAACTTTCTGGTTAGCCCATTGGGCTTTGTACTCGTAATGTTTCACTGGGCCTTTGGATCAACTTTTGTGTCTCAGTTTTTCACTCAAACTGGATATAGTCACCAACCCACTCACCATCGTAAATTACTAAATTGCTGCAAAAATAATAATCTTCTTCTATACTAATAAACAAAAATCCCTTTTAAACACATGTCATTCTATAGTAATTTCTCACCCTTATTTTTCTATTTATCTCTTTAATTAAATAATAATAATAATAATAATAATAATAATAATAATAATAATAATCAATTTAACTATATCTATTTATCTCTTTTGTTTTCATAATCAAAAATTGATTTCCTTTTTAACTCTAAGGGTCTGTTTGGTATGGGGTAATGGAATTGACGAATGAATGGAATGGACGAGGTAATGGAATGGACGAGTGAATGCAATGGATCACTACCATTCCATGTTTTGTTTGGTTACCAAGTGTGAATGGAATGAATTATTATTGTGTATTGTTCGGTAGGTAAGAAAAACAAAGTAATAAAATCAGCGGTGAGTGGTGGTGGAGGTCGGTGGTAGTGATTGTGGATGGTTATAGCCTTATAGGTGGCAGTGGTGGGTGGCGGCGAGTGGCGGCGCGGCGACGACGATGAGTGGTGGTGGCGGCAAAGCGGCCGTTGGTGGTGGTGGTGGCGGAGGTGGCGGCAGCGACGACGTTGGCTGTCGGGGTGAGGTGGTGGCGGGTGGCGGCGATGGCGTCGGTGGTGGGTAGTGGGTGGTGGTGGTGGGTTGTGGCGAAGGTGGGGGATTGTGGTGTTGTTGATGAATGGTGTAAAAGGGGATGGAATGAAAAAAAAAACATGGGAGGTGGATGAGATGATTTTGAAGGAATGAAATGACTTTTGGAATGGGTGATTCCATTCCATTGACCAACCAAACACCCTTTTCTTCATTCCCTCGTAACCATCCATTCCATTCCACATCTCATTTCTTCATACCAAACACTACTTAAAGTTTCAATCTTTGTCAATTTAATTCTAAAGTATCAATATTTGGTATTTTAACCTCTTTGGTTAATTTGATTTTTTATTTCTAATTCAAAAGTTTTCATCTTTTGCAATTTAACCCTTTAATTTTTTTTTTACTTTCAACCCAAAGTTTTTCATCTTTTGCAATTTAACCTCAACATTTGTTTTTTACTTTCAACCCTTATACTTTTCATCTTTCACAAGTTCTCCGTTTAATGTGTCATTCTAAATTTTCCTAGTTAACACGCCACAATATGCGTGTGAGGTTCAACGTTTTTTCATCTATTTTTTTCATCTAACATAATATATAACTAATGAATCCACCGCCGCATTGTGGCGGGTGGTAATTCTAGTAATAATAATAAAATAAAATTAATATTATAATAAAAATACACCACCCTAAAACAAAGATACATATATATAAGAATATAGTCAAAATACTGTGTAAGAATTAGGTGATGTTATGCAACGTTTTAAGCTTGTCAACAACCGAGAGCAAGGCTAGTGAAGCGTCGTAACTGCATCTGCATGTGTTCATGACACCTAATTAGAAAAAAAAAGGTAGGCTCTTCCGTAAGCGTAGGGCTTTTTTAGAAAGATTGTATCATCTGACCCCTTTTATTTATTCACAACTGCATAAATTATATCAAGAGAAAAAAACGGTGTGGCTAGTGACCAAACATGTTTCTCTTATTTTTTTTAACGCTTTATACGTTAGAGAAAAGGATATCGAAACCTAACAAATATGAAGCATATACACATATTGTGCTCGTGTATTACACATAATAGACGTTTGATGACTATACGCTAGTGCTAAGTCATAACACCTCTAAAGAAACACCTATTTTCTTGCTTATTAAATAATGATTACCGGAGAAAATATGATTTTTTTAGTTATTTTGTATCTAATAATTCAAAATATTCACATTAATCAAAGGTTCACTGTTACGAACCTAATCGTTAACCAATTGATCCCAAGAAAATAGATCGAAGCTTGAAAGAAAATTAGAGAGAAACTAAGACTTAATTCATATTTCATTTCATAAACTCCAACAAGAACATACGGCTATAAATAGCCTTACAAACAAAGGAAATGAAATAAACTAACTTCCACTAACTTGAACCTAAAATACGGAGGAAATGTGAATATGCTAACTACCCACTATCCTCTTCTTTGACCCACGTAAATACAGTAAACAAACACTTAGAAAATAAATAAAATAACATGAATAAACATGTAGAAAAGTAGCATGCAAAGATACGTGCATGCTTCTTCCAAGTCAAAGCTAGGCACATATCATTCACATCCCTAAAACTTTGCACAATCATACTTCATACATGAACGTGCTTTGCATTTAATTTGGTATTTATTCAACCACAAAACAATTATAAAAGCCCAGTGGGTTCTTTACTCGTAATGTGTCATTGGGCCGGATGCCTGGATAGTGGATATGTTTCATTGGGTCTTTGGGCCCCAAATTATTGATCTAACAAATATGAAGTACATACGCATGATTTATTCGTGTATTACTTAGGTGCTGTTTGTTTTTTCTGTAGGAAAAGGTCTGCAGTCTGCGGACCACATCTGCAGGCATCTGCAGGAGAAGAGGTGGACCAAATGTCTGCAGTCTGCAAGGAGAAGAGGGTTTGTTTTTTTTTTTTTTATATAAAACCACTTCTAGTTTTAAAACACACACACAAACACACAGTATACTCTACTCTCTCTCTCTACTCTCTCTCTACTCTCTCTACAATCTGCACGGCCTTCATCATCACCACCGCCACCACTTCACCACCGCCACCACTTCACCACCGCCATCATCACCACCACCGTCACCACCTCCGCCTTCACGCACTTCTCCAGCGACCAGAACTTCACCACCCCCACCACTTCACCACCGTCACCACTGCCACCAAAACTTCAGCGACCAGAACTCCAGCGACCAGAACTTCGATGATGATGATGATGACGATTTGGGGGTTTTGTTTCTAATCGATTTGGGGTGTTTTGTTTGCGGGCGATTTAGGGTTTCGGAGGTTTAGGTCGATGGGTGTCGGCGGAGGTGGGGGTTTCGGAGGTGGAGGTTTCGGAGGTGGGGGTTTCGGAGGTGGAGGTGGTGGCGGAGCAGGGGTGTCGATTTGGGGGGGTTTGTTTCAGATCGATTTGGGGGTTTTGTTTGCAGGGGTGTCGGAGGTGGTGGCGGAGCAGGGGTGTCGGAGGTGGAGGTGGTGGCGGAGTGGAGGTGGTGGCGGAGCAGTGGTGTCGGAGGTGCAGGTGGTGCCAAGAAGAGGTAAACGTCTGCGAGGAAAAGACTTTGGTCCATGTCTGCTCCAAGAAGAGGTCTCGCAGACCTTTTTTAATGAAAGGTCTGCGAGAAAACAAACAAGCTGCAGACATTAAACGTCTGCGCGCGTCTGCGCCGCGCAGACATAAGTGGCCAGAAGTACTTCTGGCCAAAAAACAAACAGAACCTTACTTTCGTCATAATATAGACAATGATAAATATAAGATAAACAACTATTTACTCAGCTATATCAGAGACAGTAAGATTTCTTAGTTATTCTACAGATAACGATTCAATATATTTCACATCGAACAATCCACATCCCTAACATTTTGCCCAATTATACATGAGCGTGTTTCGCATTTAATCTGGTCATTTCGACCCCAAAACAAGAAAACTTCAGGGTTTTTTTTCGTAGTGTTTCACTGGGCCTTTGGACCAACTCTTGAGTGGTGTCTTTCACTCAGGCTGGATATAGTCATCATGGTAAATTTGCTGCAAAAACATACATGAGCACGTGATGACTGTCGTAAGGGTCATACAAAACCTAATTAAACTAAGTAGATGGCGTAAGTAGTGTACCGTATCCGCGGAGAATTTGTGGTTAGTGTTTAACTAGAGAATTATTATATATTAAAGAAAAGCAACTCCCACCCAGAATCCCGATTGCAAGTTTAACACAAAAACCCGTTTACCGATTCATAACACCACATAGACATGGCCTTGGAATTGATGACTTTGATTAATTATTAGGGATAGTTTTTAAGACTCACCGTACAACCTAATAACCCGTTTGATTATACCAATTACCCACCAATTTACCAACCCGCTAGCGATGCAAGAAAATCGCCAATGCGCTTGATAAACGACAAACAATTCAAATGTAATAAACGTTTCATAAAATCAACACAAGTGGTCAAGGTTTACCAGTTAATAAGAATAAGAAAAACAAAGTTTAATGTGAAAATCTAGAAATCAATCATCCGAGGAAAGTCACAACAGATAAAGGTAACGTCCTCCCAGTTTCAGATTCTAGCTTCACACCAAACTCAGTTTAATCATTAATTGGACACCACATAGACATGGTGCAGAAAAGTCGGTTAATTTAAGTGGTAATCAAAAACAGGTCTTTGTCATCAGATCTTTTACAGTTCAATTACCCTATTTACTAATGTGAGTCAACCTACTCTATGTCACCCAACAAGCTACAAGTTCTTGTCATCAACCGAGCAAGTTGTAAAGCAATAACTCAAGACACATGCAAATAGTTTAAATAAACCAACACATCAAATTGTTTATAGACGTCGTCAATGTCAAAAACAAATCCAAACATGAATAAACTGAGAAAAGTATTAAACCCTACGAACCACCTAGACGCTCATGCCTTGAACCGTGTACAGCCGTCAAAAGGCGGCTGCCTTCCGTGCGTCGCACTCCTAAGAATTATTAAAACCTTTCTTCCTCCCTTTTCAAAAGTTGCGAATCGTGATTTTATATATTTGTATAACTAGGTTAATGCCCGCGCGATGCGCGTCTTCATCCAAAACCAAATTATTTACTTTGAAATATAATATTTTGTACAAACGCATACATTGGAAGAAAAAAACAAAAAACTATTCAAATGCCGGAAAAAACTTCCTTGTAGACTACATTTGTTGTTTTACTCGTTACATTCCCATATTTGTCTAGTATAAGCAACTTCACACCTCCTCTGCTTTTAACTCTTGATAACGCAACATAAAGCTGACCATGTGAGAAAACTGGATATTTCAAATACAACCCAACCGTTGATAGAGATTGTCCTTGACTTTTATTTATAGTCATTGCAAAACATACATTTAAGGGGAATTGTCGTCGTTGAAACTTGATAGGAATTCTTTTATCCGACGGTGTCAAACTGATTCATGGAATAAACGTTCTGGTCCCTATGTTTCCTCCGGATATAATCTCCGCCTCTATAACATGTTTATAAAGTTTAGTAATCCGCAGTCTCGTACCGTTGCATAAACCATTTTGTTGATCGATATTACGAAGCAACATTACAGGTACACCAACTTTAAGGACTAATCGATGATTAGGCAGACCAGAAATTTTTAGACCATTCAGAACATCGGGAGAATATAGTCTCGCATTTGCTTCATTCTTTCCTTGATCAGTTTGACAAATACTATCAGAACTCAGATACTCCACTTCATCGCCAGGAAACGAAGCAAGCAATTTTCATTAATTTCTTGAACAACCTCGTTTGTTGGTGCCAATATAGCTCTTTCAGCAAAATAATCTTTATCTTTGTACAATTGAAGAAGTGAAGGATATACAAAGTCGATCAGATCTGAAATAGGATCCTCAGAGCACTTGATTAACAAATCTTTAGGAATATCTATAACCACCTCACAATCATCACTGTCACCAATCTTTCCCTCGCCCAAGTCAAGCAACCAATCAGCAAAAGCTTTAATCTCCTCTATATCAGATGCGTTGGCTCCTACAGTTAACCTCATGTTTTTGGTTAACGTAAGGACCTTGCAAGTACTCCAAATATACGACGACGTGATTGAAGCATTAACGATATCTCGCCTACTGCCATTTGGTACAACCGGAAGTATTTGTCTAAAGTCACCACCGAACACCATAACTTTTCCACCAAAGGTCATCTCACATTTGAAGATATCTTTCATTGTTCGGTCAAGTGCTTCAAACGCATGTTTATGATTCATCGGTGCTTCATCCCAAATGATCAATTTCGTTTTCTTCAATAAATCAGCAACGTCATCATCCGGTTTAATAAAACACATCGAGGTTTCTATTAAATATAAAGGTATATGAAACCTTGAATGTGCAGTACGTCCACCAGGTAACAAAAGAGATGCGATTCCACTTGATGCAACATTTAGTACAATATCTCCTTTACATCTAATGGATGCAGAAAATGTCTTCCAAAGAAATGTCTTACCAGTACCTCCGTAGCCATAGACGAAGAACAGACCACCCGCATTACTATTAACTGCTTCAATTATCTCATCAAACACTAAACGCTGCTCATCGGTTAGGCTGCTTAAATTATTATCAAATTCAATGGCAGTAGCGCTTACATCGTACCTAAGCTCGTCAGCAATTAAACGGTTGTCCGCTGAATATATTGATTCACTGTCGGGTTGAGGCATAGACGGAAACCGACTTAAACTTGAGTTGTTACGTAATAAGTAACGCTTAATTTCCAGCAATGTTAGGTTCCTTATTTGTTATTCTGGAAGAGACAAACCTATTAAAATTATGTACATAAAATATTAAAATTCTTGTAAATAAAAAATGAAATTAATAAACACTAATCTATAAGACATAACTGTCAAAATATTAAATAACAATTTGCTTACCTTCGATCCTCAAAAGCTTTTGCCGATTGTATAAAATACCACCCGCAAGGTACTCCCATGTGTTTTCCCAAACATGTTCAGGCTTTGATAATGTATTAGACGCCAACATTGTAGCAAACAGATTACGAAGATAGTAACCTGAACCTGTGTAGTACGCCTCTTTGATAGCTTCTATATACTCCTTGTCGTCGTCTAAAAGGCCTCTAGCGTAGTGTAAGGACCGTTTTTCTTCTTTATAAATTAACTTACAAGGGTAATTAAAAGACTTCAAAATAACAACCTTAATACATGCTTTTGACAAAAATTGGGCATGACCCGTTTGTAAAACGGATATACCCCTGTTTTAAACAAAAGTAAGACAAATACCATTCTACAATTCGTACGACAAGACACTACTAAAAACCTAGACATCAAGTGTTAAAATGTATGTCTACTAACAAGTTGTACAAAATAGAAATTTTGACCCAAAACATTAGTGCAACTAGCGGAAGCGTTTGATATGACATATCATGAACATGTGCTCGCTCCAATTCTCCAAGTCGCCTAAATTGAGGATTTACCTACATTCAACAACAAAGCTTTAAAAAGTTAGTCATTATACTTATTACGCGTACAATAGCATCGTTTTAGTTCCATTCGTTTATGTACTTTCATTCCTCTTACGCATACGACTACCCAATTAAATGGGTATGGTATATACTCTCATAATGAGATTCAAACTTACACTTACGACCCGGTAACATCGGGTTGATTGCTTTCAACATAAATCCTTCATTCTATCCGTTAAACGGATTGAACTTCATACATTCGTTATTGCATTCATGACCACCCGTTCTAAACAGATGGTACCTTATTCTTACTCGACTTGTTCAATTCGAACCGGTCGACTTGCATAGCTTATCATAACCTTCGTTAGCATAATCAAATCCACAAGGGATTTGCTATCCACTTACTAATCACCATATTCATTATAACTAGGACTGTTCATCATAATTATTAACAAAATTTAAGTAAGGTTTTGTATGCAACGGAACATACCTCGGTCTTGCGTGCCTTCTGTTTTCCTAGTGCTCGTACCTTCTTCCTTCACGCCTACGTTACAACATTCATTCATTCATTCATTTAGTCTATTTACTTCATTCTACCATTTTTCATGTTACACATACATTCATCTCTTAAGCATTTCATCAAACACTTGGTAGGCATCATAATTAAGGTATAAGGTACAAGTCTTTAAAGCATAATTTTACTAGTTCATCATCATTCACGTTTATTCTAATTTGCATAACTACTTCCTCCTACATCAATTTATCTAGCATTCAAGTATTACATACAAGATCATATATCAAGATAACATACAATCATCATCATTATGACTTTCCTAATCATAACACAATTTCACAAAGTGGGTTTTCACTACAACCTCTCATGCAACCAAAAATCAAACATGATTCTTGTTCTAGAAAGCAGTTCTAACTTAGATCTCCCACTTTAGATATAAGAAAACGAGATTGGGTTTAACCCCTCATTCTACAATTCATATTTTCAGAAATTAAACTTACCACTTCACTATGTATGTATAGATAATCGAAAAACTTGAGACATGCAATAGATTAGACTTGAATTCCTTGATCAATTGAGTGAATTAGCAAGAGCAAGGGTTTTCACCCTGTTTCTCTTGTTCGATCGACCCCAGACACGCACAAGAGTGTATGTTTTTGGGTTTCTATATTATAAATCCCTAATTAATATAACTTTACACATTACCCCCTTCCAAGTTTATTAAGTATCTAATTCAAGCCTTTTCCCAACATTTAACTTATATCTTATCATAACCCATCAATTAAGTTAGTCTTTTGTTCACTTTCATTTATTTTAATATTAACTGATTTATGGGGCGTTACAAGTCTACCCCCCTTAAAAGAGGTTTCGTCCCCGAAACCTGGGCACATAACAAATTTAAACGTACTCATACCAAAAAGAAAAGGACAGTGCTTCCTTATTTCATCTTCAGTCTCCCATGTGTGTTCTGATCCCTTTCGGTGTTGCCATTGAACCAACACTTGTCTAACAGCTTTATTGCGGAGATTCTTCACCTTGGCGTCTTTAATGGCTATTGGTTTTTCGACATAGTTCAACCCCTCGTCCAACTCGATATCATCGAGAGGCACTAACGCGGTTTCATCCACAAGACACTTCCTTAACTGCGACACGTGGAAGGTATTGTGAATCCCGTCTAGAGCAGGCGGTAATTCTAATCGATATGCAACCCCTCCAACTCGAGCCAAGATTTTGAACGGTCCAATATATCGAGGGCCTAACTTACCCCGTTTGCGAAAACGGATTATACCCTTCCATGGGGACACTTTCAGCAGAACGTAATCTCCGACTTGAAATTCAATAGGGCGCCTTCTCTTGTCTGCATAAGCTTTTTGCCGATCCTGGGCTGCTTTCAGTCAAGCTCTAATCAATTCTATCTTTTCATTTGTTACTGCTATTAAATCACTTGGCGCAAGCTCTCTTTGCCCCACTTCACCCCAGCATACGAGAGTTCTACATTTTCTCCCGTACAGTAATTCGTAAGGAGCCATTTGAATGCCACTATGGTAACTATTATTATAAGAAAATTCCACTAGTGGTAGATGGTCATCCCAATTTCCCCCAAAGTCTAAGGCACACGCCCTCAATATATCGACAAGTGTTTGAATGGTTCTTTCTGATTGACCGTCAGTCTGAGGGTGGTAGGCGGTGCTTATGTGTAGCTTTTTGCCCACACTCTCGTGAAACTTTTGCCAGTAGCGAGAGGTAAATCTAGTGTCCCGGTCCGAGACGATTGACACGGGCACTCCGTGTCGAGATATGATCTCATTCATATATGTTTCTGCCATTTTCTCGGAAGAGTAAGTCTCTTTGATGGGTAGAAAATGAGCGCTTTTCGTAAGTTGATCTACGATTACCCATATTGTATCGTGCCCCTTTTTCGTTCTAGGAAGCTTGGTTACCAAATCCATCGTTAGTTCCTCCCATTTCCATACCGGAATCTCTAAGGGTTGCAATTCCCCGTATGGTTTTTGATGCTCTGCTTTCACTTGGGAACATGTTAAGCATTTCGCGACATACTTAACAATATCACTTTTCATGCCCGGCCACCAATAATTGGTCTTCAAGTCCCGATACATCTTTGTAGCCCGGGGTGAACCGAATACCGTGACTTATGAGCTTCTTCAAGTAACGCAGTCTTGACTTCACAGAAACGAGGTATCCAAATTCGGCCGAATCTCGTCTTGAGTCCGGTCAAATTTTCTTCTAGCTTATCAACCACGCCTTTTAATCTTTCTTTCTTTAAATCTTCTGCTCCAAGAGCCTTTATTTGGGAATCTCTTATCATATCAAACAAACGTGGTGTAACAATCATCTTCATGGACTTTACTTGGATGGGAGGTAGATACTCTTTTCGGCTTAACGCATCGGCCACCACATTCGCCTTTCCCGGGTGGTAAAGGATATCGCAATCGTAGTCTTTGATAAGTTCTAACCATCTCCGTTGCCTCATGTTTAAGTCTTTCTGCTCGAAGAAATATTTGAGGCTTTTGTGATCCGAGTAGATTGTACATTTTGCACCGGAGAGATAATGCCTCCATATCTTTAAGGCGAAAACTACTGCCGCCAACTCTAAGTCGTGAGTCGGATAGTTTCCTTCATGCGGTTTAAGTTGTCTTGATGCATACGCGATAACCTTTCCCCTTTGCATTAAAACACATCCTAAATCCTGATGTGAAGCATCTGAATAAATAACCAAATCTTCCGTTCCATCTGGGAGTGTTAATATCGGAGAACTAGACAACTTTTCTTTTAACACGTGAAAGGCATCTTCTTGATCTTTTCCCCACACAAACCTCTCCTTCTTCCTCGTCAACTTCGTTAAGGGTAACGCTATTTTTGAAAAGTCTTGTATAAACCTCCTGTAATAGCCAGCAAGGCCTAGAAAGCTGTAACACCCCAAAAACGGGTTTGGTAATCAAACCACGTTAATATTACTGACGGGTAAAATACCGTTAGTGGTAAAAAGTTTACACGGTAAATATTAGGATTTAAATAATTAATCCTAATAATAAATAAAAAGTGAATAAAAGCTTTTAAGAAATAAAATGATAGAATGCCCGAGTTAACGGGACCTAAAATAAACTTAGTAATAAATATTCCCAAACCCGCTAAGTTAACTAGGAATATTTAACCTAGTTAATAAGTGGGAATATTGTGGAAAATAAGTAGGTTGTGGCCTACTTAATAACGAACCAAACATGAGGGGTTAAATTGGGATAACTTAACAAGTTATAAAATAAAAGAAAAATCAAAACAAAACACACACTTGAAGTGTGTGTTCTGTAATCGACAGGAGCAAGCTCCCATGGAGCCAAACCCTAATTTCAACAAGATCTTCAAATTGGAGGATCAAACAAGGGCCAAATTCGGATTTGAACACATAGAAACGGTCACCAAGTCAAGGGGATCGTAAGGTATGTCGAATTTCTAACATTCTTGAAGTTGTGAAAATCGATTAACTTTGCATGATGCAATCTATGTATGAATCGTAGAGGCTATGGCCGAATTAGTGAAGTGTGATTGCTTAGGAACAAACCCTAAGTAGAAATTTGAAGTAAAATTTCTATGATTTGAATAATTTGATGATTTACCACTTTTAGACAAGTGGATTTTGATTGTGTAGTGAAGATGATGATATGTTTATGCTAGAAATCATCATAGTTGATAGTTGATGCAAGATACTTGAACAATTTCCAAGTTTGAGTGTTGATCATACATGACTTGAAAAATGGGTTTTTGGATGATTTAATGAAATTGATGTTGTATTGGTGTTTATAAACACCATACTAACTTGTATGAATGAACTACTTGAACAAAATGGGGAATTGTTAAGAGTTCATACTTGATTTGTAGTGGGTCTTGACACAAGAATTAAACTCATGATTTATGATTTAGTTCAATAAGAAAAGTAGTCAAAGATTCATAAGGTGTGAAAGTCATGATTTAGAATGACTAATCTAACAACCTTGTGAATGATGAATGATAGTTGGCGCTTAACAAGCTAGGTGAAGCTTGGGGAGCAAGCGGGTCGATCGAAGCAAGTGAGAAAAGAAAAGCGTTATTTGGATGTGAGGTAAGTTAAAACTTACACCTTTTATTTGATATCTATTGGTTTTATAGATTTTGAATAATCAAAAGTCACATTTTGACTTATGATGTTTCGACCCGACACGCGATGTTCAGAACAAAAGACAATAATGATAAACCATGTTGAATGGTTAAAAAGAACTAATAAGGTCATTTAGTCATGTAATGACTAATAAATAACGACTTTTGATTGATTTACCCTATAAGGTAAATCAATACAATTAATAAGGGTAAAACGGCAATGTGGTTAATCGTTGACGATAACCGTTAGTTTTGAAGGACACTTTATGGCGTAAGATATAAAGGGGTCAAAATAATCAAGAAATAGATTTATAAGTAAATTGACTGTACGGTGTAAACCGTTACAAGTCATGTAGACGAGATGATAATAAATCCATCTCGTAAAAGTAAACGGTCATATAGACCAAACGGGTCAAAAGGTGAAAATATCACCCTTTGACAATATTGGCTAAAGTTTTGTCGAGTTGCATGATTACATGAATAAATATCAATTGAATGTTGACATCGCTATTACTTAGCGCCACTAAGGCAAGGTTTCGTAACGGGTCAATATATTGATCCGAGCCAGGTTTGTGTAATGACTCAACTCATCATGTAGAATTTGAGGTTTTCTAAGAGTTAAACAAGGTCAAATTGGATATTTGGTTATCTTAAAGATAAACCGAATAATTCAAGTTATAATTGTAGTGTTTTAGAAACATAATGATTTCTAAACAAGGTTATAGTTAAAAGACCGGATTTTTGGGTCAAACAAGTATCTGAAAGTCCTTTGTCGTAAAAGAAGGACCAAAATTGACCAAAACGCCCTTGTAGGCTTAATTGAACAAACAACCCTTAAAGGTTGTTTGGAAACGAGTTTCATGATTAGATAAATACTTAGAATAAGTGTACAAGTTGAAAGATGTAATACGTGAGTCAAATGACTCTTTTTGAGTCTTGCCGTAAAATAATAATCCGAGGGGTAAAACTCGTAACATTTAGATATCCACATTAAATCCAACACACATATAGTTGTAGTTGAAGATTACTTGATAAGAAATGTAGGAATAAGATGCTAGAAATGAATGAAAGCGATTTCAAGCTTTAAAGTGCTTAAAATACCCTTAACGGGTCAAAATAAGCATACGAGCGAAAACGGGTTTAAATTGTGTAATAAACCTATGATTAGAACCTAATATGGTAGGTAACATTAATTTGAAGAAGTGTATGTGATACAAGGACCAAACAAATATGTTTGTTTGATAAAATGCATAAACGGGTCAAAATTCGGTAAAAAGGTAACGAGTCGAAGGCTTAGAAGTCTCAAAATTTGTTATGTTGGATGTTGGATTTTAACTCCATATGATGGAGAATTAAATTACAGACGCGTTGGAAAAAGAATCGGGTAAAACGGACCAATAACGAAGAAGTTATGGCCGTTTCCGTGAAATCGGGTGGTGCTGGGAATGTACAGCAACAGCTGAAGGCAACAGTCTGTGAAAACAAGGGCTAGGCGTGACGCCTTGGCCCTTGGCGTCACGCGACGCCCCCTAACTCTGGAAAATTGTTAAATTTTGTCATTTTAACCCCTGTACTCGTTTGAACTTAATATTTGACTATCAAAACTAACTTTTAAGTTGGTTTTGATCATAGGTGATCGCCAAGAGTGCCCGGATGAAGATCAAGCTCGTTGAGGAACCGAACACGATAAAATACAAGCTTTCGCGCGGCGTTTCGTCGTATCTTTAAAACGACGAATCCAATTACATTAAGTTGTATTTTTGAAATGTTGTTAACATGTGGAAACGTTAGTATGAAAAGTTTTTGTAAAGTCACATTTTAGCATTTAAATGTGTATTTTATTAATAAAATCTTGATTTTATTTAGTCGGGTGTTACAAAAGCTCCTTACTTCAGTTGGAGTTTTTGGGGAAACCCACTTCATTACTGCCTCAATCTTCGACGGATCAACCAAGACACCTTTCGAGTTTATCACGTGGCCGAGAAACTGCACCTCTCTGAGCCAAAAGGCGCATTTTGAGAATTTTGCGTAAAGTTTCTCCTTACGGAGAACTTCAAGTACTTCACGCAAGTGTCTCGCATGTTCAGTCTTGCTTCGCGAGTAGACTAGAATATCATCTATGAACACGATCACAGATTTATCTAACATGGGTCGGCATACCCGGTTCATAAGATCCATAAATGCTGCTGGAGCGTTCGTTAACCCAAAGGACATAACTAGGAACTCGTAATGTCCATATCGGGTTCTAAATGCGATCTTTGCAATATCTTCTTCTCGTACCTTGACTTGATGATACCCCGAACGTAAGTCTATCTTTGAGAACCAACTCGCCCCTTGTAATTGATTAAAAAGATCATCAATTCGAGGTAAAGGGTAGCGGTTCTTCACGGTCAGCTTATTTAATTCCCTGTAATCGATGCACATGCGCATCGAACCATCTTTCTTATTAACAAATAAGACAGGCGCTCCCCAAGGCGACACACTTGGGCGTATAAAGCCCTTATCTAGTAGATCTTGTAGTTGTGTCATTAACTCCCGCATCTCGGTGGGAGCCAATCTATAGGGAGCCTTCGCTACCGGTTTCGCACCCGGGTTCAATTCGATGCAAAACTCTATTTCTTGTTCGGGAGGGAGTCCCGGCAATTCATCCGGAAATACATCCGGAAATTCGTTCACGACCTTAACATCTTCAAACTTCGGGAGGCTCTGTCGAGCGTCTACTACATAAACTAAATAGGCCCTACTTCCGTTAATTACATACTTGACCGCTTGGGCAATAGTACATAGTTTCGCTTCTACATTTCTTTCTCCTTGGATTTTTAATTGGTTTCCACTCGGAGTTTGGACAGTTATGGTTTTATTTTCACAATTTATCTTCGCGTGGTTTTGGGACATCCAATCCATCCCTACTATTACTTTAAATCCCCCCAAAACCATAGGTATAAGGTCGATGTCAAATTCCTCATCTTCTATAGTTACCTTACAACTTCTACAGATCTCGTGCAACAAATAATTTTTGCTATCGGCTATTTCTACTTCTAAGGGTGTCATCATTCTTTCAATTTTAAAGGAAGGGTGTTGCACTATTTCACTCGAAATGAACGACATGGTGGCTCCGGTATCAAACAATACGTATACTGGCAAGGAATTTAACAAGAAGATACCTGAGACCACATTCGGGTGAGACTTAGCTTCTTCGGATGTAATTTGGAACATTCTTCCTTTCGCCCTAGAGCTATCCTCATTCTTTCCTTCTTTCTTCGACCCTTGCTGAAGTTTAGGACATTCTGACTTAACATGCCCTTTTTGGAAGCAGTTGAAACAAGTCTTCGGGTTGCTGGGGCACTTGTAGGAGGTGTGCCCTTCTTCACCGCATTTGTAGCACCCCTTCTTACCCAAAAGGCATTCCCCTGTATGTAGCTTCCCACATGTCTTGCAAGGAGTAATATTACCCTTCGACTTATCTTTCCTTCCCTGATCTTGGAACCTCGCCTTTTTAGATGGACTTGCATTTGTCCCCTTTTCTAACGACCTCTTTTCACCATGTTCTTCTTGCCTCTTAATTTCAATTTCTCTATCACGTGCCAGATTAATAAGCTCGTCAAGGGTTTCACACTTTGAGGGAGTGATAAACTCCCTAAATTCCGCCTTTAGTATACCATAAAAGCGATTGATCTTCATTCTTTCTGTCTTCACAAAGTCTCCGCAAAACTTCATCTTATCCATGAACGTGTTTGATATTTCATTTATCGTTTCGTTTTTCTGTCGGAGGCGCAAGAAATCCTCCTGAATCTTATCAATGGCTAACTTAGGACAGTGGTATTTCATAAAAGGTTCCTTGAATTCCTGCCAAGTCATCTCTTGCAACTTGTCTTCCCCAACTTCCTTACTATGTGCATCCCACCAATCTTTCGCTTGAAAAGTAAGTTAACCAGTAGCAAACATCACTTGGTCTTCCTTATCACACCGACTTTGTATAAATACCGTTTCTATGTTTGAAATCCATCTTTGACATGCGATCGGGTCGATTTTGCCATCATACGTTGCGGGATTGCACGCCATGAAGTCTTTATACGTGCACCGTCGTTCTTTGCTTTTACCTTTAGATCCTTCAATTAATTCTTTCAACTCTTCGATTTTGCTAGTCATCATAGCATCCACGACTCCCAGCACCCGACTTTCTACTTCTTGAGCTAATCGTGGAAGATTAGCTTGCATAACCCCTTCCGCCACCTCCGTGACCCTACTGTTAAGTGCTTCTTGACGAGTCGTGTCATCATCTTCATTAGCGTTTCTTGCATCAGCCATCTATAAAAATAGCATTTACATTCATCATTAAACACAAGCTCTCAATTATACACATACTTCGACCTTTGATTATTACAATCGTAATCATGCATTTCATGGTTGTTAACCATCAAATTTTCATCATTCTTTTTGGATTATTCATTCCATTGCTTACCACACTTACGAACTCTTTTTCGTTTTGATCTCGATTTATGATCGTAAGTATCTTATTAGTATGTTTACAAGGATCTCATGTCATTGTCGATAGTTATTTAGTTCATACGGGAACTCTAGACGTGAAAAATAAACAAAACACATATTATTCAGCGGAGTCAGTTTCCACTGGCCGTCGGCGACGGCTCTTCACCCGTCGGCGACGGGCCTTGTAAAGTGGCGTCGGCCACAAAGTCCATAGACAGTCACATAGGGCGTCGGCCCAAATGAAGGGGGCGTCGGCGACGGCCTGATGCCCGTCGGCGACGGCCTTCCGTTTGATGATTTTCGCTGCAGATATGTTTAGGTACTTTTAATCGTTTTTCGGGTCGGTTCCAGCTATACGGTCCCTGGAACTTCCCGTTTCACCTCCCCTTATTATTTACAAACATACCTATCTTCAATATTTACATTATAAGCTCACTATGCATACTTGCGTTTACCGAAACTTAAATTTTTTACCTCATTGGCGATCTTGGAGTGAGCACACTTTCGAGCGAGCCATCGGTTTGAGTTCAAGCATTATTAGTCTTGCTTGAATCCCTCAAACCTAGGCTCTGATACCAACTTGTAAGGACCGTTTTTCTTCTTTATAAATTAACTTACAAGGGTAATTAAAAGACTTCAAAATAACAACCTTAATACATGCTTTTGACAAAAATTGGGCATGACCCGTTTGTAAAACGGATATACCCCTGTTTTAAACAAAAGTAAGACAAATACCATTCTACAATTCGTACGACAAGACACTACTAAAAACCTAGACATCAAGTGTTAAAATGTATGTCTACTAACAAGTTGTACAAAATAGAAATTTTGACCCAAAACATTAGTGCAACTAGCAGAAGCGTTTGATATGACATATCATGAACATGTGCTCGCTCCAATTCTCCAAGTCGCCTAAATTGAGGATTTACCTACATTCAACAACAAAGCTTTAAAAAGTTAGTCATTATACTTATTACGCGTACAATAGCATCGTTTTAGTTCCATTCGTTTATGTACTTTCATTCCTCTTACGCATACGACTACCCAATTAAATGGGTATGGCATATACTCTCATAATGAGATTCAAACTTACACTTACGACCCAATAACATCGGGTTGATTGCTTTCAACATAAATCCTTCATTCTATCCGTTAAACGGATTGAACTTCATACATTCGTTATTGCATTCATGACCACCCGTTCTAAACGGATGGTACCTTATTCTTACTCGACTTGTTCAATTCGAACCGGTCGACTTGCATAGCTTATCATAACCTTCGTTAGCATAATCAAATCCACAAGGGATTTGCTATCCAGTTACTAATCACCATATTCATTATAACTAGGACTGTTCATCATAATTATTAACAAAATTTAAGTAAGGTTTTGTATGCAACGGAACATACCTCGGTCTTGCGTGCCTTCCGTTTTCCTAGTGCTCGTACCTTCTTCCTTCACGCCTACATTACAACATTCATTCATTCATTTAGTCTATTTACTTTATTCTACCATTTTCCATGTTACACATACATTCATCTCTTAAGCATTTCATCAAACACTTGGTAGGCATCATTATTAAGGGATAAGGTACAAGTCTTTAAAGCATAATTTTACTAGTTCATCATCATCCAACATTCACATTTATTCTAATTTGCATAACTACTTCCTCCTACATCAATTTATCTAGCATTCAAGTATTACATACAAGATCATATATCAAGATAACATACAATCATCATCATTATGACCTTCCTAATCATAACACAATTTCACAAAGTGGGTTTTCACTACAACCTCTCATGCAACCAAAAATCAATCATGATTCTTGTTCTAGAAAGCAATTCTAACTCAGATCTCCCACTTTAGATACAAGAAAACGAGATTGGGTTTAACCCCTCATTCTACAATTCATATTTTCAGAAATTAAACTTACCACTTCACTATGTATGTATAGATAATCGAAAAACTTGAGACATGCAATAGATTAGACTTGAATTCCTTGATCAATTGAGTGAATTAGCAAGAGCAAGGATTTTCACCCTGTTTCTCCTGTTCGATCGACCCCAGACAACCACAAGAGTGTGTGTTTTTGGGTTTCTATATTATAAATCCCTAATTAATATAACTTTACACATTACCCCCTTCCAAGTTTATTAAGTATCTAATTCAAGCCTTTTTCCAACATTTAACTTATATCTTATCATAACCCATCAATTAAGTTAGTCTTTTGTTCACTTTCATTTATTTTAATATTAACTGATTTATGGGGCGTTACACGTAGCACGCATCTCTAAATGTTGGGAAGACTTGTCCATTCACAGTACGAATCTCTTCAAAAGACTTAGGACCTACTACCTTATTAAGAAGGATTCTTAAAAAGTATGCCTCGCCCATAGAAGGATTCACACAATGAATACGACCAATGGTTTTGCCTATTATGCGTTTATCGCATATCTTTTCGTCCTTCTTCCAAAAAAATTAGTTGGGAACTCAACGTAAGTAAGGGTGCGCGCCAACGGATCTTTTTCGTTCTTTTCCATCCACCCAAAAAACATCGTAGAAGAAACAAATGGTTTTTGAAGAACACTATCAAGTTCGTCATCAGGGCCGTATACAATGTTTTGTTTATCTGGTAGATGAAACGGAAGCCTGATTACGGATGGATAGCGATAATGAACATCAAATGCAAACATGCGCCATGAAGCTTCGCATGCCGAGAGATATCTACAATCGTAATACTCTTTGATTTTATCTTTTCCATCTTCAAGCTGACCATCATCGGCATTTGGTACAAAACCAAATTCTGCTCTATCTGGTCCGTTGTTAATGTATTTAAACAAATACTTAATGGACGCAGCCTGGTTACACCATTCAACGTTAATGTGTGCCTGATAACGTCTCAATAGGGTTTTGCTATACGAAACCATGCTTCTGTTATCAAGCTGAATACCAGATTTCTCAACAAAAAAACCTGAATCGACTCGTCTATAGATCGGATAACCATTCGAAACTAGAGAAGTCTTATCACAGAACTTCTTAGGAAATTTCTTCGAACAGTTACCGTCGACCATACACGGACAATTTGGTTTTGCAACACCACAAGGTCCGTGAATCATATAGTCGCTGACAAGAGTATATAGATCTGGATCTAAGTTTTTGTCAGGTATCTCGGCAGAAATGAACTTGTCAACATACTCAACCGAAGGAAGCTTACTTTCGTCATTTAAGAACAGACAGATATGCGCATGCGGTAGACCTCGTTTCTGAAACTCTATGGTATAGACAACTGCAATACGATAGTTAATATTAAAATACTTATTTTCGAAGTTATGGTTATGAACGTAGCAGACCAAAAAAATATAATAAAGTAACTGATTTAAATGGATGCTTACCTGCTGATGCATTGCCGAATAAAGATTTCTCTCGCAAGTCTTTCATGATTGCGTCAAGCTTAATTTTGAACAATCGGCATAAAATGTCCGGTCTATCCTCGGGATTAATCTTCGTGTCCTTCAGAAATCTTTTAATCTCCGGCCATTTAGGATTACACGTGATCGTAATGAAAAAATCAGGGTAGCCAAACCATTTACAAATGGCCATCGCATCATAATAATTCTCCCTCATATAACACGATCCACCGGTAAACGAAGACGGTAGTAGTACGCATGTTCCAACGTTTGACATATCTGGATTACCATTTTGTCCAAGCTTTTTAAGGTTATCATATGTTTCAGATCTCATATTTTTTTGCTGCAGACGTATGAATAGTAATCGTTCACTTTCAATCATCGTATATACGTCAAACAAGAACTGTTGCAAAAGTCTTCGAGCATTGAGAATCAAAGAGAAATGATTCACTCTATCTTGAACATGGTAAGCAGAATACTCTCTCATTGTACATTTTGACTCTTTCTTCTTCGTTGATGCCCTTCCTTCTCTATGAAGAATATCAATCCGGTAACCATCTTCACCAAAAGGGAAAAGCAATGGATACTGAAGTGCGAGATACGAAGGATGAAGCTCGCTAATACGTTGTAGACCATCTTTCTTTGACTCCACAACTACATCACGATTATCAAGAGCATCCTCAATGTTTCCAACAATAAGCGCAGCAACTTCGGACGACGTCGGTAGGTTGTATGTACGACCATCTTTAGACCTATTTGCCTTAAGCCTTAATTTTAAGTCAACATGAGGATTATCAACAAACCGATCTCGTACACGTCTATAGGTTTTCACCAGCTGATTATTTGAATCTAAAATCAGCTTAAGGTACTCTATGAGTTCAGTGTCAAGCAAATCAAAAGTTGCGGAAGCTGGTTTGTTTGAGTTACTGTAAAGCAATTGTAAGACAAAAGCGAAAGTATCAGTAAGTGTTTATATAACATAAAACAAAAAATAAATCAAAAAAATAAATAACGAAATGGTTTCCAGGGATACCTAAATACGGTTTTCCGATTACAGACTTCACTATGTGTCGTATATGTAAAGCTGCGCAAACTTTGGTTCACCACCTTCTTTAGGAAGAAGACTTCCCAGTGTATGATAATTCTCGCCAGTAATTCGGTATACATACGGAGCATTTCCTTTATTGATTTTCGAATCAACTTTACTACCCATTGAAGTGAACGAAAACATAGAATTAAAACGACGAATATTCAGTAAGAAATGCTTGCTCTTGTCGTCTAAACTCTTAAAAAGATTTTGATATTCCAGACACGTCTCTTTAAAATTAGGAAGATGTACTTTTCCATAAGCACAACAAAGCATGTAAGTTGTTCTTCCTGAGTAAACCCTTCCTTTTCCGGCCTCAACTTTCCACAACTTAGCATTACATATGTCACATACAATTACTTGATCACCATGATCCAAATAATCTATTATTGAAAATAAAAAAAATATATCATTTTGTGCTATTTGTTATGAAATTAATATAACAACGTTCTTCAAGTGGAACTTAAAGTAGTGAGTGTGTAAGGTACTTACTGTTAGAAACTCCTTTATATGGATCTTCAGCTAATTGTTGAGGAATAATATGATCGTCGGAAGATAAGTCAACCATTGGAACAGGATATACATTTCTACCCTGATTAGTAGAAAACCTTTTTTTACATCTTTGTTTCCTCTTTACACCTATATGTTGATACCAACGAAAAATAATAAAAATGTCAGAATCAAAATAAAGAAATGTGAAATACGTAAATAAATAACACCAACCTGAAGTAGATGCTTCAGACGGAGTTGTTAAAGGTGTGATTGCGCAAAAACGTGGATCGATGGTATTGATATAAGACAATGAACGCATTGGTGTTACGATCCGGCATTCATTTGTATTGGATGCTGAAACATTGCATGACCGAGTAACGTTTTTTGAAATGGAAGATTGGTTACTCACATTATTTCTCTTATTATCCAAATGTAATTTCCTATATTTTCTTCGTTCAGCTGATTGTTGATGCTCAACATCATTAGAAGCAACTGAAAAAAAAATATGGATATCCATAAAATATCAAATTATACAATAAAAATTGTATTCTTGTCTAAAAAACCCAAGAATTTACCATTTGTAATGTTACACAAATTATAAATGAAAAAATGTATTCATGTGTAAAAAATTATAGAATTTACCATTTGTAATATTACCCAATGGACTTCTTCCAGTTTCAATTGCAACAAAAAAAAGTCTAAGTTACCGTATGAAACATGTTTATGTATTACATATTTTTTTATTTAAAAAAAAGAAACTCATAATCATAATAAATAAAATTTAAATATGTAAGTAAATAACATCAACCTGATGTATACGCCTCGTACGGATTTGTTAAAGGTGTGGTTGGCAAGATACGTCGATCAATGGTATTGATATAAGAGGATGAACGAATTGGTGTTACAACACGTCAATCATTTGTATCAGATACTGAAACATTGGATGACCGAATTACGTTTTGTCTTGAGTTTAATTTGTTAGTCACATTATGTCTCTTATTATGTTCATGTACTTTCTTTAATCTTCTTCGTTCAGCTGATTTTTGATGCTCAACATCATTATAAGCAACTGAAAAAAAATGGATATCCATAAATTATCCAATTATACATTAAAAATCGAATTGCTGTCTAAAAAACCAAATAATTTACCATTTGTAATGTTAAACAAATTTTAAATGAAAAATTATATTCATGTGTACAAAAATAAAAAAAATTACCATTTGTAATAAGAGCCAATGGACTTCTTCCAGCTTCAACTGCAACAAATAAAGTCCAATTTACCAATCAGATATGTTTATGTATTACATATTTTTTTTATCTAAAAAAAACAAACTCATAATCATAGTAAACAAAATTTAAATATGTAAATAAATAACACAAAACTGACGTACACGCCTCGTAGGGATTTGTTAAAGGTGTGGTTGGCAAAATACGTCCATCCATCGTATTGATATAAGAGGATGAACGAATTGGTGTTACGACCCGGAAATCATTTGTATCGGATACTGAAACGTTGGATGAACGAATGACGTTTTGTGAAGTGGAAGATTTATTATTTGCATTTCTTCTTTTGTTATCCAAATACAATTTCCTTAACTTTTTGCGTTCAACATAGTATTGATGCTCAACTTGATTAGGATCAACTGAAGAATAAAATGCATATAACATTTTTTTAACTATTTATAAAAACACAATTCAATTCATGTCTAAAAAATTGCAAACATTACCATTCGTAATGTTAGACAAAGGACTTCTACCAAGACAACCTGCAAAAATTTAAGTAAAATTAACATTACGTTACATAGTTACATATTATATCATTTTTAATTGTATTTGTAAACAGAAATAAAAATAAAGTACATACTATTGGAAGGTTGAACACCAGTAGGAAGTGAAAATGAAGGTAAAGTTTGAGGTTTTGCACGTTTAGGCATATCCTAATATTGTATCATATATAACATACCAATGTATTAAAATAAGTATTCGAATAACTAAAATGTAAAAGTATAATACAAGAAGATAACACTTACGTGTATGAGAAATGACTAAACGTCAAAACTTCGAAAATGATGAATGCGGTAAGAGAGTTTTCTGATTTAGACTTGTAGAACCTTTAGTCATAAACATTGAGTGTGTATTATGAATAAGAATAAAGGTTCTTATAGTATTTGAAGTTATTGTAAAAAAGAAACTATAAAATTAAAAAAAAATCGGTTATAAGTGTAAAAAAGGAAACAATTTAAATTAATATTAATTGGAGGAAAATCTATAAAATTTAATGGCGATTTTTAAAAAAAAATTATATTGTCGGTTATACAATTTAAAAAAGGAAACAAAATCATATAAATTTTTATTTTTAGATAAATTTTAAAAAAAATGGCGGTTTATTATAAAATTTTATATTATAACTTTTAAAATATTGGGGATTGTTAAAAATATAATTATAGTAATTACATAATGATTAAAAAAATTTAATTACTTAAATTCGGTTACTAAAATATGTATTTACAATTTAAATATTAAAAAAAAATATTAATATTTTTAAAAATTATAGTTTGTAAAACAAATATAAAGTAACAAAAGATAAAGGTTAAACAAGTATAGTAATAGGAAATATTCCAAACCAACCATTAAAACCAACAAACCATGTCTCAAATAAAAAACCAACCAACCATATGTTTCAAAAAAAAAACCCAACGAACCATATGTTTCAATCAAAAAAAAAAAAAAAAAAAACCAACCATGACAAATCAATCCAAACCAATGTAACAGGAAAACGAAACCAAAGCAGCAATATTCGAAAAAAGATAAATTGTTTTTGGTAAAAATACTTCAACCATGAACTACTTCCCCAACTTTGGAACCAGCAGAATCGTTTCATCATCAACTTGGACATCCGAGACACCAGCCTTTTTAACCTTTGTTGATGATAGAGAGGTGCTTTCTTCAACTTCATACACGTCAGCAAGGTTACGTTTCAATTCCGAAGACGAAGTCTTAGAACAATCTTTAGATGTGCAATCGGGTGTGAAGCTATCACCAATAGAATCCACAGCATCCTGAATGATATATTCAAAATTAGAAAGTATAGAAAATGTTTAAAGCATTTGGTATTTTGTAACATTAACTTAAAATACATACCTTTAGAGCAAAAGGGTTTTGAGTTGACATATCACTAAGTGAAACATCAGCAGCCGCCTCGTCCACACCCTACAATTCAAAAAAATAATAAGGCTAGGCACAACAAAAATAATAAATTTCCTAACATAACTTTAATTAAAAGGTTTGTATGTGTTAACCTGATCAGCTGGAATTCGGCTCTCCAAGGATTCAATGATTGTTGCATCATTCACCAACTTATGAACATCATAACCATCAATATGGTTGTCAATATTGAATTGACTAATTTGAATCTGGAAGGCAAACCTTTTATCATTCAAAAATTTAAATTGATAGGGTATGGTTTTCTCTTCCAAAGATGCCTAATATAGATGAATTAAAATTTATTGAAAAGAACATAGAAATAAGATTTAAACATTACTAATATGTACCTTGTATAAAAAGAACAGCAATTAACATCCCGAAAGTCTCCCCTGCAATTCTTGGGGTAAACTAGTTTTCAATTAAACCAGGATGGGATTCACGTTGATCCATCCAAGGTTGACTCAATCAGGAATTGGCCTGCACCTCGAACACCAACTGAAATCTGCCAATTCTTGGGATTGGTGGGGGTACTACAGAAGGTTCATCAAGGATTTCTCAAGATTGCGCAACCTCTTACTGTTCTTACTCAGAAGGGTGTCACCTACCGTTGGGGTGATGCTCAGGAATCTGCATTTCAGCAGCTGAAGTTGGAGCCTTGTAGCGCACCTATTCTCTCATTGCTTGAGGGCACAGACGACTTGGTGGTTTATTGTGATGCGTCAATCCAAGGACTAGGTTGTGTGTTGATGCAACGTGAGAAAGTCATTGCTTACGCATCACGCCAACTTAAGGTTCACGAAAAGAATTACACTACTCATGACTTGGAGTTGGGAGCAGTGGTGTTTGCTCTTAAGATATGGAGACATTACTTGTACGGTACCAAGTGCACCATTTACACCGATCACAAGAGTCTCCAGCATATCTTCGATCAGAAGGAGTTGAACATGCGACAACATCGATGGGTCGAACTCCTTAACGACTACGAATGCGTAATCAGGTACCATCCAGGCAAAGCCAATGTGGTGGCTGACGCCCTCAGTCGAAAGGAAACCAAACCTAAGCGTGTACATGCGTTACAGCTTACCATTCACTCTAGTCTTCCTGCTCAAATTCGTGATGCTCAGGGTGAAGCATTGAAAGAAGAGAACATCAGGGCTGAGTCCCTACGAGGATTGGAGAAACGGTTAGAACTTAAGGAAGACGGTGCTTGCTACCTGGCAGGGGGCATCTGGGTTCCATTTTATGGTAATCTATGTGAGCTTGTGATGGATGAAGCACACAAGTCTCGTTATTCAGTATATCCTAGTTCTGATAAGATGTACCACGACCTCAAGACTACGTACTGGTGGCCCCACATGAAGGCTAACATAGCGACCTATGTTAGCAAATGTCTGACCTGTGCTAGGGTCAAGGTTGAATACCAGAAGCCATCAGGCCTACTTCAGCAACCAGAGATTCCTACATGGAAATGGGAGCAAATTTCCATGGACTTCACTACTGGCTTACCTAGATCTCAACAAGGAAACGATATCATTTGGGTGATAGTAGATCGATCGACCAAGTCTGCACACTTCCTGGCTATCAAAGAAACGGATAAGTTCTCTACCCTAGCAGACATCTACCTGAAGGAAGTAGTTTCGAGGCACGAGGTGCCAACCTCCATCATTTCTGATCGAGATCCACATTTTACCTCTGATTTGTGGCAGGCGATGCACAAATCATTTGGCTCGCGTCTAGACATGAGCACAACATATCATCCACAGACGGATGGGCAGTCTGAACGCACCATTCAAACTCTTGAAGACATGCTTCGAGCATGTGTAATCGACTTTGGTAACGGCTGGGAAAGGCATCTACCTTTGGTAGAGTTTTCGTATAACAACAGTTACCACACTAGCATCTAGGCCGCTCCGTTCGAGGCGTTGTATGGGCAGAAATGCCAATCACCCTTATGCTGGGCAGAAGTTGGAGACAGCCAACTCACTGACCCAGAGCTCGTCGTCGATATGACAATAAAGATCGCCCAAATACGATAATGAATGGCTGCAGCTCGTGACCGCTAGAAAAGCTATGCTGATAAGCGCAGGAAACCGCTCGAGTTCCAGGTTGGGGATCGAGTGCTACTTAAAGGTGTGGTTCATTTTGGCAAGCGAGGCAAGCTAAATCCATGTTATGTTGGACCTTTCGAAATCACTGAGAGAATTGGCAAGGTGGCCTATAGACCGAATCTACCTGAAGAACTCAGTGGAGTTCACAACGTATTCCATGTGTCGAATCTGAAGAAGTGTCTATCAGATGAGACCCTCATAGTTCCTCTCAAGGAACTCACCATCGACGATCAGCTGGGACTCGTCGAGGAACCAGTAGAAATTACGGACCGTGATGTTAAGGTTCTCAAACGTACTAGGATACCCATTGTTCGAGTTCGTTGGAACTCCCGTCGTGGCCCAGAGTTTACCTGAGAACGAGAAGACCAAATGAAACACAAGTATCCCCATTTGTTCGAGAAAAGTGAAACCACTACTGAGGCTGAAGCTACTGCGGAATTTCAGGACGAAATTCCAAACCAACGGGGGAAGGATGTGACACCCCAGGAAAACCAGGAAACCACGCAACCTAACTAGCTTCCTCAGTAGTTACGTGTTAAATTTCAGGATGAAATTTCTTTCAACTTGGGGTTGATGTGACAACTCGTATTTTAGAACCTTCATTTGTATTTTGATTTAACCTATATGAACTCTATGTGACTAATTGATATGTGGTTTTAACGAATGATTAAATGTTTCATGTTATGTGAATTTGTGTTATGTGTAAAAGTGTATGGTAATCTTGAACACTCAACACTAGTCCAATCGCACAAGCCCATTCGGGCCACACTCTTTATATTCGAACCAAAGGCAGCCCATGTACGGGTTCGACCCACTCCTCTTATATACACATACAAGCACCTATTGTGGGGTTTTGTTTCTCATAATTGCAAAACACTCAAACACACCAAACCCTAAACCTCACTCCCCCTCTCTCTCGAACTCGACGGCAGCAACATCTTCCCTCCTCTCGAAGCTTTCTTGTTCGGATCAACCCTTGTTCTATCCTCTAATCGGTTAGTATTTTACTATTGATTGTATGTTAGATGATGTTGTGGTCCGTATGTTTCTACCTAATGATTTAGGGACGATATATGATTGATTATGATGTAAATTGTTAAGGTTGATATTCATGTAAATCGGCTCACATGTGTAGTATTCTAGGAGTTTGATGATAGTATGATATTGATATTAATCAAGAACCGAATACATGTAAATCGGCTGTTATGGGATTTCATTTGAATAGTTAGTTGATATAGCATGATAGGTTGTATGTTAGCATGTGGGTTTGTTAGTCTAATAGTCCGATTGATTGATAATTGTTATGAGTATGTGTTATTTGGTGCTCATAAGAATTAATTACTGAATGTTGGTTTGATCGATGATTACATGATTTGGAAACTGGTTGATTTCCTTAATTGAGTGAATTCAAAGTAGGAAACTGTTAGAATGATTGTAACTGATTGCATGATTCTAGGGATTAGATAACCAATCGCACAAGACCCACCCTTGATCGCACAAGATCTGATCTGATCGTACAAGGGGCTGGTCGCACAAGACAGTCGCACAAGCTGGGTGCAACTGTTTAAGCACCTTGTACAACTCATTAAAGCATAAGCGCACAACATCTTGTGAATCGCATAAGGTTGTGCTGATCGCACAAGATGTTGGGCTGCTTAATATATTAAGTTATGTTATGCTGTTGGGCCGAATAGCCCAAAACCCAATCGCACAAGTTTCACTGGATCGCACAAGTCCTTTGGACCGCACAAGTTAAATGTGTTTGATTGTTTGGGCCGTATGGGTGTTGGGTTGCATGTTTTGGGCCGGGTATGTTTCCAATCGCACAACCCGTTGTGAGTCGCACAAGATTGTGCTGGACGCACACCAGGTTGGGCCGGATGTTTATTGGGCTTTATCTTTCGGATCGCACAAGAGGATTGGGCTTGCACAACCATAACAGCCCAATCACTCGAAGTCGCACAAGTTTGGGTTATGTCTATGTGAACAGTATGCTACTGTTCATATGATCGATGTATTTGCCATGCTCGTTATGTGTTATAACTTATTAGCTTATGTGTAAACCTAAGTGCAATACTTGAACCTAGACCTGACTTGTACGGTAACCATGTTAGGACGTGGTTGACCTCTAGCAGCTCAATTGACCTTTTTGTGTATCTGCCGAGCCAACCTAAGTTGAGTCCACACTTTCTACAAGGCATGGGATTCCCGGTGGTTTGGGAATGGGTTAAGGAACTAAAATGAAACCTACATATTCTCCTTGGGTAGAATATATACCTCGGTCCTCCTTGGGTAGGACAACCTTTAACTTACTAGACAAAACTCTATCATGAAGTCCCTCAATTTTATATCGACTTAATCGTCGGGCCAATGGCGAACGGGTCATTAGTTAAATAGCGCTATTAGGTTTGACAAGCCTCACACCGTGCCGCAGAGGACGGGAGTGGACTAATGGATCTGGGCACTTAGTCAATGATGATAGACATTGACGCAGGGCACATAAACATGTCTTCAGTCAGTGGTCGATATGGTAACGGGTCTAGTGGTTAACATGGGGTAGCCCCCACTGTTTATGGTTTGGGAAACAAGGAAATGGTTAACTCATGCTTTTCGAGATAACTTATGGTTTTTGAAACAACTTTAAAATGAACACCAACTGTGAACTCGCTCAACTTTGTGGTTGATTTGTTGCTACATGCCTTGCAGGTCGTTAGGTGCTTAGATGGAGCTTGCACGAGAAGGAGAGGTCGTTGTGGGACATGGACTGTTGAGTTCCATGTTAAACTTATTGAACTTATAACTTATGTTATGGTTTTAAACCTTATGCTTCCGCTGATAACTTGAACTTGGTTAATTTCTTTTGGACACCAATTATATTGTGGTTGGGTTTTATATTTACTTTAATACATTGTTCAATATGATTGGTGGCTTGATCCTGGTCATGTCACGCCTCCTGCGGTGATACTCCGCTTGTGGAATTTGGGGGTGTGACATTGGTGCTTTCTGAAATGTTCTAATTCTGTCAAATGGTTTGGGACCGAGAATTAAATGACGTATTAAATTGCATTGAAGGCGTTTAATGCAATTTAAACCTCTCCTTTAATTCCTTTTGACTGTTTCGAATCAAAGGCTGTATAAATACAGCCTCATAGTCACTGCAGAGATACACCAGCAACAGAACAACACATGCAAACAATTCTCTGCTACTTTCTGATCATCCTCTTCTTGCTCTCTTCAAGGTAGCCTTCGGGTTGTAGGCCAGTTCCGGCAGTACTACTGCTCCGGCTGTTGTACCATGGGAAACAAAACGAGTGCTCCTGGGAGACCCAGAATTTGTTTTAAGGGAAGCGTGTTGAACACGTGCCTCAGTCTTTCTACTTCATCTTCATTTCTTGTATTTCAATTATTTCAATTGTAATAGTACTACTGTAATTCAGCTTTCTTCTATTTCTGTATTGTAATTATTAGAATAAAACTGTTTTATTTTATTTAATTACGCGAACGGTTCCTACAAAAGGTACCTGCGACAAACATATATGAATTACATACACATAACTTACTCGCGTATTACATAGCTTTGTCACAACACAGATGTTGATGACAATAAAAAAAGCAAATATTTACTCAATTATTGAACAATCTTTATCAGAGACCATATGATTTCTTAGTTATTCTACATTTAACGATTCAATATATTTCACATTGCGCAATCCACATCCCTAGCATTTTTCCCAATTATCCATGAGCATGCTTCAGGTCTTTATCCGTAATGTTTCATTGGCCCTTCGGAACAACTCTTGAGTCGTGTCTTTCACTCAGGCTGGATATAGTCATCACGGTAAGTTTGCTGCAAAAACATAAATGAACACACCGTCACCTTAAAATCTAGAGTCATTGAATAAGTTGAAAGAAATAAATGTTACCTGAGTGCGTCGATCTTCTCTGAAGCTAAGATTTCGAACCTTGAGCTCCCCTCTACTTGTGGTCAGTTCATCTAGTATTTCGGCATCACAAATTGACACGTCACCTTCATTGCTCCCACCAAGAGTGCTATCCATTTCCTGAGTTTTCTTGGTGAAGTTAGTGATGATCCAAAATTAATTGTTTAAGGTGATCAGAATTGTGGAAACTTACCCTGAGACTGAAGCTGGGAGCACGCACTGGACTGCCCGCGATTTCTTCATACTCGGCTGCATCAAGTTCTCTCAAATGGTGCAATTGGAACAATTTTGGTAGAATATGTTGTCGTATGCTAATGAGAAGAAAAAACGGTACAGGGAATAGAATTCCAGCCACTGGAATCCATGTCATACCGTAACACACCAGGAAATAGACAACTTGAAATACTGTGAATATAACCATGCTTCTAAATGGAACCGACTCGATAAAAGATGCATGAACCTTCTCCAGAACCCTGTCATATTTAAACAACATGAATACATTGAGTAGACTACAAAGTGACTTTGAATAAAGATTGAGATGGTTGAAAACTTTACTTATATCTTCTTCCAAAGGGAACAAAAAGAAGCATGATCCTTTCCCAAAATTGGTTTTCGGGGAGGCTGTCAATTGCCATGTAGGCAAAATATCCCCATAAAACCGAGGTTGGTATTAACTTTATAACGGGCATAGCGCAAAGAGATGCCGCTAAAAGAATTGACTGCAGTAAATTGCTAACACGTTGCTCGTTAACTCTCACGGGTAAATTGGCATCAATGTGTTCTTCCGGATCAAACTTACCATTTGTGTTTTCTTTTCCGTCTTCTACTTTCATGACTGCTTCCTGCAAGTCTTTTAGTTCTTTAACTACTGAAGTTGTCTACAATGGAAAACACAAATTAATAAAAGTTAAAAGCAGGTTATATGATATTAAATAATATTTGTTATGGTTAGTAAGATGAAGATTTACAATTGGTGAGCTGTCAATTTCTATGAACATGGTTTGCATCTTGTTGTAGATCTCGGTATTGCTAGCTTTCAACTTTATACTTTCCTTGGCACTCTCTACCAGTTTCTTTCTAATAAACTGGTATTAGAAACATTAGTTAGAAGAAAAAAAAACATTAATCAGGTTATCGGAAATTTGGATTTTTTGACAACTTGCCTGTTTTTAAGAACAGCAAGGCTTTTAGTGTGCATGGGTGACTGAGGCAAGACACCATTTGAAGGCGGTAGTCCTAATAAACCGCAGAGCAACGTCTGAAAAGAGCGACAATTAACAACCAGTGCGGATTAACGGAACAAAAAAAATCATTATTACCATGAATCCAAGCAAAAGAATGTCATAATGATAGGCCGAAGGATTCTTGAGATTGAACTCTTTTTGCTGAGCCAATTGTGACGCGACACTATGATCAAAGAAATAGAGCCCGGATATCATAAGTGCCGGGATGATGGCTGCCATTATGTAAGCAGGAGGAACCCTACCCATATCCTGTAGTCAAATTTAAGGGAGTCAAAAAAAATGATTTTAAGTAACTTTTACTATCATTAGTCTAAAGAAAATTTACAAATTTGTACCTTGATTACAGTCCAATGGTATGTAGATTTAGATTCCCATAAAAGTGGACTAAAGAGCCTTCTAGGAACTCCAGAAGGGATTTTGCTTGGTACACCGAATGAGAGTGCCGTCCACATGACAACCATCAACGGAACCCCATAGTCTGCTATGAAACTTCTGAGTCGCCCTATATTGAACATTATAGTAGTTATATGTTATGATAAAGATGGTAATATCAATTTAAGATCTAATCGTCCACCTGTTCCACACCACCATGATCTCGCTTTCCTGCTTTTTAATGCGGTGTATAAAAGGCCAAACGAGAATACAATCGCTAACAGACCATTTGCGTAAATCCATTCAAATTGATACTTCACTTCATTTGGGTCCTCGTTTTTAGGAACTTTGAACTCGCTCACAATCCCCTAAGCAACAAATTCACAACCCAAAGTCTAATGACGCTTAGAATGACAGTAATAAACACTATTAGTTCTCTTGAGTGATTTTGGTTACCTTGATGGCCTCTTGTATGAAAAGAACAGCAATTAACATCCCGAAAGTCTCCCCTGCAATTCTTGTAAATCTATTGATGATAACACAAGCATTGAAAATTGCTAGAAGAAACAACAACACGGCTGTCCACATGCATACCCTGCAATATTTATGTCTAAAAGTCTTGAGAAACTGAGATTAACACACAACTAATAAATTATTTTAAACCAAGGTTAAAGAAACTACCTGTTGATCAGTTCTGTTTAAACTAAATGGAAAACATGAATAACATACCTGTTATGGCATTCAAAGCAGAGGAGAATCCAGTCAGAGATCCAGCCATTGAGTTCGACATGCTTGTCAAGTTGATTCGGTTCCTCCTTAGGGTGTAAAGTAATGATGGTGATGATAACCGAAAGTAGGGTAAGGATTCGGTTGAGGGAGAGAGTCACGAATTGATGTTAATGAGGGTTGATTGATTGTGTAAAGTGTGTAACTGTCTAACCCTTTAACTCTCTAATAAGTCCCTTATTTATACACTCAAGAGGAAACCTAATTAGTTAATAAGGGTAATATGGTCCATCAACAATTACCAACTAATTATTAATAAGTTATTAATATATTTTGATCTAATATAATATAAATGATTATATAGGCTACAAGATTAAATACTAAATAAATAATATTTAATCTAACATTCTCCCACTTAGCCAAGTAATCATTTATCATGAGTATTAGGTAAGCCTGGCCAGGAGTTAACACTCATTTTAGCCTTAAACAAGTACTATAGCAGAGAAATACAGCCGTTGAATCATTATGCGACTCAGGACCCCCATTAGTCATACTATAGCCTTAATTTAAAACCTAACAGTTACGATCAAAATACGCAGCCCTTTAGCGTCTGATTTGTATTTATATTTGTCTATATGTCATTACACCGGCAGAACATATGTTAGAGACATACAAAATCAAACTGAGGAAATTTTATTAATTAAAACATAAGCTAGTACAATATGCCATTAAATAAGGTCTTTAGTAAGTCCCATATTCGATACATGTTCTTCGAAAACTTTAGGTGGGAGACCTTTAGTCATCGGATCCGCAAGCATATCTTTAGTACTAATATACTCAATACAAAGATTATTTTCCTCAACTCGTTCACGTACGAACAAGTACTTCGTATCAAGATATAAACCAGCTCCAGTCGAACTGTTACTGTTCGAGAAACTAACGGCAGCTGAATTATCACAGTAAAGCTTCAATGGTCTAGAAATGGAATTAACAATTTTGAGTCCAGTGATCAGATTTTTAAGCAACATTCCATGACAGGTTGCGTTGTAAACAGCAATGTACTCTGCCATCATTGTGGAAGTTGTAGTTAACTGTTGTTTATGACTCTTCCATGAGATAGGTCCGCCTGCTAACATAAAGATGTAGCCCGAAGTGGATTTCTTGTCATCTTTGCATTTAGCAAAGTCAGAATCAGAATAACCTACCACTTCTAAATGATCACTTCTTCTATATGTCAGTTTATAGTCTTTCGTCCCCTGTAGATATCTAAGGACCTTCTTAGCTGCTTTCCAGTGATCTAGGCCAGGATTAGTCTGATAACGACCTAGCATTCCAGCAATGTAAGCGATATCTGGGCGAGTACAGACTTGAGCATACATCAGGCTCCCGACTACTGACGCATAAGGTATCTGGCTCATTTGCTCCTTTTCAACCTCTGTTGTCGGACACTGGAATGAACCGAAAACATCTCCCTTAACTACTGGAGCGACGGAGGGTTTGCACTGTTGCATGTTGTAACGTGTAAGGACACGATCTATGTAAGTCTTTTGAGACAATCCTAAGATCCCTTTGTGTCTATCTCGGTGAATTTCGATGCCAATGACGTAAGAAGCATCTCCGAGATCCTTCATGTCGAAGTTATGCGAGAGTAAACGCTTCGACTCATGCAACATGTCTAAACTATTACTTGCCAATAGAATATCATCTACGTAAAGGACAAGTATAGTAAAGTTACTCCCACTCATCTTGAGGTAGGTGCATTGATCCACTTGATTCTTCATAAAACCTTGCCTCTTCATGACTTCATCAAACTTTAGGTACCATTGACGTGATGCTTGTTTTAACCCATAAATGGATTTCTTTAACTTACAGACTAGATGCTCCTGACCTTCAGGTTTAAAGCCTTCAGGTTGTTTCATGTAAACATCTTCGTCTAAGTCTCCGTTAAGGAAAGCCGTTTTGACGTCCATCTGATGCAGCTCTAAATCAAAATGAGCTACTAGGGCCATGACGATCCTTAATGAATCTTTACGAGAGACAGGTGAAAACGTCTCTTGATAATCAATTCCCTCTTTCTGAGTATAGCCCTTTGCAACCAATCTCGCTTTGTAGCGTTCAACGTTCCCATTCGGATCCAGTTTTGTTTTGAACACCCATTTACAACCTACAGGTTTGGCACCATTGGGTAATTCGACTAAATCCCAAACGTCATTTTTCTTCATGGATTCAAGCTCATCAATCATTGCTTTGTTCCATTCAGAAGACTGATCACTGCTAATGGCTTCATTATAAGAGATAGGATCATTGAGCTTTCCAGCATCCATTTCAGTCAGGTAGGTAACATAATCATCCCAATTAGTAGGCCTTCTTTGCCTAGATGACCTCCTGAGTTGATTATCGGGTTCAGCGTTGTCTTGGTTTTGAGCGTTTGATGTGCCTTCGTTATGAGGTATAATGGGTTCTGATTGTGGAGATGGATTTTGTGCAGTGACTTCAGGTGCAGTTGCATGGGGTACAAGAGGAGTAAACGGAGTAATGATAAGCGACGAGTCTCTCCCCCCCGCGTCTTGTACTTCTTGCAATTCTTCGTAAGGGTTGGTACTGCTCCCACTGACCTTGAAATCCTCCAGGAACGCAGCACGCTTGGTTTCAACAATACGGGTGACATGGGAAGGACAATAGAAACGATAACCCTTCGAGTGATCAGGATACCCAATAAAGAAGCAGGTAACTGTTTTTGGGTCAAGTTTCCTTAGGAAAGGATTGTAAAGTTTTGCTTCAGCAATGCAGCCCCATACTTTCATATATTTAAGACTCGGTTTCCTTCCTGTCCAAAGTTCATAAGGAGTTTTAGGGACAGACTTAGAAGGAACTCTATTGAGTATATGAACAGCTGCTTTTAACGCTTCAGTCCAGAGGAATAATGGTAAATTAGTGTTGGCTAACATACTGCGCACCATGTTCATAAGGGTACGATTTCTTCTTTCAGCTACACCATTCTGCTGAGGTGTACCAGGCATGGTGTATTGGTTCACAATCCCCTGGCCCTTACAAAACTCATAAAATGGACCAGGAGCTTGACCCACATCAGTATGTCTTCCATAATATTCACCGCCTCTATCTGATCTCACAACTTTAATCTGACGATCTAATTGCTTTTCAACTTCAGCTTTATAATCTTTAAAAGTTGTTAGAGATTCAGATTTTTCCTTTATAAGATACAAGTACATGTAACGAGAATAATCATCAATGAAAGTGATAAATGAAGTATGTCCTGTTATACCAGCAATTTGATAAGGACCACTAATGTCAGTGTGAATGAGTTCTAATAAATTAGAGCTTCTAGTGGCTCCTTTCTTATTTGCTAATGTCATTTTGCCTTTGAGACATTTGACACATGTTCCAAAATCGGTGAAATCGAGAGGAGGTAAGACTTCATCCTTTACGAGACGATTTAATCGTTCTCTTGAGATGTGGCCTAAACGTTGATGCCACAACATAGATGAAGTCTCTAAGTCTCGAATTTGTTTCTTTTCCATCTTTGTGAGTGATTCATTAATATTATATGACAACAAAGATTTGGAAAAATTATCATCTAGTTCTAATCTATAGAGACCACCATCCAGAATGCCAGTACCATAAACAACGGAATCATAGAGAATAGAGAGTTTGCGATGACCATGAGAAACGACAAAACCGTCCATGTCTAACTTTGGTCCTGATACAAGGTTCCGAGTTACCTCAGGAACATATAAGGTATCATAAAGTTTAATACATAAACCAGTTTTCAAAAATAATTGTAATGTTCCTATGGCCTTCACTTCTAATTCCCGATCATCCCCAACTTTAAGTGTTCTTTGGTTTCTTCCCAGCTTCCGGATTGTAAGGAATCCCTGAAGTGAATTTGTAACATGTACCATAGAACCAGAGTCAAACCACCAAGAATTAGCAGGAACATTTAAATTAAAGGACTCAAGTATCATGAAAAAATCGTTACCTTTCTTAGCCAGCCACTCCTTGAAGTCAGGGCATTCCTTTTGCTTATGTCCTGTTTTCTTACAGAACTTGCAGTAGGGTTTGCCTAAGGAGTTCTTAGAGCTGGAAGGTGCACTTGTATTAGGATTTGGATTTGGTTTGTGAACCTTAGAAGCATCCTTTCTTGGATAATTGTTCTTCCTCTTCTTTGAACTGGAGGTGGTGAAGTTAGCAACATCAGTATGGCGATCCATCTTCATACGCTCTTCCTCCTGCACGCACATGGCGATCAGCTCACTCATCGTCCATTTGTCCTTCTGAGTGTTGTAATTGATCTTGAATGCTTCATAGGACGAAGGAAGCGAAGTGATGATGAAGTGAACTAGAAAACCATCACTGATCTCCATCTCTAGGCCCTTCAACTTATTGGCCATGTCATGCATCATCATGATGTGTTCGCGAATGCCGCTCCTCCCATCATACTTAGTCGTCACCAGCTTGAGGATAAGAGTGCTAGCGTGTGCTTTTGATGTTCCCTTGAATTGATCCTCCACAGAAGCCAGATAGGTTTTAGCATCTTCAGAATCAGGAATGGCCCCTCTGATTGAGTTATGAATGGACTGCTTCATGAACATGAGAGACATGCGGTTACACCTAGTCCACTTATCATGGAGTAACTGCTCAGCAGCAGTACTAGTAGCAGTAAGGTCCGCTGGCTTATTCTCTCTTAGAGCATAATCAAAGTCCAGCAGCCCAAGAGTAAGCATGAGGGCATCCTTCCAAGCAGCAAAGTTATCACCAGTCAAAGGTGGAATCCCTTGATTGGGTGCTGATATTGGAAATAAGATGAGCAAGTTATGATACTAAGAAAGAAGTCTTAATGTGATCTAAGGGCATGTTATACTAAGGCAGGCATAAGTAATGACCATTATAATTATGAAGCTGTGATAATGTCTATTACTAACATCAAAATAATAGACTTAGTAAAATTCTATTTAAATGAAGACAAATCAGCTTTGGCCAGAAGTGTAATCATTTAAATATGTGTGCAAAGTAATTGTGACAAATCAGCTTTGGCCAGAAATGAGACAATCACTTTAGTTATGCACTTGTCAAGTCATGCTAAACATAAATGAATTAAATCAGCTTTGGCCAGAATTAAGACATTTCAGGTTTGTAATGCATACTTAACATAGCTTTTAATAATACTTGAACAATAAATAGATGTAGTAAATCAGCTTTGGCCAGAATTAATACATCAGAAGCTCATTCAAGTTAAGCTATTTTGGTTTTGTAAAATTATCTGATTCTGATAAATTAATTAAGTAAGTGTTAACAAAACCAAGTATTTAATAGCAAACCACCTGATTGAGGTCTCGAGTCGCAATCTTAGTTTCGAGTCGCAATGGTTATGGTTGCGAGTCGCAATCTCAGTCTCGACTTGTAATGGTCATGGTTGCGAGTCGCAATCTCAGTCTCGACTTGTAATGGTCATGGTTGCGAGTCGCAATCTCAGTCTCGACTTGTAATGGTCATGGTTGCGAGTCGCAATCTTAGTTGCGAGTTGTGATGGTCATGGTTGCGAGTCGCAATCTCAGTCTCGAGTTGTTATGGTCATGGTTGCGAGTCGCAATCTCGTGGTTGCGAGTCGCAATCTTAGTCTCGAGTTGTGATGATTGTGGTTGCGAGTCGCAACCTTAGTCTCGAGTCGTGATCTCTGTTAACAGCTGCTGATAGTGATAAAACTGAAACTCGAAATTTAAGGGATTTGGGATAGTATTTCCTGTTTTAATCATGATCTAAACTTATCAAGGATTTCGAAAATAATAACTGATTATCTCTTTAACAGTTTTCGAAAATTTAATAGATAAAAATTTAGATCAAAACAGTAAAACACTTACTAATCCAAAATTATATTCCAAATCTTATGAATTTTTTCGAGTTTCTTAGAACATAAATGATGAACCCTAAAATAATAAGAACATAATCTGGGATCCGAAATCTAATTTTTAAGACCTTTTGTTAACAGATTTCGGATATTATTATCCCCTTTATGGTTTCGAGTCAAAAATTAAGCATATTATTCCGAAAACAGTGATTTCGGCCTCAATGTAACCCGAATACAGTTTTGGTTTTTAAGGCTTTAAAACTTCCGTTTTCCAGATTATGATCCGAGAATAATGGATACAAAAAACAGAACTGATTTATCAACATATGCTCTGATACCACATGTTGATCAGTTCTGTTTAAACTAAATGGAAAACATGAATAACATACCTGTTATGGCATTCAAAGCAGAGGAGAATCCAGTCAGAGATCCAGCCATTGAGTTCGACATGCTTGTCAAGTTGATTCGGTTCCTCCTTAGGGTGTAAAGTAATGATGGTGATGATAACCGAAAGTAGGGTAAGGATTCGGTTGAGGGAGAGAGTCACGAATTGATGTTAATGAGGGTTGATTGATTGTGTAAAGTGTGTAACTGTCTAACCCTTTAACTCTCTAATAAGTCCCTTATTTATACACTCAAGAGGAAACCTAATTAGTTAATAAGGGTAATATGGTCCATCAACAATTACCAACTAATTATTAATAGGTTATTAATATATTTTGATCTAATATAATATAAATGATTATATAGGCTACAAGATTAAATACTAAATAAATAATATTTAATCTAACACTACCATCCAGCCCAAGCCAAGAATAACTCTTGGCCCAAATCTTGCCTCCCTTTAGCGAAGTTATACAAGTAAATGTACATAATAACAGTTGGTTCCGCAACTCCCAATATGAGAAGAGGTTGTCCACCAAATATGGAGTGTATAAGACCACATATTGCGGTAGAAGCTAATGTTTCAACAGTGCTCAAGCTTCCATCTACATACCGAATGAAAAAAATTAACTTACAAATACATAACTATATCCTTTAACTTAACAGATTAAATCAATCTTCAATTATAATAACACCTGTATCTCTGCTAAGTTGCTCCCCAAATGCAATCACAGGTAGTGCAGAAGCAAAAAAGATGTATGTAGTTGGAGCCAGTATCCTACAAACATAACTTCTATTATTCAACAATCATCAACCAATTAAGATACTTATACGCAATGCGTACGTGTTGCATATAGATCGGGATCATGCATGTAAACAGTAAACCAGTGGAATTTAGGAATAAGTTACCCAAATCCAGAGGTGATACCGGCAATCCAATCGCGTTTATAGCACAATAATCTTCCTCTAACATCATGTGCAATTCCTCTGAATGGAGACTTGATATGCTCCATCACTGAAATCATTCATTAAGATACAATAAATACAACTCAATCAGTTTAAACTTATTTAATTTACTATAAGTTCATTCAAAACAGAAATCCTTCAGGCAAATTAACTTGATCGCCTTAAATACACATATTTTTCTGAATCATATATGAACTGAAGTCCATAACTGATGCAACCAGGAAAAAAACACACAATAGAGTTGAGGAAGAAAACCTGATGAAGCAGGTTGATAACTGATTTAGAGTCTGATTTAGAAAGTAAAGGGTTTCTTTAAATTACCCGCTTCATTTGGAGCCTGTTTTATAGGAACTTAGTTATATAAATAGTCGCTCGGCTTTCAGGTTTTTGGACCAATAGGTTATGGGTTCGATTTCCACAATGGGGTGTATCCCATATTTATTGAGTTTCTTCCAGAATTGGTGTATAGGCATTACGCCTAATGGAGATGGATATGATCGGGTAGTTCTACGGGTGGCACAATGATACTCCATGGTCCGTCAGTGATCCAAATTTGTTGTTCAAAAAAAATTAATGACTTTTTATAGTTTTAAATAAACTTTTATTTACTTCAACAAATATAGTCCTCTAACAAGTCATAAGAATATACGGCATTTAATTGGAAGGTTTGCCGTATATTTCACACTTTTTCCAAACGACACAAGAATATGATGTATATAAACAACACATTCACTAATCCATGACATAATGGGTGACGTTCTTAATTTTGTTTTTCTTAATATATTAATTTTCTAACAATAAATTATTTAAATATATTTTAAAGTGATTAAATGGTCTTAACTTTTAAAAATAACAACAGCAAGGGTGTAAATCAGACAAATTGCGCGTAAGCTACTCGGGATCGGCTCGCTAAAATCTTGAATTCAGCTAAGCTTAAACAAGATCGAGCGCGAACTCGAGCCTAAAAATAAAGTTATTTAATAAACGAATCTGAGCCTGAGTCTGAGCCCGAACTTCACTTATTGAGCTCTAGTTAGTTTGCGAGTCTATTATTTATAATATTTTATATATATATATATATATATATATATATATTTATATATTATATATTATATATATAGGATAGGAGTTGGCCAGAAAGTCCAAATTTCCTAAAAAGTGTAAAAAGTCATAAAACACCATAATGTCAACCATAAAACACACCAAAAACCCACAAATAATATGATGAAGATTACTAAAACATCATGTATGTGGGTTTTGTGTTGTGTTTTAGATGTTAAGGCTCTGATTGTGGAATGACAAATATTATTGTGTTTTATGTTGTTTAACATTGTGTGTTTTATATTCATAGTTCTACGATGGTGTGTTTGAAGTTTTTATGGACTATTAGAGTTTGAATATGGTGTTTTAGTAATATTCATTCTATTATTTGTGAGTTTTAGGTGTGTTTTATGTCTCAAATTATTGTGTTTTATGACTTTTTACACTTTTTAGGAAAAACACACTTTCCGTAGGATCCCCACTCTATATATATATATATATATATATATGATCCTTCCCCTATATATATATATTAAATTATGATACAAATTTTCTAAGTAGTATATATTATATTATTATTTCCATACTATAAATTAACAATATTTATAGTTAAAAACATTTGATCTTTGCAATTTAATCCCTTTGGTTTTTTTTACTTTTAATACAAAGCTTTTTACTTTTTGCAATTTAACACCAACACTTTTTTATTTTCAACTTTGCCCCCCTTAGTTTTCATCGTTCGCAAGTTTTTTGTTTTACGTTTTATTCAAAATTTTAAGAGTTAACACGCCGCAACGTGCGTGTGGGATTCAAAGTTTTTTCGTCTATTTTTTCTCATTTGAGAAGTTCGTCGCAACACGCGGGTCCTAGATCGACTTAGGTATTTTTCTATGTTTTACGTTTCAGCCTAAATTTTTCACATTAACACGCCGCAATGGGTGTGCGTGATTCAACGATTTTACATTTGCTTTTCATTCGGTTTTATTTTTCTCCTTCTCTATTTATTTTGTTTTTACGAGTTTTTCAGTGTTGGTCGTGGTAGTGGTGTGGCATTGGTGCTACTTTGCATGGTTTTACGTCCCCCACCACAACGCGGGGGCCTTAATAGTGGTTTATATCTATCGACATTTTGTATTAAGATTAGCATTAATGCATTATTGACGAAATTCCTTGCATGTCTAATCTTTCCAAAATGTTTGAATATATTTTTAATGAAATGATAACTTTGGTGCTTTCTGAAATGTTCTAATTCTGTCAAATGGTTTGGGAGATGTTGTTAAGACATCCAATGCCAAACTGTGCAGGTGTCATGAAATCGACTTTGGAGTATGTGAAATTTTTTCCAAATTGCATTTCCACAATATTTAAGCAAGTCTTCTTCACACATTTAAGACTCTCTATTGTATGCTAAGAAAAGACGGTGTGGAGACTTCAAGAATTGGCGTTATTTAATATGTGGACACTACGTCAGCGTGCATCAGAATAGTGGCATGGTGGAAAAAGGGGGTGTGGGAAGGGGTATGGAAGAGGGTGTTATTCGACACGTGTCACCTATTCAATAATATTATTTTCTATTTAAAAATTATATAAAATCAATTAAATTTAAAAAATAAATTTAAAAAATAAATTTAAAAAATAAAAAAACATAAATTTAGAAAACTACATAAAATAAGAAAATAAATTTTTTTACATAAACTTTAATTTTCGTCTTCGTCATGGTCGTCTCGTGGAATGCTCAAAATGTGTTCAACCAAATCCGCTTGAAGGTTGTGATGTGTTGTATTATTTTTAATTTCATTCAAGTTCGCTTCTTTTTCTTTATCACTTAATTCTTCGGTGCTTAGTTGACTAGTATCCTCGTAATATTCGCAAATTGTGCGTCCATCATCCTCCAAAATCATGTTATGCAAAATAACACACGCTTACATCACATTTTCAACCGCCGAAATTATGAGTGTCAGTCCCTCGTCATCCGAAGATAATAAAATTAAGTTGCCATGCTGAGACGACGACGAGGAAGATAAAGGTGGAGAATTCGAGCCTTCCATTTTTAATAAATTTTGTAAAAGAATGGGAGAGAAAATGTGGATGAGAGGAGAATAAATTGGTGATTGAGTGTGTTTACAAAATTTGTGTGAAATGTGGAAGTATACATAGGGTGTTAAACGGCTAGTTTCAAACAACCAATCATCATCGTCCACGTCGTTCTATGTTGGCCTTCAATGAGGGGTGGAGAATTTGGAGCCTGTGTCACAACGCCGAGCACAACGCGGGGGGACGGTGTGGTTTTGTGGGCGTTGACTGGCAACTACGCCGTTGTTCAACGCCCACACCGTGTGGTCTAAGGAGGAAGGGGCACCCTAGGGTAAGTACCCTAGCCCCGACCAACAACCATTCGCCAACTCAAAAAATGCATCAAGTACCCATTTACTAGTAAACGGTGGCGGCGGCTACCCTAGTGTCACACCCCGGATTTCCACGTGTCACCGGTGGGCCCGGTGGGGGAGTATCGTGACGTGGTTGGCAACATAATAGTCAAACAACACAATATTTAAATGCACAGCGGAAGCAATATATAGATTTAATTCAACCAAACGATATTGTAATATGAAGTATCACAAATAGTCGAATATAATCCACAGGTAGATCAAAATTAAAAAGGAAACAAATGTTCAACAGATATGACATCAAAGCTGGCGAGACTTAATGTGGATGCTAGGAGACAAGCCAGCCTATTTCGCGTAGTACCTGCACTCAATCTTTTTAAGAAAATACGTCAGTTTACACTGGTAAATACAATCAACTGACTCATTTTGAAAAGAGTTTAAGAAATGCATTTAAGGCACAAGGCACAAATATTTTATAACTTGGGATAATTATTTAATATATAAGCTTGTAAAGGATTTACATGTTTCTTATGCGTTCAGTAGCCCGGATCGAGCCGGGTTAAAGATCAATTAACACACCACTTTAATTATGAGACACTACAGGTGTACGCCTACACCTGAGTGCTAAGGTCGTGGCCATTTCGTAAAATGATGCCAGGGATATCCGGGACACGGTCATTAACCCCCCAAAGGCTTTAAGCAACAAAACAAATTAAACGGAGTCATCTCAATAATTTAACCATAACAAGATTAAATATTCGACGCCCGACCAAGCGGTATTTTATATACCTTACCCAAGCCCGTATAGGGAAATAAGTTAAAAGTATTTACCTGAGCAAGTATAGTTCAAAATCAGCGAGTGCGGTATCTTTTACTGGTTCTCCTAATCTGGAACGAAGGTTTATAACAACCTATTAGAATCCTAACGGGTCTTTAGTTAAGCTTACGCTTAGACCGGTTAGTTTTAAAGATACGGTTCGTACGCACGATTAAGCGAAGACCGGATAGAATGTGATTTAGACCCGACAAGTTTGAAGACTTGTTTAATATGGGTATATGATACACATTCTGGATTTTGAGAATAAACCGATAAGGTTTGACCCGTTTCGGCTAATATATGTAAACTAGTTACATAAACCGAACCGAACGCGCATAATGCATAACGGGTAACCGAAAGGGTCGCGAACAGGTTTCCTAAGTTAATACGCTTTAAATATGTGGTGATATCATTATGATATCTTCCATAATGCCCATAACGAGTTTAATCCCTAAATACGCCCCGTAGGGGTATTTTGGTCATTTTAAGGGTTATAAAAGAGATTTATAATACCTCTGAGATACGGGTCTGATTTAATCAGAAAAATATCTTAACTTAACAGGTTATGTCTAATGGTATTAAGTCTTACGTGGCAAAATGGTTTTAATACTAAACTACGCGTTTAATACGCGTATAAAGCCGTTTTAAGCGACGTACGGGTTAAAATACCAATCTGAGTTTTCTAATCAGCAAAACAGGTTCAAAATACTATATTTATTATTTTAAATCAGTGGCAATTGGATTGGTATCAATCGGGTTTGTAAAACTCGTTTTATGGCTTAAAAGGGCATATTCGGTGTTAACCGAATCAATGCGATAAGCCTAGCTTAAGACCAGCTTAAAAATAATTAAAAATCTCCAAAAATCCTAAAATATTATTTAACATCAGCGGGTATTAGTTTTGGTACCGAAAATCGGGTTTAGATAGGCTATGCGTTAATCGCGCCGTTTAATTAATAAAAAGCTTATTATTTACGCAAATGCGCATATCTCCTAATCTAGACCTCCGCTTGACGTGAAAATTTACGTACATGCTAAATAATCAGTAACTAAGATTATTGCATTTCCACATTTTCAAAATACTCGTTATAAGGTCATAAGGGCGTTATGGTCCACTTTAAGCGATTAACGGAAACGTGTGCATGCAACGGATAATCAACGAAACAAGTATAGAGACTTATACTAACATGCAACCCAATCCTAATGAGACTTTAAGGTATGTCTAATACCAACTAAAACGGGTCAGAACCGAAGTCAATGCAAAAGTCAAGGTTTTGCGCCTTTCGGTTCCGAACCGGGTTTAAATAGAAATTTGTCGAGTCGGGCAAGCGCAAACAAGTTTTTATACTTATTACCAAGTTATATTAAGGTTAGAACAAGTTACACGCCTTACGGATTGCATTTCATGCATTAAATCATAAATGTCAATTCTGTTGACTTTTTCGGTCAACGTTTGACCCGACAAACGACCTAGTTAGGTCTGGAATTGGTACTTGCCCTTATAAGGGTTTAATACCCATATAATTACCTATCTAATGGTACTTTTAATTCGGGTTACGACTGAGCTATCGATAACCAAACCCGAAGTCAACCGTTTAATACGATATGTTGACTTTTAAGCTAAAAACTAAACTAGAATTAATTTAGAAGGGATTAGAGACTTACTAGATGATTAGAGGATGACTAGGAAGGCTCTTGATCAGTTGCAAGCTCTCCAATAATCAGAATGCTTGGAAATGAATTGTGAATGAAAGTGGTGAATGAATGGGTCTTTATATACAAGTTCCATGCACCATAAGCAAGTGACAACCAAGTCTAAGGCCTTCCACAACTGATCAACACATGTAAGTAGCATGTAGGGGTGTCTAAGGGCCATGAATGTGCAAGGAAAACCGGCTATGGAGGTCACAATCGCACAAAACAGCCAACAGCAAGTTCTGCTGTCGCTGGGCGCACCCTCGCGTAGCGCGAGGGGCCGTCGCGCTACGCGACGCCCTAGTCTGACCAGAATTTTGTTGTTTGTTGTTGGATCGAAAGGGCAGCCGTTATAATTGACTTGTTGACTTAAATTATCAGTAGGGGCCTTCAATAAGTGTCTAATACTGTAACATACCCTACCATCATCCCTTGTTTCAATTTATTGCATTTACAAGACCCGAAAATAACGGTTTATCGTTCATTTCATCATGGGACCTCATCATGCATTATCAAGTCCATTATTGTGAACCCTTTTCTGAATTGAGGGTATATTAGATGTATATAACATTTAATCGGGTCTTGGGATTTATTATTGAGGTGTTCAGAGGTAACAATTTAACATGACGCCACTTTAAATCCTACCGAAAACATCTTTATTATATCCGGGTTTCCAACGCGTTTTTGTCTTACATGACACGTGTCGTTTTAATATTAACCCGAAATTTGCGAGGTGTTACATCCTCACCCCCTTAAAATAAATCTCGACCCGAGATTTACTGAAACAAGTAAGGGTATTTTTCTTTCATGGTGGATTCTAACTCCCACGTAAACTCGGGACCTCTTCGGGCATCCCATTTGACCTTTACAAAAGGTATGTGCTTTCTTCGAAGCTTCCTTACCTGTCGATCTTCAATCGACATAGGTTTTTCAACAAATGTTAAGCTCTTATCAATTTGCACATCTGTATGAGGCATGACATGCAAATCGTCAGCGGAACACTTCTTTAGATTGCAAATGTGGAACACATTGTGAATTCCACTGAGCTCTTCTGGTAAGTTTAACTTGTAGGCAACTGACCCGACACGTTCGATGACCTCGAAAGGTCCTATGTATCTTGGGCTTAGTTTGCCTTTCTTACCAAATCGCATCACCCCTTTCCATGGTGACACTTTAAGTAGGACTTTGTCACCTACTTCAAAGTGAAAATCCTTACGACTTGGATCCGCGTAACTCTTCTGCCTATTCCGGGCAGCTTGGAGGTTGTTACGAATCTGGACAATTTTGTCCGTCGTTTCGAATACGATTTCTGGTCCTGATAACTGGACTTCTCCAACTTCCGCCCAACAAACTGGCGATCTACACTTTCTACCGTATAATGCCTCAAAAGGCGCAGCCTTTATGCTGGTATGGTAGCTATTGTTGTAGGAGAATTCGATCAAGGGTAGGTTCTTATCCCAGCTACCTCCCAATTCGATCGCACATGCACGTAGCATGTCTTCCAACGTTTGAATAGTACGCTCACTCTGACCGTCAGTCTGAGGATGGTAAGCCGTACTAAAGTTCAAACGTGTGCCCAAAGATTGTTGGAAGCTTTTCCAAAAGTGCGACGTGTACCTAGTATCTCGGTCAGAGATAATAGCTACAGGTATGCCATGTAAAGCTACAATCTTATCAACGTACAGTTGGGCTAGCATATCGGAGCTGTAGGTCTCCTTAATGGGTAGGAAATGTGCTGACTTAGTCAGTCGGTCGACTATCACCCAGATGGTGTCATTTCCTTTCCTTGTCTTGGGTAACTTGGTGATAAAATCCATAGTTACCATTTCCCACTTCCATGTAGGAAGTTCAGGCTGTTGTAGCAAACCTGACGGTTTCTGATGCTCGGCTTTGACTTGCGCACATGTCAAGCATTTTGCTACATGGGCGGCCACAGACTTTTTCAAGCCTATCCACCAATAATTTGCCTTTAAATCCTGGTACATCTTATCAGCTCCAGGATGAACGGAGTACTTGGAACTATGGGCTTCTTGGAGGATGACATCACGAAGTCCTCCAAAAATCGGAACCCATATTCGTCCGTTCAATCTAAGAATTCCATCCTTACTGAGAGATAACTGCTCCTCAGTTACTCCAAGCTTTTCATTGGGATAGTTAGCTTCCAACACAGCTTCCTTCTGTGCAGCTAACAACCTTTCTATCAAGTTGTTCTTTATTTCCATGCTCTTGGCATTGATTCGGATGGGTTTCACTCTTTCTTTCCGACTTAAGGCATCGGCGACTACATTCGCCTTGCCGGGATGGTATCTTATTTCACAATCGTAATCATTAAGAGTTTCCATCCAACGACGTTGCCTCATGTTCAAGTCCTTCTGGTTGAACAGATGTTGAAGGCTTTTGTGATCAGAATAGATCACACATTTGATTCCATATAAGTAGTGCCTCCACAGTTTTAGTGCGAATACAACGGCACCCAACTCCAAATCGTGGGTGGTGTAATTCTTTTCGTGCACCTTTAACTGACGTGAAGCATAGGCAATGACTTTGCCTTTCTGCATAAGCACACATCCCATCCCGGTGTGTGATGCATCACAATAAACCACAAACTCCTCTAATCCCTCAGGCAATGTCAGTACTGGAGCATTGCTCAGCTTCTGTTTCAGAATATCGAAGGATTCCTGCTGCTTAGGACCCCAGTCAAACTTAATCTTCTTACGTGTTAGCGAAGTCAGGGGTGCAGCAATCCTTGAGAAGTTTTCTATGAACCGCCTATAGTATCCTGCCAAACCTAGGAAGCTACGAATTTCTGTAGGCGTCTTTGGCTCATGCCAATTCATGACAGCTTCAACTTTAGCGGGATCTACTTGAATGCCCTGCTCACTAACGACATGTCCAAGAAATTGGACTGCTCGAAGCCAGAATTCACACTTTGAGAACTTGGCATAGAGCTTCTCTTTATGAAGTAGTTCCAAAATACAGTGAAGATGCTTCTCGTGGTCAGCTTGGTTCTTTGAGTATATGAGGATATCATCGATGAAAACGATGACAAATTTATCCATGTAAGGCTTACAGACGCGATTCATGAGATCCATGAATGCGGCTGGTGCATTTGTGAGCCCAAAAGGCATCACTAGGAACTCGTAGTGACCGTAACGAGTCCTAAATGCTGTCTTGTGCACATCTTCATCTCTAACCTTCAATTGATGGTAGCCTGACCTCAAGTCAATCTTTGAGAAGAAACTTGCCCCTTGAAGTTGATCGAACAGATCGTCTATTCTGGGCAAAGGATACCTATTCTTGATGGTAACCTTATTAAGCTCGCGGTAGTCGATGCACAGACGCATCGATCCATCCTTCTTCTTGACAAACAACACTGGTGCTCCCCAAGGAGACGAGCTAGGTTTTATGAAACCTTTGGCTAGAAGATCATCTAGCTGCGTCCTCAGTTCCTTCATCTCCGTTGGTGCCAACCTATAAGGCGCCCTTGCAACTGGTGCTGATCCAGGAATAATGTCAATCCTGAATTCCACTTGCCTATCTGGTGGCAAACCAGGTAGTTCTTCAGGAAATACTTCGGGGTATTCAGAAATGACTGGGATATCACCAATCTTGGGTTTCGGTTCATCAATAATCACCTGTGCCATGTAGATGACACAGCCCTTCTCTAAACACTTTGAGTCTTTGAGTATTGATATCTTCTCGGGCAGCCCATACTGGGTATCTCCCTGGATAGTAAGTGATTCACCAGACGAAGTCTTGATTATCACTTGCTTCTTATTGCAAATAATCTGGGCCTGGTTATGTGATAACCAGTCCATACCCAAAACTATGTCGAAACCGGCTAGTTTTAAAGGAAGTAGAGACAAAGGAAAAGAGTGATTCCTAATGGATATGAAACATCCATCTAATAAGGTTGAAGCGGTTTCTATTGTGCCATCGGCTAGTTCCACCTCATACTTCACACTTAAGATTCTAACAGGTAGTTTTAACAATTCACAAAACTTACTATCTACAAACGACTTATCAGCGCCTGAATCAAATAACACTCTCGCGTAAACATCATTTACGAGAAAGGTACCTGTTATCACGTTGTCGTCCTTGACGGCTTCCTTTGCATCCATTCTGAAGACCCTTGCATTGGTCTTCCTAGCCTCTTCCGGCTTCTTGGCATATTTTGGGCAATTGCTCTTGATGTGCCCTTTTTCATTGCAACCATAGCAAGTTGCATCCTTTATTTTCTTGCAATCCACGGTTTTGTGTTCCCTGGATTTGCATAAACCACAAGCAAAAGGCTTCGATTGTGATTGAGAATTGGATTCAAACCTGCACTTGCCAAAGTGCTGCCTCTTGCAGATTTTACATTTGGGTTTTTCACCCGACTGCTGGCCATCCTTTCTAAAACCTGACCCCTTCTTCTGGTCATTGTTTCCTTTCTGTTTCTTATCCGCACGACGTGAGTTGTCATCCTCACGCTTCCTCTTTTCGGTGTCACTTTTCCTCTGTGACCTTTGCCTAACAGCATCCAAGGTAAGGGACAATGAAATGTCCGTTACTGACCGAAAAGTAGTTGGTCTCGAGGCTTTCACATTCGCCTTAATCTCCGGTTCCAACCCTCCAATGAAACGAGCTATACGTTTAGGCTCCGGAGTTACCAAGTAGGGAACTAACCTCGACAAAGTGTTGAAACTGGTTAGGTAGGCCTGACAGTCAAGGTTCTTCATGACCAGCGCCAGGAAGTCAGATTCAATTCTCTCAACCTCATGTTGAGGGCAGAAATTTTCTTTGATTTGTGCCATGAACTGCTCCCAGGTCATGTTGTATAACGGAACCTTTCCTGTAGCCTGGATCAATGATCTCCACCAGGCTAGGGCTTCTCCTTTGAACGACTGTGAGACAAACTTCACAATATCCCTTTCATGGCAACCACTAATATCCACCACAGTATCCATTTCATCCATCCACGTCATGCAATCCACAGCTCCTTTTTCTCCATTGAAGTCTCTGGGTTTGCACGACACAAAGTATTTATAGGTGCACCCTCTATTACGGGGTCCTTGATCCTGAATGACCCTCTGGGATGGAATACTCCTTCGGTTTGACGAGTGGTGAGAATTACTGTTGTGGGCAGTGTGGGTCCTGGAAGGTGTTCTAGTGTGTGATGCAGAATGGGTCCTCGTATGGGTACCACTTGATCCATGGTTTTGTCTATCCATAGCTCTATTAACCGCATTGTCTATCATAGCTTGCAATTCTGCACCTGCTACGTTCCCAGGGGCATTATCAGGCACTATTCCTGGGTGACTGTTGACCTCGTTTGAGTCTGCCATGTATTTTGAACTGTAACATGTTGACAATAATTTATTGGTGAGTTTATTATAGAATTGCCTTTCATGGCAATTTTTATTAACCGCGGTAAACATAGACCATATATGGTTAATTTATTTCTCACATTTATTTAGGATTTTTAAAATAATTTATCCTAATTATAAAACAATAACAGTTTTATTAGCACATAAGGCCTAGTCACAGGGACAATTTAAATTATAAGCTATGAATTCAGAAGAATCAAGGCTTTTTAAGGTTTGAACCAAGTTCATTACCTTTTTCAGACAGGGTCACAGACTATTACTGTCTTTTGTCTCATATGAAAATGAGAAGGGCCCGTAGGCATTATATTACCACGTATGGTTAAAATATGATCATCTTAATTGATGATGTAAACCTAGGATTCAGAGATCATTAAACTAGGTTAGGAATCTTTTAAAGAATTCCTTTATAATATGACGTATGTGATTTTAACGAATCACTTCTGTCAGGAGTGTTAACATGTTTTAAGATGTTAACAGGAAATTGAATCTTTTAGACAGGTCTTACCATTTTGGCCCGGTCTTATATTTGACACGTGGCTAGGTTTCACACTTCTAAGATCCTTAATTAATTAATTTCATAGGCAGATTAATTTAAAAGGAATGATTTTAATTTATTTCATTTTATACATTATATATGCACATATGGCAATTATGAAATTTATAAAACAAACATTCCATTAATCTATTATACTATTACACACAGCCCTAAACGGGTCTTTTACTAATAATAAACTTACCCACGCAGGGGTTTAAACCAGGACATGCCCACGCAGGGGTCTTACAGAAAGATGTGCCCACGCAGGGGCTAAAATAGAAACAAGTCCTCGTATGGGACTAAGTACAAAAGGTAGATGTCCACGCAGGGACTACATACACATACAAATAATAAATGTCCACGTAGGGACTTGATTTTTAAAGTAGACATACATACACAAAGGATTTACTGATCCTTCTTACTCTTTCCCTTGATTAAGTTCGTCAAGGTCTTGAACATCCCCTGGTTACGCCGTCGGTCTTCCCGCGCCTCATGCCGCACCGCTCTAATACTTTGTAGGATCTCCTGATGCTGAGGTGGCGACATCTGTAGAGACGGCGGGGGTTGTTGGTAGTACGGGGGTTGTGTAGGCATTTGATATCCTTGTGCTGGGTAGCCTACTCCCCAAGGAGCTCCATACGGTCCTTCCGGGTTAAGGGCGTTGTAATTAGCTGCTACCAAATACGGGTCGGCTTCAGCGTATCCGAGGTTAGGGTGAGTCGGTGGATCAAACGGGTTGTACATCGAAGGACCCGTGTATGCCGGTATCTGGTTATCAAACCCTATTGGTGGCGGTTGCTGCGCGACGGGGTTTGATGGTCCACCCATTTGTGGCTCTTCTGGAAGCGGCTGATAATTTCTGCCACTTGATTGTAGAGGAGAGCTGAAATGAAACTCCTCTGTTCGTGTGGACATCCGGGCTCCGGATCTCCTATGTCTTCGCGGCTGTGGAGGCGCCGGCTGAACTGGTGGCGGTGGAGGCGGTGGCGTAACTGCCTCAAACTGGTGATTCCCAGAGGAATCTTGATGATGCTGCTGATGCTGCTCATGCGGCGAAGAATAGTGAGGTTGTGGTTGCTCATGCGGCGACGAATGGTGAGAAGGTGTGTAATACCATTCGTGCCTAGTAAAGATAGCCTGGAAGCTATCTGGACCATTATAGGGTGGTCCTTGGTAAATGGAACTATCCGAGACCTCTATTGGGTGGTTGGGAGTTCCTGATGCGGGCATTTCGGGGTCGTCTTCCTCATCCATATCGTTTCCCCCAGAAAAGTGGTCCTCCGGCCCCAATGGGTTAAAACCCACTGGTTCTTGTATATAATCCGCCGGGTTGAACTGGCCTTGAAAGATTGGAGTGGGGTCTCCAAAAGGACGGTGCGACATAGATCGCTGTAACGGTATGTGTGAATGGTGAGGGTCTCTAGGCTCATTTTCTGAATGTGGCCCATAGGAGTCTTGAGCGGGAGTCGTAGAGCTGTTTGAAACCGACCGTCTTGCCGGTTGAAATAGACCTCTCTGATTCCGCCGAGTACCGTCACTCTCGGCGGGGATAGGAGCTTGAGTATTGGATGGTCCAGCTTCATGGTCGTTGGGGGCGGTGGTCGGCCCCTTTCCTCCTCGTCCTCTCATACGTAAAAATCTTGGAGGCATTTTCTCTGTTATACCTGTCAACAAAACATAAGATAACAAATAACAGAATATAAAGTTTTAAAGAACAAAACAAAAACCGAATAGGGTGGAATTTGTCTTATGTTATAAGTCTAGACTCGAAAGTTTAAATATGTGCAATTGTGTAACTGAGATTAAACACAAAAGGCTAGTGTTTAATTCACTCAGAGTTGGCTCTGATACCAACCTGTCACACCCCGGATTTCCACGTGTCACCGGTGGGCCCGGTGGGGGAGTATCGTGACGTGGTTGGCAACATAATAGTCAAACAACACAATATTTAAATGCACAGCGGAAGCAATATATAGATTTAATTCAACCAAACGATATTGTAATATGAAGTATCACAAATAGTCGAATATAATCCACAGGTAGATCAAAATTAAAAAGGAAACAAATGTTCAACAGATATGACATCAAAGCTGGCGAGACTTAATGTGGATGCTAGGAGACAAGCCAGCCTATTTCGCGTAGTACCTGCACTCAATCTTTTTAAGAAAATACGTCAGTTTACACTGGTAAATACAATCAACTGACTCATTTTGAAAAGAGTTTAAGAAATGCATTTAAGGCACAAGGCACAAATATTTTATAACTTGGGATAATTATTTAATATATAAGCTTGTAAAGGATTTACATGTTTCTTATGCGTTCAGTAGCCCGGATCGAGCCGGGTTAAAGATCAATTAACACACCACTTTAATTATGAGACACTACAGGTGTACGCCTACACCTGAGTGCTAAGGTCGTGGCCATTTCGTAAAATGATGCCAGGGATATCCGGGACACGGTCATTAACCCCCCAAAGGCTTTAAGCAACAAAACAAATTAAACGGAGTCATCTCAATAATTTAACCATAACAAGATTAAATATTCGACGCCCGACCAAGCGGTATTTTATATACCTTACCCAAGCCCGTATAGGGAAATAAGTTAAAAGTATTTACCTGAGCAAGTATAGTTCAAAATCAGCGAGTGCGGTATCTTTTACTGGTTCTCCTAATCTGGAACGAAGGTTTATAACAACCTATTAGAATCCTAACGGGTCTTTAGTTAAGCTTACGCTTAGACCGGTTAGTTTTAAAGATACGGTTCGTACGCACGATTAAGCGAAGACCGGATAGAATGTGATTTAGACCCGACAAGTTTGAAGACTTGTTTAATATGGGTATATGATACACATTCTGGATTTTGAGAATAAACCGATAAGGTTTGACCCGTTTCGGCTAATTTATGTAAACTAGTTACATAAACCGAACCGAACGCGCATAATGCATAACGGGTAACCGAAAGGGTCGCGAACAGGTTTCCTAAGTTAATACGCTTTAAATATGTGGTGATATCATTATGATATCTTCCATAATGCCCATAACGAGTTTAATCCCTAAATACGCCCCGTAGGGGTATTTTGGTCATTTTAAGGGTTATAAAAGAGATTTATAATACCTCTGAGATACGGGTCTGATTTAATCAGAAAAATATCTTAACTTAACAGGTTATGTCTAATGGTATTAAGTCTTACGTGGCAAAATGGTTTTAATACTAAACTACGCGTTTAATACGCGTATAAAGCCGTTTTAAGCGACGTACGGGTTAAAATACCAATCTGAGTTTTCTAATCAGCAAAACAGGTTCAAAATACTATATTTATTATTTTAAATCAGTGGCAATTGGATTGGTATCAATCGGGTTTGTAAAACTCGTTTTATGGCTTAAAAGGGCATATTCGGTGTTAACCGAATCAATGCGATAAGCCTAGCTTAAGACCAGCTTAAAAATAATTAAAAATCTCCAAAAATCCTAAAATATTATTTAACATCAGCGGGTATTAGTTTTGGTACCGAAAATCGGGTTTAGATAGGCTATGCGTTAATCGCGCCGTTTAATTAATAAAAAGCTTATTATTTACGCAAATGCGCATATCTCCTAATCTAGACCTCCGCTTGACGTGAAAATTTACGTACATGCTAAATAATCAGTAACTAAGATTATTGCATTTCCACATTTTCAAAATACTCGTTATAAGGTCATAAGGGCGTTATGGTCCACTTTAAGCGATTAACGGAAACGTGTGCATGCAACGGATAATCAACGAAACAAGTATAGAGACTTATACTAACATGCAACCCAATCCTAATGAGACTTTAAGGTATGTCTAATACCAACTAAAACGGGTCAGAACCGAAGTCAATGCAAAAGTCAAGGTTTTGCGCCTTTCGGTTCCGAACCGGGTTTAAATAGAAATTTGTCGAGTCGGGCAAGCGCAAACAAGTTTTTATACTTATTACCAAGTTATATTAAGGTTAGAACAAGTTACACGCCTTACGGATTGCATTTCATGCATTAAATCATAAATGTCAATTCTGTTGACTTTTTCGGTCAACGTTTGACCCGACAAACGACCTAGTTAGGTCTGGAATTGGTACTTGCCCTTATAAGGGTTTAATACCCATATAATTACCTATCTAATGGTACTTTTAATTCGGGTTACGACTGAGCTATCGATAACCAAACCCGAAGTCAACCGTTTAATACGATATGTTGACTTTTAAGCTAAAAACTAAACTAGAATTAATTTAGAAGGGATTAGAGACTTACTAGATGATTAGAGGATGACTAGGAAGGCTCTTGATCAGTTGCAAGCTCTCCAATAATCAGAATGCTTGGAAATGAATTGTGAATGAAAGTGGTGAATGAATGGGTCTTTATATACAAGTTCCATGCACCATAAGCAAGTGACAACCAAGTCTAAGGCCTTCCACAACTGATCAACACATGTAAGTAGCATGTAGGGGTGTCTAAGGGCCATGAATGTGCAAGGAAAACCGGCTATGGAGGTCACAATCGCACAAAACAGCCAACAGCAAGTTCTGCTGTCGCTGGGCGCACCCTCGCGTAGCGCGAGGGGCCGTCGCGCTACGCGACGCCCTAGTCTGACCAGAATTTTGTTGTTTGTTGTTGGATCGAAAGGGCAGCCGTTATAATTGACTTGTTGACTTAAATTATCAGTAGGGGCCTTCAATAAGTGTCTAATACTGTAACATACCCTACCATCATCCCTTGTTTCAATTTATTGCATTTACAAGACCCGAAAATAACGGTTTATCGTTCATTTCATCATGGGACCTCATCATGCATTATCAAGTCCATTATTGTGAACCCTTTTCTGAATTGAGGGTATATTAGATGTATATAACATTTAATCGGGTCTTGGGATTTATTATTGAGGTGTTCAGAGGTAACAATTTAACATGACGCCACTTTAAATCCTACCGAAAACATCTTTATTATATCCGGGTTTCCAACGCGTTTTTGTCTTACATGACACGTGTCGTTTTAATATTAACCCGAAATTTGCGAGGTGTTACATCCTCACCCCCTTAAAATAAATCTCGACCCGAGATTTACTGAAACAAGTAAGGGTATTTTTCTTTCATGGTGGATTCTAACTCCCACGTAAACTCGGGACCTCTTCGGGCATCCCATTTGACCTTTACAAAAGGTATGTGCTTTCTTCGAAGCTTCCTTACCTGTCGATCTTCAATCGACATAGGTTTTTCAACAAATGTTAAGCTCTTATCAATTTGCACATCTGTATGAGGCATGACATGCAAATCGTCAGCGGAACACTTCTTTAGATTGCAAATGTGGAACACATTGTGAATTCCACTGAGCTCTTCTGGTAAGTTTAACTTGTAGGCAACTGACCCGACACGTTCGATGACCTCGAAAGGTCCTATGTATCTTGGGCTTAGTTTGCCTTTCTTACCAAATCGCATCACCCCTTTCCATGGTGACACTTTAAGTAGGACTTTGTCACCTACTTCAAAGTGAAAATCCTTACGACTTGGATCCGCGTAACTCTTCTGCCTATTCCGGGCAGCTTGGAGGTTGTTACGAATCTGGACAATTTTGTCCGTCGTTTCGAATACGATTTCTGGTCCTGATAACTGGACTTCTCCAACTTCCGCCCAACAAACTGGCGATCTACACTTTCTACCGTATAATGCCTCAAAAGGCGCAGCCTTTATGCTGGTATGGTAGCTATTGTTGTAGGAGAATTCGATCAAGGGTAGGTTCTTATCCCAGCTACCTCCCAATTCGATCGCACATGCACGTAGCATGTCTTCCAACGTTTGAATAGTACGCTCACTCTGACCGTCAGTCTGAGGATGGTAAGCCGTACTAAAGTTCAAACGTGTGCCCAAAGATTGTTGGAAGCTTTTCCAAAAGTGCGACGTGTACCTAGTATCTCGGTCAGAGATAATAGCTACAGGTATGCCATGTAAAGCTACAATCTTATCAACGTACAGTTGGGCTAGCATATCGGAGCTGTAGGTCTCCTTAATGGGTAGGAAATGTGCTGACTTAGTCAGTCGGTCGACTATCACCCAGATGGTGTCATTTCCTTTCCTTGTCTTGGGTAACTTGGTGATAAAATCCATAGTTACCATTTCCCACTTCCATGTAGGAAGTTCAGGCTGTTGTAGCAAACCTGACGGTTTCTGATGCTCGGCTTTGACTTGCGCACATGTCAAGCATTTTGCTACATGGGCGGCCACAGACTTTTTCAAGCCTATCCACCAATAATTTGCCTTTAAATCCTGGTACATCTTATCAGCTCCAGGATGAACGGAGTACTTGGAACTATGGGCTTCTTGGAGGATGACATCACGAAGTCCTCCAAAAATCGGAACCCATATTCGTCCGTTCAATCTAAGAATTCCATCCTTACTGAGAGATAACTGCTCCTCAGTTACTCCAAGCTTTTCATTGGGATAGTTAGCTTCCAACACAGCTTCCTTCTGTGCAGCTAACAACCTTTCTATCAAGTTGTTCTTTATTTCCATGCTCTTGGCATTGATTCGGATGGGTTTCACTCTTTCTTTCCGACTTAAGGCATCGGCGACTACATTCGCCTTGCCGGGATGGTATCTTATTTCACAATCGTAATCATTAAGAGTTTCCATCCAACGACGTTGCCTCATGTTCAAGTCCTTCTGGTTGAACAGATGTTGAAGGCTTTTGTGATCAGAATAGATCACACATTTGATTCCATATAAGTAGTGCCTCCACAGTTTTAGTGCGAATACAACGGCACCCAACTCCAAATCGTGGGTGGTGTAATTCTTTTCGTGCACCTTTAACTGACGTGAAGCATAGGCAATGACTTTGCCTTTCTGCATAAGCACACATCCCATCCCGGTGTGTGATGCATCACAATAAACCACAAACTCCTCTAATCCCTCAGGCAATGTCAGTACTGGAGCATTGCTCAGCTTCTGTTTCAGAATATCGAAGGATTCCTGCTGCTTAGGACCCCAGTCAAACTTAATCTTCTTACGTGTTAGCGAAGTCAGGGGTGCAGCAATCCTTGAGAAGTTTTCTATGAACCGCCTATAGTATCCTGCCAAACCTAGGAAGCTACGAATTTCTGTAGGCGTCTTTGGCTCATGCCAATTCATGACAGCTTCAACTTTAGCGGGATCTACTTGAATGCCCTGCTCACTAACGACATGTCCAAGAAATTGGACTGCTCGAAGCCAGAATTCACACTTTGAGAACTTGGCATAGAGCTTCTCTTTATGAAGTAGTTCCAAAATACAGTGAAGATGCTTCTCGTGGTCAGCTTGGTTCTTTGAGTATATGAGGATATCATCGATGAAAACGATGACAAATTTATCCATGTAAGGCTTACAGACGCGATTCATGAGATCCATGAATGCGGCTGGTGCATTTGTGAGCCCAAAAGGCATCACTAGGAACTCGTAGTGACCGTAACGAGTCCTAAATGCTGTCTTGTGCACATCTTCATCTCTAACCTTCAATTGATGGTAGCCTGACCTCAAGTCAATCTTTGAGAAGAAACTTGCCCCTTGAAGTTGATCGAACAGATCGTCTATTCTGGGCAAAGGATACCTATTCTTGATGGTAACCTTATTAAGCTCGCGGTAGTCGATGCACAGACGCATCGATCCATCCTTCTTCTTGACAAACAACACTGGTGCTCCCCAAGGAGACGAGCTAGGTTTTATGAAACCTTTGGCTAGAAGATCATCTAGCTGCGTCCTCAGTTCCTTCATCTCCGTTGGTGCCAACCTATAAGGCGCCCTTGCAACTGGTGCTGATCCAGGAATAATGTCAATCCTGAATTCCACTTGCCTATCTGGTGGCAAACCAGGTAGTTCTTCAGGAAATACTTCGGGGTATTCAGAAATGACTGGGATATCACCAATCTTGGGTTTCGGTTCATCAATAATCACCTGTGCCATGTAGATGACACAGCCCTTCTCTAAACACTTTGAGTCTTTGAGTATTGATATCTTCTCGGGCAGCCCATACTGGGTATCTCCCTGGATAGTAAGTGATTCACCAGACGAAGTCTTGATTATCACTTGCTTCTTATTGCAAATAATCTGGGCCTGGTTATGTGATAACCAGTCCATACCCAAAACTATGTCGAAACCGGCTAGTTTTAAAGGAAGTAGAGACAAAGGAAAAGAGTGATTCCTAATGGATATGAAACATCCATCTAATAAGGTTGAAGCGGTTTCTATTGTGCCATCGGCTAGTTCCACCTCATACTTCACACTTAAGATTCTAACAGGTAGTTTTAACAATTCACAAAACTTACTATCTACAAACGACTTATCAGCGCCTGAATCAAATAACACTCTCGCGTAAACATCATTTACGAGAAAGGTACCTGTTATCACGTTGTCGTCCTTGACGGCTTCCTTTGCATCCATTCTGAAGACCCTTGCATTGGTCTTCCTAGCCTCTTCCGGCTTCTTGGCATATTTTGGGCAATTGCTCTTGATGTGCCCTTTTTCATTGCAACCATAGCAAGTTGCATCCTTTATTTTCTTGCAATCCACGGTTTTGTGTTCCCTGGATTTGCATAAACCACAAGCAAAAGGCTTCGATTGTGATTGAGAATTGGATTCAAACCTGCACTTGCCAAAGTGCTGCCTCTTGCAGATTTTACATTTGGGTTTTTCACCCGACTGCTGGCCATCCTTTCTAAAACCTGACCCCTTCTTCTGGTCATTGTTTCCTTTCTGTTTCTTATCCGCACGACGTGAGTTGTCATCCTCACGCTTCCTCTTTTCGGTGTCACTTTTCCTCTGTGACCTTTGCCTAACAGCATCCAAGGTAAGGGACAATGAAATGTCCGTTACTGACCGAAAAGTAGTTGGTCTCGAGGCTTTCACATTCGCCTTAATCTCCGGTTCCAACCCTCCAATGAAACGAGCTATACGTTTAGGCTCCGGAGTTACCAAGTAGGGAACTAACCTCGACAAAGTGTTGAAACTGGTTAGGTAGGCCTGACAGTCAAGGTTCTTCATGACCAGCGCCAGGAAGTCAGATTCAATTCTCTCAACCTCATGTTGAGGGCAGAAATTTTCTTTGATTTGTGCCATGAACTGCTCCCAGGTCATGTTGTATAACGGAACCTTTCCTGTAGCCTGGATCAATGATCTCCACCAGGCTAGGGCTTCTCCTTTGAACGACTGTGAGACAAACTTCACAATATCCCTTTCATGGCAACCACTAATATCCACCACAGTATCCATTTCATCCATCCACGTCATGCAATCCACAGCTCCTTTTTCTCCATTGAAGTCTCTGGGTTTGCACGACACAAAGTATTTATAGGTGCACCCTCTATTACGGGGTCCTTGATCCTGAATGACCCTCTGGGATGGAATACTCCTTCGGTTTGACGAGTGGTGAGAATTACTGTTGTGGGCAGTGTGGGTCCTGGAAGGTGTTCTAGTGTGTGATGCAGAATGGGTCCTCGTATGGGTACCACTTGATCCATGGTTTTGTCTATCCATAGCTCTATTAACCGCATTGTCTATCATAGCTTGCAATTCTGCACCTGCTACGTTCCCAGGGGCATTATCAGGCACTATTCCTGGGTGACTGTTGACCTCGTTTGAGTCTGCCATGTATTTTGAACTGTAACATGTTGACAATAATTTATTGGTGAGTTTATTATAGAATTGCCTTTCATGGCAATTTTTATTAACCGCGGTAAACATAGACCATATATGGTTAATTTATTTCTCACATTTATTTAGGATTTTTAAAATAATTTATCCTAATTATAAAACAATAACAGTTTTATTAGCACATAAGGCCTAGTCACAGGGACAATTTAAATTATAAGCTATGAATTCAGAAGAATCAAGGCTTTTTAAGGTTTGAACCAAGTTCATTACCTTTTTCAGACAGGGTCACAGACTATTACTGTCTTTTGTCTCATATGAAAATGAGAAGGGCCCGTAGGCATTATATTACCACGTATGGTTAAAATATGATCATCTTAATTGATGATGTAAACCTAGGATTCAGAGATCATTAAACTAGGTTAGGAATCTTTTAAAGAATTCCTTTATAATATGACGTATGTGATTTTAACGAATCACTTCTGTCAGGAGTGTTAACATGTTTTAAGATGTTAACAGGAAATTGAATCTTTTAGACAGGTCTTACCATTTTGGCCCGGTCTTATATTTGACACGTGGCTAGGTTTCACACTTCTAAGATCCTTAATTAATTAATTTCATAGGCAGATTAATTTAAAAGGAATGATTTTAATTTATTTCATTTTATACATTATATATGCACATATGGCAATTATGAAATTTATAAAACAAACATTCCATTAATCTATTATACTATTACACACAGCCCTAAACGGGTCTTTTACTAATAATAAACTTACCCACGCAGGGGTTTAAACCAGGACATGCCCACGCAGGGGTCTTACAGAAAGATGTGCCCACGCAGGGGCTAAAATAGAAACAAGTCCTCGTATGGGACTAAGTACAAAAGGTAGATGTCCACGCAGGGACTACATACACATACAAATAATAAATGTCCACGTAGGGACTTGATTTTTAAAGTAGACATACATACACAAAGGATTTACTGATCCTTCTTACTCTTTCCCTTGATTAAGTTCGTCAAGGTCTTGAACATCCCCTGGTTACGCCGTCGGTCTTCCCGCGCCTCATGCCGCACCGCTCTAATACTTTGTAGGATCTCCTGATGCTGAGGTGGCGACATCTGTAGAGACGGCGGGGGTTGTTGGTAGTACGGGGGTTGTGTAGGCATTTGATATCCTTGTGCTGGGTAGCCTACTCCCCAAGGAGCTCCATACGGTCCTTCCGGGTTAAGGGCGTTGTAATTAGCTGCTACCAAATACGGGTCGGCTTCAGCGTATCCGAGGTTAGGGTGAGTCGGTGGATCAAACGGGTTGTACATCGAAGGACCCGTGTATGCCGGTATCTGGTTATCAAACCCTATTGGTGGCGGTTGCTGCGCGACGGGGTTTGATGGTCCACCCATTTGTGGCTCTTCTGGAAGCGGCTGATAATTTCTGCCACTTGATTGTAGAGGAGAGCTGAAATGAAACTCCTCTGTTCGTGTGGACATCCGGGCTCCGGATCTCCTATGTCTTCGCGGCTGTGGAGGCGCCGGCTGAACTGGTGGCGGTGGAGGCGGTGGCGTAACTGCCTCAAACTGGTGATTCCCAGAGGAATCTTGATGATGCTGCTGATGCTGCTCATGCGGCGAAGAATAGTGAGGTTGTGGTTGCTCATGCGGCGACGAATGGTGAGAAGGTGTGTAATACCATTCGTGCCTAGTAAAGATAGCCTGGAAGCTATCTGGACCATTATAGGGTGGTCCTTGGTAAATGGAACTATCCGAGACCTCTATTGGGTGGTTGGGAGTTCCTGATGCGGGCATTTCGGGGTCGTCTTCCTCATCCATATCGTTTCCCCCAGAAAAGTGGTCCTCCGGCCCCAATGGGTTAAAACCCACTGGTTCTTGTATATAATCCGCCGGGTTGAACTGGCCTTGAAAGATTGGAGTGGGGTCTCCAAAAGGACGGTGCGACATAGATCGCTGTAACGGTATGTGTGAATGGTGAGGGTCTCTAGGCTCATTTTCTGAATGTGGCCCATAGGAGTCTTGAGCGGGAGTCGTAGAGCTGTTTGAAACCGACCGTCTTGCCGGTTGAAATAGACCTCTCTGATTCCGCCGAGTACCGTCACTCTCGGCGGGGATAGGAGCTTGAGTATTGGATGGTCCAGCTTCATGGTCGTTGGGGGCGGTGGTCGGCCCCTTTCCTCCTCGTCCTCTCATACGTAAAAATCTTGGAGGCATTTTCTCTGTTATACCTGTCAACAAAACATAAGATAACAAATAACAGAATATAAAGTTTTAAAGAACAAAACAAAAACCGAATAGGGTGGAATTTGTCTTATGTTATAAGTCTAGACTCGAAAGTTTAAATATGTGCAATTGTGTAACTGAGATTAAACACAAAAGGCTAGTGTTTAATTCACTCAGAGTTGGCTCTGATACCAACCTGTCACACCCCGGATTTCCACGTGTCACCGGTGGGCCCGGTGGGGGAGTATCGTGACGTGGTTGGCAACATAATAGTCAAACAACACAATATTTAAATGCACAGCGGAAGCAATATATAGATTTAATTCAACCAAACGATATTGTAATATGAAGTATCACAAATAGTCGAATATAATCCACAGGTAGATCAAAATTAAAAAGGAAACAAATGTTCAACAGATATGACATCAAAGCTGGCGAGACTTAATGTGGATGCTAGGAGACAAGCCAGCCTATTTCGCGTAGTACCTGCACTCAATCTTTTTAAGAAAATACGTCAGTTTACACTGGTAAATACAATCAACTGACTCATTTTGAAAAGAGTTTAAGAAATGCATTTAAGGCACAAGGCACAAATATTTTATAACTTGGGATAATTATTTAATATATAAGCTTGTAAAGGATTTACATGTTTCTTATGCGTTCAGTAGCCCGGATCGAGCCGGGTTAAAGATCAATTAACACACCACTTTAATTATGAGACACTACAGGTGTACGCCTACACCTGAGTGCTAAGGTCGTGGCCATTTCGTAAAATGATGCCAGGGATATCCGGGACACGGTCATTAACCCCCCAAAGGCTTTAAGCAACAAAACAAATTAAACGGAGTCATCTCAATAATTTAACCATAACAAGATTAAATATTCGACGCCCGACCAAGCGGTATTTTATATACCTTACCCAAGCCCGTATAGGGAAATAAGTTAAAAGTATTTACCTGAGCAAGTATAGTTCAAAATCAGCGAGTGCGGTATCTTTTACTGGTTCTCCTAATCTGGAACGAAGGTTTATAACAACCTATTAGAATCCTAACGGGTCTTTAGTTAAGCTTACGCTTAGACCGGTTAGTTTTAAAGATACGGTTCGTACGCACGATTAAGCGAAGACCGGATAGAATGTGATTTAGACCCGACAAGTTTGAAGACTTGTTTAATATGGGTATATGATACACATTCTGGATTTTGAGAATAAACCGATAAGGTTTGACCCGTTTCGGCTAATTTATGTAAACTAGTTACATAAACCGAACCGAACGCGCATAATGCATAACGGGTAACCGAAAGGGTCGCGAACAGGTTTCCTAAGTTAATACGCTTTAAATATGTGGTGATATCATTATGATATCTTCCATAATGCCCATAACGAGTTTAATCCCTAAATACGCCCCGTAGGGGTATTTTGGTCATTTTAAGGGTTATAAAAGAGATTTATAATACCTCTGAGATACGGGTCTGATTTAATCAGAAAAATATCTTAACTTAACAGGTTATGTCTAATGGTATTAAGTCTTACGTGGCAAAATGGTTTTAATACTAAACTACGCGTTTAATACGCGTATAAAGCCGTTTTAAGCGACGTACGGGTTAAAATACCAATCTGAGTTTTCTAATCAGCAAAACAGGTTCAAAATACTATATTTATTATTTTAAATCAGTGGCAATTGGATTGGTATCAATCGGGTTTGTAAAACTCGTTTTATGGCTTAAAAGGGCATATTCGGTGTTAACCGAATCAATGCGATAAGCCTAGCTTAAGACCAGCTTAAAAATAATTAAAAATCTCCAAAAATCCTAAAATATTATTTAACATCAGCGGGTATTAGTTTTGGTACCGAAAATCGGGTTTAGATAGGCTATGCGTTAATCGCGCCGTTTAATTAATAAAAAGCTTATTATTTACGCAAATGCGCATATCTCCTAATCTAGACCTCCGCTTGACGTGAAAATTTACGTACATGCTAAATAATCAGTAACTAAGATTATTGCATTTCCACATTTTCAAAATACTCGTTATAAGGTCATAAGGGCGTTATGGTCCACTTTAAGCGATTAACGGAAACGTGTGCATGCAACGGATAATCAACGAAACAAGTATAGAGACTTATACTAACATGCAACCCAATCCTAATGAGACTTTAAGGTATGTCTAATACCAACTAAAACGGGTCAGAACCGAAGTCAATGCAAAAGTCAAGGTTTTGCGCCTTTCGGTTCCGAACCGGGTTTAAATAGAAATTTGTCGAGTCGGGCAAGCGCAAACAAGTTTTTATACTTATTACCAAGTTATATTAAGGTTAGAACAAGTTACACGCCTTACGGATTGCATTTCATGCATTAAATCATAAATGTCAATTCTGTTGACTTTTTCGGTCAACGTTTGACCCGACAAACGACCTAGTTAGGTCTGGAATTGGTACTTGCCCTTATAAGGGTTTAATACCCATATAATTACCTATCTAATGGTACTTTTAATTCGGGTTACGACTGAGCTATCGATAACCAAACCCGAAGTCAACCGTTTAATACGATATGTTGACTTTTAAGCTAAAAACTAAACTAGAATTAATTTAGAAGGGATTAGAGACTTACTAGATGATTAGAGGATGACTAGGAAGGCTCTTGATCAGTTGCAAGCTCTCCAATAATCAGAATGCTTGGAAATGAATTGTGAATGAAAGTGGTGAATGAATGGGTCTTTATATACAAGTTCCATGCACCATAAGCAAGTGACAACCAAGTCTAAGGCCTTCCACAACTGATCAACACATGTAAGTAGCATGTAGGGGTGTCTAAGGGCCATGAATGTGCAAGGAAAACCGGCTATGGAGGTCACAATCGCACAAAACAGCCAACAGCAAGTTCTGCTGTCGCTGGGCGCACCCTCGCGTAGCGCGAGGGGCCGTCGCGCTACGCGACGCCCTAGTCTGACCAGAATTTTGTTGTTTGTTGTTGGATCGAAAGGGCAGCCGTTATAATTGACTTGTTGACTTAAATTATCAGTAGGGGCCTTCAATAAGTGTCTAATACTGTAACATACCCTACCATCATCCCTTGTTTCAATTTATTGCATTTACAAGACCCGAAAATAACGGTTTATCGTTCATTTCATCATGGGACCTCATCATGCATTATCAAGTCCATTATTGTGAACCCTTTTCTGAATTGAGGGTATATTAGATGTATATAACATTTAATCGGGTCTTGGGATTTATTATTGAGGTGTTCAGAGGTAACAATTTAACATGACGCCACTTTAAATCCTACCGAAAACATCTTTATTATATCCGGGTTTCCAACGCGTTTTTGTCTTACATGACACGTGTCGTTTTAATATTAACCCGAAATTTGCGAGGTGTTACACCTAGCCACAAACTTTTATTTATTTATTTTTAATTATATTCTCAAAATTAAATATCTTAAAACTTAAAATTTAAAATTAAATAACTTAAAACATTACATTACATATAATTAAAACTTAAACTTAAAACATTACATAAAGAGTTAATTACATAGTTAGTCCCTGTGGTTTGCATAAAATAACATACTTAGGTACTAATAGTTTAAAATCACCTTCTAGAGTATTAACTTTTCATTTTGTAACGTTTGGAGGTATTAACTTCTAGGGTAGTAACATAGGTAGTCCATGTGGTTTGCACAAAATAACATACTTAGGTACTAACAGAATGTGATTTTAAGCCTACAAATAACCTTAATACCCCCAAACGTTACAAAATGAAAAGTTAATACCCTAGAATGTGATTTTAAACTATTAGTATCTAAATATGTTACTTTGTGCAAACCACAGGGACTAACTATGTAATTAACTCTTACATAAACTTACAACATTACACATAATTAAAACTTAAAATTTAAAACATTACATTAAATTAAAATCATAAACCTAAAAATTTATAGATTAAACATAGTTCGCAAGAATGTGCCACGCCGCTACGTGGGTGAAATCCTCGTCGAAGTGGTGCTTGTAGTCGATACAAGCAACTTGAATAAGCTCGTCCTCTGAGAGCTCGTTGTTGGGGTTTGGCACATTGAAGAATGTGGCATAAAATCTAGAAATCTGGTAACGGATGTGGGTGAATCGTTAATCTGATTTATTCGCAGTTCGGTTCGTGTCACCCACATAGGTTGCAAGTAGCCCGTGCACCCGACTCCAAAAGGTGGACCGTCTCGTAGGAGATGTGGGTTCGTATTGGATCGCTACATAAGATAACGTCAACGCAAGGTCTTCTTCTTCCGTCCATGGGTTTGCCAATGGATTGTGAATGTGAAATATTGAAAATGGTTGGTGAATGTGAATATAAAATGTAGAGAATTATGTGGTTTGGTTGTGCGGTATGGATGGTTTTATATAGTGAGGTGAATAAATTATTTGAAAAGAATTATTTTTTTTAATTGACTAAACGGTCAAAAAATCATTCAAACAGTCATTTTTTTCTCGATGTTTGCGATGGTTAGCGGGTAAGAGAGCTGGCCCAGCCAACCCGCATGGGTGGCGGCGGTGTGCTGGCCCGGGTAGCAACTAGTGGGAGCCAACCCGTATATTGCCCTGGCCTCACATAAACCCTAGACTTTTAAGTCATCTTAATTATTTTTAAGCTTATAAAATACGAAAGTTATGGTGATCTCTACCCTCTCATAGATAAAATGTTAAAATGTGATCTCATAGATAAAGATTAAAATTAATGTGATTCACCACTAATTAGTAAGAAGTTCATACTGATATAAACTCTTGATACCAAGAAGTGGATGTAAGAGTGTTGATACCAACTTAACACCCACCTAAACTACCTATAAATATTTGTGTTTCATGTTTGATTGTTCTTTCATTTTAAACTTGTTCAAAATAACTTTTCAACATACAAGTTCTATAAATGAAATATATTCTCAACAAACAATGACCTTACAAAACTGGTCATATATTTAAAAAATAACTTGTTCACCCCACTTTAGGTTCTAACAATTAGTACCCCACAGCAGGTTGCTATAATTTTTTCAAAATTATTATTACTAACATTTGTTCTTACAAATTTTTTGAGTTAGATCCATGGAATTAAACCGAAATTTTAGTCTTTGACCACACTACCTATGTTAATATGGTATAACTTCTTACATTGAAAAAAATATATGAATACATTTTAAAAGTCATAGATTATGAAATGGATTGAATAGTAGAAGAAAATGATTTTAAAAGAAAATGAAATGTCATACTCAACGGAGAGAGTACGGTCGATGCATGAACTAGTCGGGGATCTATCGTGTAACGAGTGTTCGATTTCAAATGTCAAGAATAGAAAGATGTCACCACTTGACTATAAATTATGTGTTTATCACTTAATTTCGGTCCCATGAGACATTGGTTACCAATTTTATTTGTTTGCTAAGCCCTTGGAATAGGATAATTTTGATGATGAACATTTAAATGAAGTGGACAAGTAAAGGTTATATTTATCGTTAAAGACTGGTTTTGAAAAGACAAACCATAAAGCAAAGGCTAAAATAAAAATAAAAATAAAATAAAAATAGTGTGGAGAAACATATAGATATTAAAGGAAATTACACTACAAACGAAAATTAAGTTCAATTAGCATTTATGCTTTCTTTTTTATTTTTTAGAACAGTAATTACCATTTATGTAACCTCCACTTATTAAAATTTGAGAAAATTACCAATCTAGCCAAGACTTTAATCAAATTACCAATCTAGCCACCTCATGCCTCCTTGGAAGGCCACTCAAGCATGGGATGAGTCCTTGGGGAGAAACCCAATAAAAAATAGACATGTGGCCACAGACGCATGGGATGAGTCTGCGGACGCATGAGATGAGTCTTTCAAACATGGGATGAGTCTTTCAAGCATGGGATGAGTCCGCGGACGCATGGGATGAGTCCGCAGACGCATGGGATGAGTCTTTCATGTTTGGGATGGGATGAGTCTTTCCACGTGTCAGTTGGGGATTGGCGGACGCAATACTTGGCCATGCAGACGCATCAGAAGACTTGGGATCTGTGAGTGGCCTTCCAAGGACGCTTGAGGTGGCTAGATTGGTAATTTGACTTTTTTCTTGGCTAATTTTGTAATTTTCTCATAAAATTTACATATTGAAAATGCTATGCGAGTATGTGAAATAGTTTGACACATAATCTTGCTTATATATTTACATACTTGGGATTTGTCTAGATCAGATTTGAATGCTTTCTAAAATTTCATGTGCTTAAAATTATATAAATGCAAACTTGAACAAATCGACCGTGATAATTTAGTGTGTGCATTTACCATACATACAAAGACAAGTTATAAAAGTCGGCGGCAATAGTTTTCAAAGGTGGTTGGCCAAAAGTGGCGGCCACCTTCTTTCTTTCTGTCTTTTTTTTTTTTTTTTTTATAAAATAGTTATTTATAGGTCCTACCAAATTACGATTATATCCTCTGTTTAAAATTACGATCTTGCCCCAAGTTAGAAATTAAATTTAAGCTTTGCCTCCAGCTTATATTTACGTAATAGTGTTGGCCCATTATTGGCTGAAGTGGGCGGCTAACGTAATAGTGCCAGACAGCTGCCTGGCACTCCTCTATTGCCCAATAAATTTACGCTTTTATCCCGCTTTAAAATTACGATTTTGCCATCAGTTTAACAATATGTTTTTGCCCCCACATAAAAATAAATTTACGTTTTTACTCCCAGCTAAATATTTAAATTTTTCCCTCGGTTCAAAATTACGATTTTGCCCCGTTTAAATTTACACTTTTGCAATTAGTTTTTTTTCCCTTAAACTTAGGATTTTGCAATCAGTTCAAAGTTATGTTTTTACCCGCACTTAAAAATAAATTAACGTTTTGCTCCCAGTTAAAAATTTCAATTTTGCCATCAGATAAAAATTACGATTTTGCCCCGTTTAAATTTACAGATTTGTCATTAGGTTTTTTTCTCACAGCTACGTTACAAATTTACCCTCAACTTAAATTTACATTTTCTCCATCGTTTTTGTTTGTTTTCCTGGTTAAATTACAATTTTGCCCCGAGTGTAAAATTACAGGCATGCCGGCAGCTATCTGGCACTCCCCAATTGGTTCATTTAATTTACGCTTTTATCCCTGAAATAAAATTATGATTTCGCCCTCAGTTAAAAATTACGTTTTTCCCATGGTTTTAGTTTTTTTCAGCAAAACTATAATTTTTTTTTGTTTTCATTGGTTAACTCCATTTAATTTTTTCCCGTGTCAAGGAGCTGCCTAACACTCGCTCATTAGTCCTGAAAAAATACAGTTTTGCTCTTAGCCCAAAATTACGGTCTTATTATCGTTTTATTTTTTTTTCTAGCAAAATTATAGTAGTGTTTTTTTAATCGATTGAGAATTATTCGGCCATCGCCCCGCAACGCGGGCGGGGCAACCACTAGTATAAGGACAAATATCATAAGAAACCAACTTATTTTCTGTTTTTTTCTCGCAAAAATGTCTCCACTTTTGTTTTGCATATGAAAATTCCTCTACTTGGCATTTTTGTACATAATTCTATAATCTAACAAATGTAAAGGACATTAACAGTGAAATACAATTATTTAAACATAAGGTACAATTAAAATATATTGCTTCTCTAAAGGTTTGCAAGTGTCAAAAGTAAAAGGTTTAAGAAATGTTTTTTTATTGTGCTTTTTATTTTACTATTTTAAAATTACTTTTTTATAACATTTTATTCTATTCTATTCTATTCTATAATCTAACAAATGTAAAGACATTAACAGTGAAATACAATTATTTAAACATAAGGTACAATTAAAATATATTGCTTCTCTAAAGGTTTGCAAATGTCAAAAATAAAAGGTTTAAGAAATGTTTTTTTATTGTGGTTTTTATTTTACTATTTTAAAATTACTTTTTTATAACAATTTTTATACTAAAATTACTTTTAAACATATTGTATTTTTTTATAACTATTAAGATACATTTTTTATAAAATTTTAAATACATCATTATGATATGCTTAAAACCGAGTTGTGAATAATAATTTACAAGTGATCACATACGTATATGTCATCAACGTTATGTTGTGATTTCGTTTTATTAAAGTGACGAGTTTACCTTTTTCGCTATTTTAGCAAAATAATATAATGTTTTATAAATTTCGCATATTCGTTACGACATGCTTATTATTATCTAGAATTTGATAAAAAAAATATTATTTGAACTTATCAAATGTAGTTATTTTTTGTTCCTTCCTTGAAAACTAGACCAATACCAAATAACAATGGTACATGTACCATATTCATTTTTAGTGATTTTCTTAATGTGCCAAACAACATTGTTACGGTAACGGTACCGTAATGCGTCGAACTGATGCCGGCCAAACAACATTGTTACCGATACTTATATAGTAATGAATCAAACCGATATGGACTGAAAACCCGCAGCGAAGCGCGGGAATTCCACTAGTTTATGACAAAAAAAAGTTATAAATTCTAAATAAAGTGGTATACATTGTGTATGAAAAAGTATAAATTAATATTATTGAGGGAGGATCTGTTGAACAGTTCTGTTTAAACATAATGGAAAACATGAATAACATACCTGTTACAGCAGACAGACCAGCAGAGAATCCAGTCAGAGATGCAGCCATTGAGTTCGACATACTTGTTAGGATGATCTGGTTCCTCCTTAGGGTGTAAGATGATGATGGTGATGAACCGAAACAAGGGAGGTTTCGGTTGGGAGAGAGAGCCGAGATTGTGATGTTATGAGGGTTGTGTAATGTGTAATTGTCTAACTTGTGTAACCCTTTAACTCTCTACTAATCTCCTTATATATACACCCAAGAGGAAACCTAATTAGTTAATAAGGCTTATATGGTCCATCAACAATTACCAACTAATTATTAATAGGTTATTAATATATTTTGATCTATGTAATATAAATGATTATAATGGCTACAAGATTAAATATTATAACAATAATATATTTAATCTCACATTCTCCCACTTAGCCATGTAATCATTTATCATAAGTATTAGATGATACAGTCGTTGAATCATTCTCCCACATAATAAGGCTTATATGGTCCATCAACATTCTCCCACTGGCCAGGAGTTAACACTTATTTTAGCCTTAAACCAAAAACTATAGCAGAGAAATACAGTCGTTGAATCATCATTCGACTCAGGACCCCCATTAGTCATACTATAGCCTCAATTTAAAACCTAATAGTTATGATCAAAATACGCATAAGCCCTTTAGCGTCTGATTTGTATTTATATTTGTCTATATGTCATTACACCGGCAGAACATATGTTAGAGACATACAAAATCAAACTGAGGAAATTTTATTAATTAAAACATAAGCTAGTACAATATGCCATTAAATAAGGTCTTTAGTAAGTCCCATATTCGATACATGTTCTTCGAAAACTTTAGGTGGGAGACCTTTAGTCATCGGATCCGCAAGCATATCTTTAGTACTAATATACTCAATACAAAGATTATTTTCCTCAACTCGTTCACGTACGAACAAATATTTTGTATCGAGATATAAACCAGCTCCAGTCGAACTGTTACTGTTCGAGAAACTAACGGCAGCTGAGTTATCAAAGTAAAGCTTCAATGGTCTAGTAATGGAATTAACGATTTTGAGTCCAGTGATCACATTTCTAAGCAACATTACATGACAGGTTGCGTTGTAAACAGCAATGTATTCTGCCATCATTGTGGAAGTTGTAGTTAACTGTTGTTTATGACTCTTCCATGAGATAGGTCCGCCTGCTAACATAAAGATGTAGCCCGAAGTGGATTTCTTGTCATCTTTGCATTTGGCAAAGTCAGAATCAGAATAACCTACCACTTCTAAGTGATCACTTCTTCTATAAGTCAGTTTATAGTCTTTTGTCCCTTGCAGATATCTAAGGACCTTCTTAGCTGCTTTCCAGTGATCTAGGTCAGGATTAGTCTGATAACGTCCTAGCATTCCAGCAATATAAACGATATCTGGGCGAGTACAGACTTGAGCATACATCAGGCTCCCGACTACTGATGCGTAAGGTATCAGGCTCATTTGCTCCTTTTCAACCTCTGTTGTCGGACAATGGAATGAACCGAAAACATCTCCCTTAACTACTGGAGCGACGGAGGGTTTGCACTATTGCATGTTGTAACGTGTAAGGACACGATCTATGTAGGTCTTTTTGAGACAATCCTAAGATCCCTTTGTGTCTATCTCGGTGAATTTCAATGCCAATGACGTAAGAAACATCTCTGAGATCCTTCATGTTGAAGTTATGCGAGAGTAACCGCTTCGACTCATGCAACATGTCTAAACTATTACTTGCCAATAGAATATCATCTACGTAAAGGACATGTATAGTAAAATTACTCTCACTCATCTTGAGGTAGGTGCATTGCTCCACTTGATTCTTCATAAAACCTTGTTTCTTCATGACTTCATCAAACTTGAGGTACCATTGACGTGATGCTTGTTTTAACCCGTAAATGGATTTCTTCAACTTACAGACTTGATGCTCCTGACCTTCAGGTTTAAAGCCTTCAGGTTGTTTCATGTAAACATCTTCATCTAAGTCTCCGTTAAGGAAAGCAGTTTTGACGTCCATCTGATGCAGCTCCAAATCAAAATGAGCTACTAGGGCCATAACGATCCTTAATGAATCTTTACGAGAGACCGGTGAAAACGTCTCTTGATAATCAATTCCCTCTTTCTGAGTGTAGCCCTTTGCAATCAGTCTCGCTTTGTAGCGTTCAACGTTCCCATTCGGATCCAGTTTTGTTTTGAACACCCATTTACAACCTACAGTTTTAACACCGTTGGGTAATTCTACCAAATCCCAAACGTCATTTTTCTTCATGGATTCAAGCTCATCAATCATTGCTTTATTCCATTCAGAAGACTGATCACTGCTAATGGCTTCATTATAAGAGGTAGGATCATTGAGCTTTCCAGCATCCATTTCAGTCAGGTAGGTAACATAATCATCCCAATTAGTAGGCCGTCTTTGCCTAGATGACCTCCTGAGTTGATTATCGGGTTCAGCGTTGTCTTGGTTTTGAGCGTTTGATGTGCCTTCGTTATGAGGTATTATGGGTTCTGATTGTGGAGATGGAATTTGTGCAGTGGTTTCAGGTGCAATTGTTGTATTGGGTACAAGAGGAGTAAACGGAGTATTGGTAAGCGACGAGTCTCCCCCCCCCCCCGCGTCTTGTACTTCTTGCAATTCTTCGTAAGGGTTGGTACTGCTCCCACTGACCTTGAAATCCTCCAGGAACGCAGCACGCTTGGTTTCAACAATACGGGTGACATGGGAAGGACAATAGAAACGATAACCCTTTGAATGATTAGGATACCCGATAAAGAAACAGGTAACTGTTTTAGGGTCAAGTTTCCTTAGGAAAGGATTATAGAGTTTTGCTTCAGCAATGCAGCCCCATACTTTCATATATTTAAGACTCGGTTTCCTTCCTGTCCAAAGTTCATAAGGAGTTTTAGGGACAGACTTAGAAGGAACTCTATTGAGTATATGAACAGCTGCTTTTAACACTTCAGTCCAGAGGAATAATGGTAAATTAGTGTTGGCTAACATACTGCGCACCATGTTCATAAGGGTACGATTTCTTCGTTCAGCGACACCGTTCTGCTGAGGTGTACCAGGCATGGTGTATTGGTTCACAATCCCCTGGCCCTTACAAAACTCATAAAATGGACCAGGAGCTTGACCCATATCAGTATGTCTTCCATAATATTCACCGCCTCTATCTGATCTCACAACTTTAATCTGACGATCTAATTACTTTTCAACTTCAGCTTTATAATCTTTAAAAGTTGTAAGAGATTCAGACTTTTCCTTAATGAGATACAAGTACATGTAACGAGAATAACCATCAATGAAAGTGATAAATGAAGTATGTCCTGTTATGCCAGCGATTTGGTAGGGACCACTAATGTCAGTGTGAATGAGTTCTAATATATTAGAGCTCCTAGTGGCACCTTTCTTATTCGCTAATGTCATTTTTCCTATAAGACATTTGACACATGTTCCAAAATCAGTGAAATCGAGAGGAGGTAAGACTTCATCCTTTACGAGACGATTTAATCGTTCTCTTGAGATGTGGCCTAGACGTTGATGCCACAACATAGATGAAGTCTCTAAGTCTCGTATTTTTTCATCTTTGTGAGTGATTCATTAATATTATATGACAACAAAGATTTGGAAAAATTATCATCTAGTTCTAATCTATAGAGACCACCATCTAGAATGCCAGTACTATAAACAACGGAATCATAGAGAATAGAGAGCTTGCGATGATGATGGGAAACAACAAAACCGCCAATGTCTAACTTTGGTCCTGATACAAGGTTCCGAGTTACCTCAGGAACATATAAGGTATCATAAAGTTTAATACATAAACCAGTTTTCAAAATAATTGTAATGTTCCTATGGCCTTCACTTCTAATTCCCGATCATCCCTAACTTTAAGTGTTCTTTGGTTTCTTCCCAGCTTCCGGATTGAAAGGAATCCCTGAGTAGAGTTGGTTACATGAACCATAGAACCAGAATCAAACCACCAAGAATTAGCAGGAACATTTAAATTAAAAGACTCAAGTATCATGAAGAAATCGTTACCTTTCTTAGCCAGCCACTCCTTGAAGTCAGGGCATTCCTTTTGCTTATGTCCTTTTTTCTTACATAACTTGCAGTAGGGTTTGCCTAAGGAGCTCTTAGAGCTGGAAGGTGCACTTGTATTAGGATTTGGCTTTTGAACTTTAGAAGCATCCTTTCTTTGATGATTGTGCTTCCTCTTCTTAGAGTTGGAGGTGGTGAAGTTAGCAACATCAGTAGTGCGATCCATCTTCATACGCTCTTCCTCATGTACGCACATAACGACCAGCTCACTCATCGTCCATTTATCCTTCTGAGTGTTGTAATTGATCTTGAATGCTTCATAGGACGAGGGAAGCGAAGTGATGATGAAGTGAACAAGAAAACCATCACTGATTTCCATCTCTAGCCCTTTAAGCTTATTGGCCATGTCATGCATCATCATGATGTGTTCGCGAATGCCGCTCCTCCCATCATACTTAGTCATCACCGGCTTGAGGATAAGAGTGCTAGCGTGTGCTTTTGATGTTCCTTTGAATTGAGCCTCCACAGAAGCCATGTAGGTTTTAGTATCTTCAGAATGTTCCTTTGAATTGAGCCTCCACATAAGCCATGTAGGTTTTAGTATCTTCAGAATCAGGAATAGCTCCTCTAATTGCATTATGAATGGACTGCTTCATGAACATGAGAGATATGCGGTTACACCTAGTCCATTTTTCATGAACTATCTGCTCAGCAACAGTACTTTGAGTGGTAAGATCCGCTGGCTTATTCTCTCTAAGAGCATAATCGAAGTCTAGTAATCCAAGTGTAAGCATGAGGGCATCCTTCCATTCAGCAAAGTTATCACCAGTCAAAGGTGGAATCCCACAATTGGGTGCTGATAGTGGAAATAAGATGAGCAAGTTATGATACTAAGAAAGAAGTCCTAATGTGATCTAAGGGCATGTTATACTAAGGCAGGCATAAATAATGACCATTTTAATTATGAAGTTGTGATATTGTCTATTACTAACATCAAAATAATAGACTTGGTAAAATTCTACTTAAACGAAGACAAATCAGCTTTGGCCAGAAGTGTAATCATTTAAGTATGTGTGCAAAGTAATCGTGACAAATCAGCTTTGGCCAGAAATGAGACAATCACTTTAGTTATGCACTTGTCAAGCATGCAAAACATAAATGAATTAAATCAGCTTTGGCCAGAATTAAGACATTTCACGTTTGTAATACATACTCAACATAGCTTTTATAATACTTGAACAATAAATAGATGTATTAAATCAGCTTTGACCAGAAATGATACATCAGAAGCTCCTTCAAGTTAAGCTATTTTGGTTTTGTAAAAGTTATCTGATTCTGATTAGTTAATTAATTGTTTACAAAACCAAGTATTTAATAGCAAACCACCTGTTAGCGCGGATCGAACTGAGTTATGAGATCTTGAGTCAGGTCTCGACTGAGTTATGAGATCTCGAGTCAGTTATGAGATCTCGAGTCACAACCTTGTTGTTTCGAGTCGGAACCATGGTCTCGACTACTGTATTTTATGAGATCTCGACTCATAATGAGGTCTCCAGTCGCAACCACGGTCTCGAGTTGTGAAGATTGAAGCCCTTAGTCAAAAACCTCAGTGGTCTCGAGTCGAGACTGTTGTCTCGAGTTGTAAAGTTTTGAGAACCTGATGATTTCGAGTCAAGACCTTGTGGTCTCGAGTCGAGACTGTTGTCTCGAGTTGTAAAGTTTTGAGAACCTGATGATTTCGAGTCAAGACCTTGTAGTCTCGAGTCGAGATCTGATGGTCTCGAGTCGTAATATGATGGTCTCGAGTCGTAATCTGATGGTCCCGAGTCCACTGTTAACAGCTGTTTTGTGATGATAACTGAAAACTCGAAATTTTAGGGATTGTGGGATAGTGTTTCCTGTTTTATTGTTGATCTAAACTTATCAAAGATTTCAAAAATTATAACTTGTTATCTATTAACAGTTTTCGGAAATTTTAATAAATAAAATTCAGATCAAAACAGTAAAAAACACCCACTAATCCAAATCATATTCCAAAACTTAAGGAATTTTCGAGTTTTTTCTTAGAACAAGTGATGAACCCTAGAAAAATAAAACATAATTCTGGGATCCGAAACCTTAATTTTAAGAGTTTTATTAACAGATTTCGGATATTAATTTACCCATATTGGTTTCGGGTGACATGATTAACCACCTTTTTTCTTAAAATACTGATTTCGGCTCAAAGAAAACCGAAAACAGCCGTGATTTATATGGCTTTAAAATTTTCTGTTTTCCAGATTTTAATCCCAGAATAATGGATACGAAAACAGAACTGATTTATCAACATATGCTCTGATACCACATGTTGAACAGTTCTGTTTAAACATAATGGAAAAATGAATAACATACCTGTTACAGCAGACATGCCAGCAGAGAATCCAGTCAGAGATGCAGCCATTGAGTTCGACATACTTGTCAGGATGATCTGGTTCCTCCTTAGGGTGTAAGATGATGATGGTGATGAACCGAAACAAGGGAGGTTTCGGTTGGGAGAGAGAGCCTAGATTGTGATGTTATGAGGGTTGTGTAATGTGTAATTGTCTAACTTGTGTAACCCTTTAACTCTCTACTAATCTCCTTATATATACACCTAAGAGGAAACCTAATTAGTTAATAAAGGTAATATGGTCCATCAACAATTACCAACTAATTATTAATAGGTTATTAATATATTTTGATCTATATAATATAAATGATTATAATGGCTACAAGATTAAATATTATAACAATAATATATTTAATCTCACATGATCGTGAAAAATAGGTGTGAGTAGTGTTCATGTAAGCAGTGGTGAAGCTTGAAATTTTCGACCGTAGGGTCGAAAACGTATACACCTAAAAATTATAAAATTGGGGGTCGAAAACGTATATACCTAAATATAGTCTCGTGGTTTGAAATTAAAAAAAAATTAAAAAACTCAATATAGTCCTAGGGAAAAAAAAGTCAACGGATTAAGACTATGATTTTCGCCAAACCACAAATACAAAAACCATAATCAACTCTAGTTGAAATGAAAAACAATTTGATTTCCACGTTATTTGACGACTAAAGATTGAAAACTTTTCATATCAATCGAAGGTTCAATATTGCTAAATTTTTGCCCAATTTCGACCCTTGGGCCTTGAGGCCTAAACAAGAAAAATTCAGTTTAAAAAAGCCCAGTATTCACAATGTTTTTATTGGGCCTTTGAACCAACTGTTCAGCTGTCTCTATCACTCGGGCTGGATTGAGTCACCATCGTAAATTGGCTGCAAAAAACATTACAAGAAAAAATTACACTGTCACCTTAAAATCTAGAAAAAAATAAGTTAAAAACAAATATTATGAATAATAACATTAAATAACAATAATAATGATAATAATTGTTTTTTTAACGGCAAATTTGGACCACTGGAGTATTATCGTGCCACCAACGAAACCACCCGATCATATTCAATAATAATAATTGTTACCTGTGTACGTCTATCATCTTTGATGCCAAGACTTCGAACCTTGAACTCCCCTCTACTTGTAGTGAATTCATCTAGTATTTCAGCATCACATATTGACACATCGTCTTCATTGCTCCCACCACCAACACTATCCATTTCCTGAAACAGTTTTTTGACGGAGTTAGCGATGATCCAAAACTATCTGTTACAAGGTGCCAAAAGTGGTTGGTTGTATGGGCTAAGTAACGAGTAAACCGGATTTGGTTTAAAACGATAGTTTTTAATGCAAGTACCAACCGCGGTGCTAAAGTCCCAGCACACTTTTTGTTCGTTTTTTTAATATGTTATATACTTATATAAGATTCTAAAAAGTTACTTGGTCAAAAAAAACTTGACTTTTAATATAGATATTTAAGAGGTTTTCTGAAACAGTTTCTTGATGGAGTTAGTGATGATCCAAAAGTAACTGTTAACTGTTAAGTGGTGCCAATATTGGTTGGTTGAATAGGTTAAGTAACGAGCAAAACGGGTTTGGGTTAAAATGATAGTTTTTTACTTTTTAATGCAGGTACCATCCACGTGTAAGATTAAATATATTATGTAACAATATTTAATCTATAGCCATCATAATCATTTACATAATATAGACCAAAATATATAATAACCTATTATATAATTAGTTGGTAATTGTTGATGGACCATATTACCCTTAGTAACTAATTAGGTTTCCTCCTGGGTGCCTATATAAAGGAGTCTTATGTTGAGGTTGAAGGGTTACTCAGTTGCACATCCCATTAGTCATAACATCATAATCAACCTCCTCTCCTAAACCGATTCCCTTATCGGTTTTCTAAGCCCCATCATCAGTTAGCACCCTAAGGAGGAACCGGATCACTCTGACAATCATGTCGAACTCGATGTCATCTTCTCTGACTGGATTCTCTAATGCTTTGAATGCAATAACAGGTATGATTTAATGTTTTCTTTCATGTTTTGAACAGAACCGAACCAACACCACGGTGCTAAGGTCCCAGCACGTTTTGTGTTCGGTTTTTTAAATACATTTAAAAGATTCTAAGAAGTTACTTTGTCAAAAAAAAATACTTGACTTTTAATATAGATATTATGAGGTTTTAAGCATATGTGAACACTTGTGTAACTGTCTGAAACCGGATTGAACTGGGACAAACTGTAACTAAAAACACTGAAGCTGAGAACAGGGCTATATGTGCTAAATATGTATCCGGAACCAGATTCAAACTTTGTCAAGTGAATAAACCCAAAATTTCTTGCCTAAATGACGCAGTTTCATTCAAATAAAGTAAAAATGATCGGTTTTTAGGTTGGACCGAAAACCAATTTTTTTTTTCATATCAAGCACCGAGAACCAGGAGTTTTGACTCATTTGGCTGTTGCTTTTTTTTAGCTATGTTCTAAAAATCAAGTGTTTTATCCACCAGAGATAAAACGAAACCCAAAGCTACCCATTTTTAGGTAAACGGGTCAAAAGTGGCACCTTTGAATGTATCATTGTAGAAACTTACCCTGAGATTAAGGCTGGGAGCACGAGTCGGGCTGCCGACGATTTCTTCGTACTCTGCTGCATCAAGTTCCCTCAAATGGTGCAATTGGAACACTTTTGGTAGAATATTTTGTCGTATGCTGATGAGAAGAAAAAACGGCACAGGGAATAGAATTCCAGCAATTGGAATCCACGTCATACCGTAACACACCATAAAATAGACAGCTTGGAATATTGTGAATACCACGATGCTTCTAAATGGCACCGACTCGATAAAAGATGCATGGACCTTCTCCAGAACCCTGCAATATTTTTCCACAAGAAAACATGAATATACTGAGTAGAGATGCACAAGACCTGGGCATAGAAAGCCCAGTCTGCCTAACCCGTCTAAATGGGCCTGGTCCACCTTTGGCTAGTTTTGCAACTTTCATACAAAGGTTTGTTTTTCTGCATCTGGATCCAAAAGGTTTGAAATCTTGTCATTTTCATCTGGCTCGTAACTCCGTCTATTTTCCTCCGTTAAGTCATGGGTATTCCCGTCTTTTTTCTTAACTTAACAGGCAATTTGGTCTTTTGAATACCTATACATTATGCTAAATGCTTGTACATAAAGTGAAAAAGATCGAATTACTCTTTAAGTTAACAAAAAAGACGGAAATACCCCTGACACAACGAAGGAAATGGATGGAGTTAACGAGCCGGATGAAAATGAAAAGATTTCAAACCTTTTGGATCCAGATGCGGAAAAACAAACCCTTGGACAAAAGTCGCAAAACTGGCCAAACCTCAGGAACGAAATTGGTATTTTACCCTATAACTTAAAAGGTGATGTTAGAAAAGCTATCCCTGAAGTCAAAATCAGTTTCCAATCATAACAGAAAGATCTCATAACTGACTCGAGATCTCATAACTCAGTCGAGACCTGACTCGAGATCTCATAACTCAGTTCGATCCGCGCTAACGGGTGGTTTGCTATTAACTAAATGGTTTTGTAATTTACTTAGTTAATTAATCAGAATCAGATAATGTTTTACAAAACCAGAATAGCTTAACTTGAATGAGCTTTTGATATATCATTTCTGGCCAAAGCTGACTTGATACATCTACTTATCGTTCAAGTATTACGAAAGCTATGTTGTGTGTGCATCATAAGCATGAATGTCTTAATTTCTGGCCAAAGCTGATTTAATTCATTCATAGATGGCATACTCAACAAGTGCATAACTAAAGTGGTTGTTTCAATTTCTGGCCAAAGCTGATTTGTTACATACGCTTTGCACACATGCTTAAATGATTACACTTCTGGCCAAAGCTGTTTTGTTTTCGTTTAAGTAGAATTTTTTAGCTAAGTCTATTATTTTGATGTTAGTAATAGACGATATCACAGCTTCATAATGTAAAATGGTCATTATTTATGCCTGCCTTAGTTTAACGTGCCCTTAGATCACATTAGGACTTCTTCATTAGTATCATAACTTGCTCATCTTATTTCCACTATCAGCACCCAATCAGGGAATTCCACCTTTGACTGGTGATAACTTTGCTGCATGGAAGGATGCTCTCATGCTTACACTTGGAATACTGGACTTTGATTATGCTCTAAGAGAGGATAAACCAGCGGACCTTACTCCACAGAGTACTGCTCCTCAGCAGTTACTTCATGACAAGTGGACTAGGAGTAACCGCATGTCTCTCATGTTTATGAAGCAGTCCATAAGCAATGCTATAAGGGGAGCTATTCCTGATTCTGAAGATGCTAAAACCTACTTGGCTTCTGTGGAGGCTCAGTTCAAGGGGACGTCTAAAGCACACGCCAGTACTCTTATTCTCAAGCTGGTGACAACTAAGTATGATGGGAGGAGCGGCATTCGCGAGCACATCATGATGATGAACGACATGGCCAATAAGTTGAAAGGGCTGGAAATGGAGATCAGTGATGGTTTCCTTGTTCATTTCATCATTACTTCGCTTCCTTCGTCCTTTGAAGCATTTAAGATAAACTACAACACTCAGAAGGATAAATGGACGATGAGTGAGCTGATCGCCATGTGCGTACAGGAGGAAGCGCGTATGAGGATGGATCGCCATACTGATGTTGCCAACTTTACTACCTCCAACTCTAAGAAAAGGAAGAACAATTATCAGAGGAAGGATGCTTCAAAAGTCCAAAGGCCAAATTCTAATCCTAGTACAAGTGCAGCTTCCAGCTCTAAGAACTCCTTAGGCAGTATCCGCTGCAAGTTCTGTAAAAAGACAGGACACATGCAGAAGGAATGCCCTGACTTCAAGGAGTGGCTGGCTAAGAAAGGTAACGATTATTTTATGATACTTGAGTCCTATAATTTAAGTGTTCCTGCTAATTCTTGGTGGTTTGATTCTGGTTCTATGGTTCATGTTACCAATTCTACTCAGGGATTCCTTACAATCCGGAAGCTGGAAAGAAACCAAAGAACGCTTAAGGTTGGGGATGATCGAGAATTAGAAGTGAAGGCCATTGGAACATTACAATTAGTTATGAAAACTGGTTTATGTATTAAACTTTATGATACCTTATATGTTCCTGAGGTAACTCGGAACCTTGTATCAGGACCAAAGTTAGACATGGACGGTTTTATTGTTTCCCATGGTCATCGCAAACTCTCTATCCTCTATGATTCTGTTCTTTATGGTACTGGCATTCTGGATGGTGGTCTCTATAGATTAGAACTAGAAGATGACTTTTCCAAATCTTTGTTGTCATATAACATTAATGAATCACTCACAAAGATGAAAGAGAAACGAGACTTAGAAACTTCATCCATGTTGTGGCATCAGCGTTTAGGCCACATTTCAAAAGAACGATTAAATCGTCTTGTGAAGGATGAAGTCATACCTCCTCTCGATTTCTCTGATTTTGGAACATGTGTCAAATGTCTTAAAGGTAAAATGACATTAGCGAATAAGAAAGGTGCCACTAGGAGCTCTAATTTATTAGAACTCATTCATACTGACATTAGTGGTCCCTACCAAATCGCTGGCATAACAGGACATACGTCATTTATCACTTTTATTGATGATTATTCTCGTTACATGTACTTGTATCTTATTAAGGAGAAATCTGAATCTCTTACAACTTTTAAAGATTATAAGGCTGAAGTTGAAAAGCAATTAGATCGTCAGATTAAAGTTGTGAGATCAGATAGAGGCGGTGAATATTATGGAAGACATACTGATGTGGGTCAAGCTCCTGGTCCATTTTATGAGTTTTGTAAGGGCCAGGGGATTGTGAACCAATACACCATGCCTGGTACACCTCAGCAGAACGGTGTCGCTGAAAGAAGAAATCGTACCCTTATGAACATGGTGCGCAGTATGTTAGCCAACACTAATTTACCATTATTCCTCTGGACTGAAGCGTTAAAAGCAGCTGTTCATATACTCAATAGAGTGCCTTCTAAGTCTGTCCCTAAAACTCCTTATGAACTTTGGACAGGAAGGAAACCGAGTCTTAAATATATGAAAGTATGGGGCTGCATTGCTGAAGCGAAGCTTTACAATCCTTTCCTAAGGAAACTTGACCCTAAAACAGTTACCTGTTTCTTTATCGGGTATCCTGAGAACTCTAAGGGTTATCGTTTCTATTGTCCTTCTCATGTCACCCGTATTGTTGAAACCAAGCGTGCCGCGTTCCTGGAGGATTTCAAGGTCAGTGGGAGCAGTACCAACCCTTACGAAGAATTGCAAGAAGTACAAGACGCGGGGGGGAGAGACTCGTCGCTTACCATTACTCCGATTACTCCTCTTGTACCCAATGCAACTACTGTACCTGAAGCTACTGCACCAACTCCAAATTCACCTCTACAATCAGAACCCATTATACCTCATGACGAAGGCACATCAAACGCTCAAAACCACGACAACGCTGAACCCGATATTCAACTCAGGAGGTCATCTAGGCAAAGAAGGCCTACTAATTGGGATGATTATGTTACCTACCTGACTGAAATGGATCCCGGAAAGCTAAATGATCCTATCTCTTACAATGAAGCCATTAGCAGTGATCAGTCTTCTGAATGGAATAAAGCAATGATTGATGAGCTTGAATCCATGAAGAAAAATGACGTTTGGGATTTGGTAGAATTACCCAACGGATCCAAAGCCGTAGGATGTAAATGGGTATTCAAAACAAAACTGGACCCGAATGGTAATGTTGAACGCTACAAAGCGAGATTGGTTGCAAAGGGCTACACTCAGAAAGAGGGAATTGATTATCAAGAGACGTTTTCACCTGTCTCTCGTAAAGATTCATTAAGGATCGTCATGGCCCTAGTAGCTCATTTCGATTTAGAGTTACATCAGATGGACGTTAAAACAGCTTTCCTTAACGGAGATTTAGACGAAGATGTTTACATGAAACAACCTGAAGGCTTTAAACCTGAAGGTGAGGAGCATCTAGTCTGTAAGCTGAAGAAATCCATTTACGGGTTAAAACAAGCATCACGTCAGTGGTACCTTAAGTTTGATGAAGTCATGAAGAAGCAAGGTTTTATGAAGAATCAAGTGGATCAATGCACCTACCTCAAGATGAGTGGGAGCGATTTTACTATTCTTGTCCTTTACGTTGATGATATTCTATTGGCAAGTAATAGTTTAGATATGTTGCATGAGTCGAAGCGATTACTTTCGCATAACTTCGACATGAAGGATCTCGGAGAAGCTTCTTACGTCATTGGCATCGAAATTCACCGAGATAGACACAAAGGGATCTTAGGATTGTCCCAGAGGGCCTACATAGATCGTGTCCTTACGCGTTACAACATGCAACAGTGCAAACCCTCCGTTGCTCCAGTAGTTAAGGGAGATGTTTTCGGTTCATTCCAGTGTCCGACAACAGAGGTTGAGAAGGAGCAAATGAGCCAGATACCTTATGCGTCAGTAGTCGGGAGCCTGATGTATGCTCAAGTCTGTACTCGTCCAGATATCGCTTATATTGTTGGAATGCTAGGCCGTTACCAGACTAATCCTGGCCTAGATCACTGGAAAGCAGCTAAGAAGGTACTACGATATCTGCAAGGGACGAAAGACTATAAACTGACTTATAGAAGAAGTGATCATTTAGAAGTGGTGGGCTATTCTGATTCTGACTTTGCAAAGTGCAAAGATGACAAGAAATCCACTTCGGGCTATATCTTTATGTTAGCAGGCAGCCCTATCTCATGGAAGAGTCATAAACAACAGTTGACCACAACTTCCACAATGATGGCAGAGTACATTGCTGTTTATAACGCAACCTGTCATGGAATGTTACTTAGAAATCTGGTCGCTGGACTCAAAATCGTAAATTCCATTTCTAGACCATTGAAGCTTTACTGTGATAATTCAGCTGCCGTTAGTTTCTCGAACAGTAACAGTTCGACTGGAGCTGGTTTATATCTCGACACAAAATATCTGTTTGTACGTGAACGAGTTGAGGAAAATAATCTTTGTATCGAGTATATTAGTACTAAGGATATGCTTGCGGATCCGATGACTAAAGGTCTCCCTCCTAAGGTTTATGAAGAACATGTTCGTAATATGGGATTTAGTAAAGACCTTATTTGAGCATATTGTACTAGCTTATGTTTTATGTTAATGAAATTTCCTCAGTTTGATTTTGTATGTCTCTTAGAATGTGTTCAACCGGTATAATGGCATATTGACAAAATAAAGTTACAAATCAAACAAAGGGCTTACGCGTATTTTGATCATGACGATTAGGTTTTAAATTAAGGCTATAGTATGATTAATGGGGGTCCTGAGTCGCATAATGATTCAACGGCTGTATTTCTCTGCTATAGTACTTGTTTAAAGCTAAAATGAGTGTTAACTCCTGATCAGGCTTATCTAATACTCATAGTAAATGATTACTCGGCTAAGTGGGAGAATGTAAGATTAAATATATTATGTAACAATATTTAATCTATAGCCATCATAATCATTTACATAATATAGACCAAAATATATAATAACCTATTATATAATTAGTTGGTAATTGTTGATGGACCATATTACCCTTAGTAACTAATTAGGTTTCCTCCTGGGTGCCTATATAAAGGAGTCTTAAGTTGAGGTTGAAGGGTTACTCAGTTGCACATCCCATTAGTCATAACATCATAATCAACCTCCTCTCCTAAACCGATTCCCTTATCGGTTTTCTAAGCCCCATCATCAGTTAGCACCCTAAGGAGGAACCGGATCACTCTGACAATCATGTCGAACTCGATGTCATCTTCTCTGACTGGATTCTCTAATGCTTTGAATGCAATAACAGGTATGATTTAATGTTTTCTTTCATGTTTTGAACAGAACCGAACCAACACCACGGTGCTAAGGTCCCAGCACGTTTTGTGTTCGGTTTTTTAAATACATTTAAAAGATTCTAAGAAGTTACTTTGTCAAAAAAAAAATACTTGACTTTTAATATAGATATTATGAGGTTTTAAGCATATGTGAACACTTGTGTAACTGTCTGAAACCGGATTGAACTGGGACAAACTGTAACTAAAAACACTGAAGCTGAGAACAGGGCTATATGTGCTAAATATGTATCCGGAACCAGATTCAAACTTTGTCAAGTGAATAAACCCAAAATTTCTTGCCTAAATGACGCAGTTTCATTCAAATAAAGTAAAAATGATCGGTTTTTAGGTTGGACCGAAAACCAATTTTTTTTTTCATATCAAGCACCGAGAACCAGGAGTTTTGACTCATTTGGCTGTTGCTTTTTTTTAGCTATGTTCTAAAAATCAAGTGTTTTATCCACCAGAGATAAAACGAAACCCAAAGCTACCCATTTTTAGGTAAACGGGTCAAAAGTGGCACCTTTGAATGTATCATTGTAGAAACTTACCCTGAGATTAAGGCTGGGAGCACGAGTCGGGCTGCCGACGATTTCTTCGTACTCTGCTGCATCAAGTTCCCTCAAATGGTGCAATTGGAACACTTTTGGTAGAATATTTTGTCGTATGCTGATGAGAAGAAAAAACGGCACAGGGAATAGAATTCCAGCAATTGGAATCCACGTCATACCGTAACACACCATAAAATAGACAGCTTGGAATATTGTGAATACCACGATGCTTCTAAATGGCACCGACTCGATAAAAGATGCATGGACCTTCTCCAGAACCCTGCAATATTTTTCCACAAGAAAACATGAATATACTGAGTAGAGATGCACAAGACCTGGGCATAGAAAGCCCAGTCTGCCTAACCCGTCTAAATGGGCCTGGTCCACCTTTGGCTAGTTTTGCAACTTTCATACAAAGGTTTGTTTTTCTGCATCTGGATCCAAAAGGTTTGAAATCTTGTCATTTTCATCTGGCTCGTAACTCCGTCTATTTTCCTCCGTTAAGTCATGGGTATTCCCGTCTTTTTTCTTAACTTAACAGGCAATTTGGTCTTTTGAATACCTATACATTATGCTAAATGCTTGTACATAAAGTGAAAAAGATCGAATTACTCTTTAAGTTAACAAAAAAGACGGAAATACCCCTGACACAACGAAGGAAATGGATGGAGTTAACGAGCCGGATGAAAATGAAAAGATTTCAAACCTTTTGGATCCAGATGCGGAAAAACAAACCCTTGGACAAAAGTCGCAAAACTGGCCAAACCTCAGGAACGAAATTGGTATTTTACCCTATAACTTAAAAGGTGATGTTAGAAAAGCTATCTCTGAAGTCAAAATCAGTTTCCAATCATAACAGAAAGAAAAAAATAACTGATTGTTTGAACAAAAATTGAGAGAATTGGAAAACTCACTTATATCTCCTGCCAGAGGGGACAAAAAGCAACAAGATCCGTTCCCAAAATTGGTTTCCGGGGAGGCTGTCAATTGCCATGTAGGCGAAATAGCCCCATAAAACCGACGTTGGTATTAACTTTATAACGGGCATAGCACAAATAGAGGCTGCTAAAAGAACTGACTGCAGTAAATTGCTGACTCGTTGCTCGTTAACTCTCACAGGTAAATGGGCATCAATGTGTTTTTCTGGATCGAACATACCGTTAGTTTTTTCTATTCCATTTTCTACTTTCATGACTGCTTCTTGCAAGTCCTTTAGTTCATTAACAACTGTAGTTGTCTGCAATTGGAAACACCAGTTAATAAAAGTAAAAGAATCTGAAAATCAGGTAAAATGATATGAAATAAATTTTGTTTTGGTTAAGAGAATGAAGATTTACATTCGGTAAGCTGTCAAGTTCTATGAATACAGTTTGCATCTTGTTGTAGATCTCTGAACTGCTAGCTTTCATTTTTATACTTTCCTTAGCACTCTCTACCAGTTTCTTCCTAATAAACTGGTAACACAAGTATTAAAAACATTAGTAAGAACAAATAAACCTTAATCAAGTGATTAGAACATTAATATTTAAAACACTTCTCTTTCTTTCATCACTTGCCTGTTTTTTAAGAACAGCGAGGCTCTTAGTGTGCATGGGTGACTGAGGAAATACACCATTTGAAGGAGGCAGTCCTAATAATCCACAGAGCAACGTCTGAAAGAACATTGAAGCTAACTGAGGTATCTAGCATGAGCAAATTAACGAAACAAAAAAAAATTATTGTTACCATGAATCCAAGCAAAAGAATGTCATAATGATAAGCTGATGGATTCTGGAGATTGAACTCTTTTTGCTGGGCCAATTGTGAAGCGACACTATGATCAAAGAAATATAGCCCGGATATCATAAGAGCCGGGATGATGGCTGCCATTATGTATGCCGGAGAAACCCTACCCATATCCTGTAATTCAATTTAAGTGAGTAAAATAAACAATTTAAAGTAGCTTTAACCATCATTACTCAAAATAAAATTTAGAAAAGTGTACCCTGATTACAGTCCAGTGGTGTGTAGATTCAGATTCCCATAAAAGAGGACTAAAGAGCCTTCTAGGAACTCCAGAAGGGATTTTGCTTGGTACACCGAACGAGAGTGCCGTCCACACGACAACCATCAATGGAACCCCATAGTCTGCTATGAAACTTCTGAGTCGCCCTATATTGAACATTATAGTAGTTATATGTTATCATAAAGATGGTAATATCAATTTAAGATCTAATCTGTCCACCTGTTCCACACCACCATGATCTCGCTTTCATGCTTTTTAATGCGGTGTATAAAAGGCCAAACGAGAATACAATCGCTAACAGACCATTAGCGTAAATCCATTCAAATTGATACTTCACTTCATTTGGGTCCTCGTTTGTAGGAACTTTGAACTCGCTCACAAGCCCCTAAGCAACAAATTCACAACACAGTCTTGTGAAGAACAGCAATTAACATCCCGAAAGTATCAATTTTGAAATAATTACCTTGATGGCCTCTTGTATGAAAAGAACAGCAATTAACATCCCGAAAGTCTCCCCTGCAATTCTTGTAAATCTATTGATGATAACACAAGCATTGAAAATTGCTAGAAGAAACAACAACACGGCTGTCCACATGCATACCCTGCAATATTTATGTCTAAAAGTCAACTGCTCTTGAGATTAACACACAACTTTTAAACCAAGGTTAAAGAAACTACCATCCAGCCCATGCCAAGAATAACTCTTGGCCCAAATCTTGCCTCCCTTTAGCGAAGTTATACAAGTAAATGTACATAATAACAGTTGGTTCCGCAACTCCCAATATGAGAAGAGGTTGTCCACCAAATATGGAGTGTATAAGACCACATATTGCGGTAGAAGCTAATGTTTCAACAGTGCTCAAGCTTCCATCTACATACCGAATGAAAAAAATTAACTTACAAATACATAACTATATCCTTTAACTTAACAGATTAAATCAATCATCAATTATAACACCTGTATCTCTACTAAGTTGCTCCCCAAATGCAATCACAGGTAGTGCAGAAGCAAAAAAGATGTATGTAGTTGGAGCCAGTATCCTACAAACATAACTTAATTATATTGAATATACTACCAAAACGGAACTATTCGAGAAAACACTGATCAGATCAAAAAAGCTAAATCATCCTGTTAAAACATTCATATGCGTATGCATGTATGTATATCTTGTATAGTTGGATGAGTAGAGTGAAATAAGTTACCCAAATCCAGAGGTGATACCGGCAATCCAATCGCGTTTATAGCACAATAATCTTCCTCTAACATCATGTACAATTCCTCTGAATGGAGACTTGATATGCTCCATCATCACTGAAATCATTCATTAAGATACAATAAACAATTAAACACAACGCAAATCAGTTAATAAACTTCTATACGTTCATTCAAAATGAAAATGATTCAAACAAACGCAGACATGTATGTAGTGTGAAATGATGTGAAATTATGAAAGTGTAAGCAAGTAACATGCAGTTAAATGATGAATTAACAAAAGAGATATGAAGAAACAGACGATGAAATAGGGAAGACGGCAGGAGGCAAGTCAACAAAATATATACATGCGCATAATTGGACCTCTTGTGGATTTCTTGAACGTAGATTTGGGCCGACTTGGATTACTTTGATGGCAGTGGCCCAATTACGTGAAGGGCATCAATTGTTTTTAAGGAGATAATATCGAAACATCTTGAACAAAAAGATTTCCATCTCGACGGCAAAGAAGAAAAGGGTTTTTCAACCGGGTATCAAGCCAGTGAAGATCATTCAACCGAGATGAGCGGCTAAATCCCTCGTGGACACTTTGAATGATTTATGTGAGACACTTTTAATTCTAGTTTTTGTTTTGTAATGAGATTTGGATTTGTAGTCGGGTGACAGCCGACTATTTGCGTGATTATAAAATTTGTGTGACAGACAAATCCTGAGTGACAGTCAGAGTTATAATTATGTGTTGAATCAAATTATGCTTTTATCGATTGAATAATTCCTATGTATGCTTGTTTTAATATTTATCTGATCAATTAATATTAAGATTTTGAACTGCATAGGTAATTGGTAGATGTGACAGATTTACTATTCAATCAATAGCATCCAATAAAATCAGAACTAGGTTATTAGTAATTACAGAATCTGAATCCCGGAGTGATCACTTTTTCTCATCATTGTTTATTACAACTCAATCTTTTTCTTAATTTTTATTCGTTAATTTAGATAATTTTTATAATCAATCACATCGATTTTTCAATTCAGTAGTAATTAATTAATACTTTTCATTACGACACTTTCCACAATCCTCATCTGGTTCGATATCTGACTTACTCTAGCTACTAGTTTATTTCGGTTTTTTGCATGTCACTAACGAGAGACATCACTCACCCTATTTATTTAACCAATCATGACAAAGTAAAAAGGAATAGTAATAATGTGAGTAAAAGTATTTTTGTAAATTAATATAGGGGAAATGTTAAGAATAAGACTGTATTGGAAAGAAATAGAGGTTGGTTCTGTTTTGAATTCAAAGTTGAACTAAATTAGAAAAGGACTTATAAAGCTCAATCATTTCAAATAAAGAAAAGTAATTAATCTGATGATATAACGAAGCATATAACAGTTAATAAATTTCTCTTACGTTTATTTTTTATTTTATTATTTTATTATTTGCATTTCGTTGTTAGTTATGAAGTACATAATTTCTCTTATTATCAAATATATAAAATTCAATTTATATAGTATACATAGTCAATCTTGAACCTTATTAGACCATCCGTAGTAGAGGGTTTTTGGGCGTTTTTTTCCCAAAAAAAACGCCCCAAAACGCCTTCCAACCGCCCCCGGGCATTATTTTCAAAAAAAAATGTGTTTGGCATTCTTTTTTCCACGCCGTGTTCAATTTGATTTATCCAATGACAGGTTGGATGCTTTTTGTTTGCCCAATAACATTTTTTGGATGGTTTTTTTATTTAATTGTTTAACACCCTTTTAACATAATGCCCACATCCCCACTACACTCATTAAAAAAAACGCCTTATAATACCCCATTGCTGACTGGACTGCCACATGACGCAAAACGCCCAAGGGTGGGGACATTATTCATGTGTACCACTACTAGGGCTGGCAATTTTACACGAATACACGACACGAACCTACACGAAGTTAACAGGTATCGTGTACCAAACAGGTAGACACGAGATTACCTGTTAATTTTCGTGTATAAACAGGTTAAATATCTTATTATATGTACCGAACGTATCTTGATCTTAACTTCGTTTTGGACACGGATTGGTTCGTTAAGAAGTGGCCATACAAATTTTGGATGGGTCATCGTATTATACGGTTCATATACGTACCATCTCCCTTATTATATGTACCGAATGTATCTTGAGGGGTATGTTTAACCAATCACTATTGGATTATATTTGGGTAAATTACAATTTTCGTCATTTATGTTTGTAGCGGATTGCAATGGATGACCTTTAACTTCAATAATTACAGTCATAATCCTTTATTTGGAAAACCTGTTGCATGTTTCGTCCTTTGGCCCTAACCTGGTTAAAATATTCAGTTAAGTATAGTCACATAAGGGTAGTTTAGTCTTTATACCTAATTATTTAAACTATTTAATAAATAAAAGAAATTAGCGTTTAATTATTTCATAAATACCCTACACTCTCACTCACTCTCTCTCATCTATAGATATCACCGCCACAATTTCCAGTTCATGTTTTCCTTTTTTTTCTCAGTCTTCTTCATCATAATAACATCATCCCCAATTCCCACTTCACAAAAAACCCAAAATCAATAAGAGTGGTGGTGGTGATTATCAACAGCCCCCAATTCTCCACTTCTTAAAAACAAAAATTCATCATCATACCTTAATATCTTGAAATTGTTGTTGGTTTCATAATCACCGAAGAAATTACTGATGATGTTCTATAAATTATAGCATCGAAGGAATTCTGAAGTGCTATAAAAGCCCCCTATTTCTCCTCCTCCCACTCATCCATATTCAGAACACAAAAGAGCCATGGATTCAATGGCCATAACCGAGAAGAAACCACACGTCATCGTTATACCATTTCCAGACCAAAGCCACATAAAAGCCATGCTCAAACTAGCAGAGCTTCTCCACCACAAGGGCCTCAGATAACCTTCGTCAACACCGAGTTTATCCATGAGCACCTTCTTGAATCAGGAGGCCCACACAGCCTAGACGACTCGCCTGGCTTCCGATTCAGTCACATACAGTCACAGTCCTTTATTTGTAAAACCCATTACACCCTAGGTCCTTTAGCCCTAACCAGGTTAAAATTTTCAGTTAAATTTCGCATGTGCCTTGCACATGAGGGTAGGTTAGTAATTTCACCTATTATATTTAGGAAAAATTACACTTTTCGTCCTTTATGTTTATAGCTAGTTGCAATGGATGCCCTTTACCTTTAATAATTACAGTCACAGTCCTTTATTTGGAAAACATGTTGCACGTTTCGTCCTTTAGTACTAACCAAGTTAAAATATCCAGTTAAGTCTATTTACTTAAGGGCAGTTTAGTCTTTTTACTTAATTATTTATAGTATAAATAAACAAATAACATTTAAAATCTTATAAAAACAAATACAATTATCACTCTTCTCTCTCACACACACACCTTTCTCTCTCTAAACAACCCGTAGCCACCACCACTAAACCCACCACCACCCACCAACAACCACCGCCGCTAGGTCTGAAGCTTATCCCTATTTTCAACCACCGCCGCCGCCAAACCTCCAAACCTCCTGCAACTGCAAGCAAAACCACCATCAAACTCTCCGTCCCGATCCCACACTCCAACTTTCTTCTATCTCTAACCCTAATAAGTTCTTCTCTTCCATCAACAAAAATGGTGTTGCAGAATCCACTGACCCACAAAAACAACTCATAAACCTTCAAACACTACTGCAACAAGGCGACACCCAAACAGCCAAGAATCTAATCAAATCCCTTATAACTTCCAACACCACCACCACCCCGTCTCATATATACACTCACTACCCCAACAAATCCCATCTTTTTTCAAGCTTGATGTTATCAGTTTGTGCTGAAGCAAACTTCCCAAACGAAGGTATTGATCTCTACATGTTAATCAGAAAAAAATAGACAAACCTCCGGCAACCGCAACCACTAGCACCACCACCCCAAACCTCCGGCAACCGCAACCACGAGCACCACCATCAAGCCCTTCGATTCACAAATCGAAGCTTTCTTCTTCGGTCGTCGCCAAACAGATCTGATTTGATGAGATGGGTGATTTAGGGTTTTGATTTCGTCGCCAAACAGATCTGATTTGATGAGATGGGTGATTTAGGGTTTTGATTTCGTCGCCAAACAGATCTGATTTGATGAGATGGGTGATTTAGGGTTTTGATTTCTTCGATTACAAATCGAAGCTTTCTTCTTCGGTCGTCGCCAAACGAGGGTTTCAGGGGTCTGAAGAGGTGAGAGAGGTTTGTTGGTTCTGTGAAGATGATGGTGGTTTTCGGAGGTTGGGGAGGTGGTGGTGGTGGTGGTTGCGAAGATGGTGATGGCTCTCGGGTTACCAGAGGTTGGGGATGATGCCGGATGATGATGGTGCCGGCGATGATGCCGGATGATGATGGTGGTTCCCGGCGACGGCGATGATGCCGGATGATGATGGTGGTGGTGGTTGTGGGGAAACCTAGAGAGAGATAGAACTGAGAGAGATAGAACTGAGAGTTAAGAGAGAGAGAGATATATCACTTTTATATACATATATATTTTTTAATTTAATTTCAGATTTTTTATTTTATTTATTAAATATATTTCAAATAAATTGTGTAAAATGACCAAATAGCCCTCATGTGCAATGCACATGACATATTTGACTGAAAATTTTAACCAGGTTAGGGGCAAAGGATGAAATGTGCAACATGTTTTCCAAATAAAGGACTGTGACTGTAATTATTAAAGGTAAAGGGCATCCATTGCAACTAGCTATAAACATAAAGGACGAAAAGTGTAATTTTTCCTTATATTTAAAATATGTATTCTTTTTCCTTTCATCTTCACAACCAAACAATCAAAAACCTTATCCCCTTTCTTTCTCTTCTCTCTCATGTCCCTCTCTCTATAAAAGGGTCGGCTGCCACCCTTGTTAGCGGAGCCACGACGGCAAGGCCAACTACCACCATCACCCCAACCTCCAGTGTGTCACACCCCGACCACGTAAAACAACAAAACGTGGCGGAAACGTCGGGGAGTGTTGTAACAGAATCATTGTTTCATTACACATGGAAATTGAAGTATTGTTTTATTGATTAAAAGAGTTACAATGTCTTGACAATCAAAGAAATATAACATAAATAACTAGTCTTGCATCTTTTATTGTCACTAAGGCCCAAGTCCGCCTAAGTGTATCTTGATAAATCCTATGCATCAAATCCTGAAACACATGTGAAAATAGGTACGTCAGCATAAAAATGCCTGTGAGATACATAGGTTTTGTGAAAATAGATTTCATGACTTATGTTTAAGAAAATGTTTAGTCATGAACCTTGTAATTTGCTTTGTTTTGTAAATCATTTGAAAAGCAATAAGATCAGATGATATGTATAAATAAGAGAATAATGTATGGTTAAATGAATAACCAAGTAAAATGAGTTTGTATAAGATAAGTTGTTTTGTAAAACAATGTCTTGTGAAAAGTATGTTATTTGTATAAAATGTTTATGTCTTAAATTGAAATGATTCAAATAACGCTACGATATGTAATACCATACAAGCACTTATATATAGGAAGTACCAGCGGCGTATCCACCATGCTTGTATCATATTACACACGCCTCGTTACTTAAATCACTTACTCAAACCAAACCACCAAAGTAAAAATGTTTATGTAAAATCAAATGTCAAAATGTTTTGTGTATATCAATGTCAAACTGTTTATGTCTAATGTAAATCATGAATTGTGTATATCAATGTCAAAATGTTTATGTCTAATGTGAATCATGAATTGTGTATATCAATGTCAAAATGTTTATGTCTAATGTAAATCATGAATTGTGTATATCAATGTCAAAATGTTTATGTCTAATGTAAATCATGAATTGTGTATATCAATGTCAAAATGTTTATGTCTAATGTGAATCATGAATTGTGTATATCAATGTCAAAATGTTTATGTCTAATGTAAATCATGAATTGTGTATATCAATGTCAAAATGTTTATGTCTAATGTAAATCATGAATTGTGTATATCAATGTCAAAATATCATGTATGGTAAGTGAAATATATCAACTAAACCATATGTAAAATGCACAAAAACAAGGTATTGAAGTAAAACATGGTTTAAATCAAAGTTATGTTTTGTGTAACAAATGCATGCTATACTGATATAAACATCTATGCGGTATTGTGAAATGCATACATCCAAGCCTTGTGACTGTGGCGATAAACCCCTAAACGAATTTAAAGTTCTATCTTGTTGTTATGTTTATCGAATTCGGTCATTCCTTCCACCTAAACAAACCTAGGGTTCAGGAATGGGAGTTATCAAGTCCTATGGTACCATTACCTACTAACGAGCGGCGTAGCTAATGTTAATGAATGTACATTGTCTCATTTGAACAAACCAAATGTCATACTAAAATGTAAGCATGTGATGAATAACAAATGTACTAAGTATGCACACAATGGGCATGCATAGCATAAAATGTAATGTAAAATGATGTACTAAGTATGCACACAATGGGCATACATAGCATAAAATGTAATGTAAAATGATGTACTAAGTATGCACACAATGGGCATACATAGCATAAAATGTAATGTAAAATGATGTACTAAGTATGCACACAATGGGCATACATAGCATAAAATGTAATGTAAAACGATGTACTAAGTATGCACACAATGGGCATACATAGCATAAACACAATGAAATCATGTACTGTAAGTGTACTAATGAACATAATAAGCATATGATATGAAAACATGGAAAGCATGAAAGTAACAAGTAGGCACATGTGTTTCACCCCAAAACGTTTGGAAAACAGTAAAAGAGAGGTCTATGTACTCACTTGAGATTGCTTAGTAGTCCTTGAGTAACAACCAAACAATGCTAGAGATCACGGAAATCAAACGGTACCTAATATAGGTAACTATGTTAATATACCGGACCTATACCGGAGGATTTGATAGAATGAGGGTTCGTAAACCAAATGAGTATGGGAACTCATGTAATATGGTTTAACAAAGCCCACATACTAAAATGAAACCTAACCTAAGTGCTTACGACCCATTACGACCCGTTTAGGTAGCTTATGCTACTTTAACGCGTCGTTCGCGTAAAACGCGTTCGGAATGCCTAACTAGCCCTATGATAAGTAAAATATGCCTTAACACGTCTAATATTGTTGCCAAATTAGTTTAGATGTTAAAAGTTATGTTACATATGCTTAAAATGAATTTTGGCGTAAAAAGGGCATTTTGTTAATTTACCTAAGGCATATAAACTACCTATCATACAACTACTTAAACGAAGCGACCATAAGGTATAACCTCGGAAGGTTATTCCCTATATACTATGGTCACCTAATGTGTTTGGTTGGATCCTAATGATCGACCAAACGGGTCGGGTTCGAAAGTATAAGCGATTGTTTAGATCGCTTACCTTACGACCCTATATAAGCACTAAACTAAAAGTGACGAGCTAAGCATGTTAAAACATGCTTAACTAAGTTTAGAAAACAGGTTTGGTATCAAAACAAACGGTTTTGATACCTAAAAGTAGTTTGGTTACAAAATACGCAATAACACGCATTTTGGCCGAAACTACGACTCGTCACTAAGCCTAAATAACGTGGTAATCAGTAGGTATAGTCACTAGGGACTATAACCATCGTGATCACGCTCACGTTATGAAGTTCAAACGAACTTCGCATTGACCATAAACTGGTCAATGCAGAAAGTCAACAAAGTTTGACTTTAACGCTAAAACGAATGAAAGAACGAAAGAACACTTACAAAGGGTCCCCGCAAGCTAATCTCGATCCAAGTAGTTCAGGTATGAAGCAAATGGCTTCAACTTAGAGATTCTTAGATCAGATTTGTGGGTTTTGCAAGGAATTGAGGTGGGTATTTATAGTAAATGGACCACCGTTAGGATCGTTTCTCGAATACCGAGCTTTGATCACATCCCTACACTTGTTGCAAACTTGTGGTAACTCAAAATGGCCCCCAACATCAGGGATTGACATGTGGCATTGGCCTTTGGAGTGCATAAGAGCTGTTAACAACTGTTAAAAAAGCTTTTGCTGTTCTGAAGGGGCCTCGCGTGACGCCTAGGGGGCTAGGTGTCACGCCTAGGTCCTTCTGATCAGCAACCAGTTTCCAAAGTTTCCATTTCAGTCCCCGTTGTGTATTAAGGCAATTTCTGACATGTTTAAGGCTCGTTAAAGTCAACTTTAAGGCCCTAAAATGATGCCTAAACATTTTGGACATGAAACATGCTCAAAAATATCCCGGATGTCGGTTCGTTTGGTCGTACGATCGTGATGTTCGCTTAATTACGACGACATGCGCATAAGTGCGAAAAACGATCCAAATTGCGCGACGAATGGATTTTTCTCATGCCAAACACTAAAATAAAATATTTTAGTGCTTACATAAATTTTTGGATGTCCGGATGTATTCAGAACTAAGTTATGCGCGAAAGTGCAAACTTATGCACTTTTTGACGCTTTTAGCCCCTGAATGACCCAAAAGTTTATTTTAGCACACCGAACCCCTCAAAGCCTATTTCTAAGCTATCTAAAGGATATTTATGGTATGTTTAAATTATGTTCATGTTCCGGAATGTCTGTTACAGTTCAAATTGGCATACTTTCGCAGTTTGTCAAATTTAGTCCCTGTAGGCGAATTAACTTGCTTTTGCCATACCAAAGCCTTCAAAACTTATTTCTAAGTTATGTAAAGGTTATTTATGGTATGTTAAGCCTATTTCACTATTCCAGAGTGTTCGTTGCATTAAACGGGTTATATTTACGCATCAGTACGCGTATAACCTTCTAGAAAGCGATTTAAAGCTTGAAATCGAACAAGAATTGATATGTGCAAAGGATACACATATTTATACAAATCCCAAGTATGAAATACAATATTTCATGGATACAGTATTTTTTTGATGGCCGTGGAGGCACAGGTGTCACACAGCGCCCACCTGCGAACCCACTTCCTTTGGTCCACCCTCCTTTCACCTCCCATCCCGTCTCCCCACCGAATCTCCCCAACCTCCAACCTGAAGATCCACTTCCAAATTCCCAGGTTCATCCAACGTTCCGCCGTAAAACCATCGATATGAACTCACACATCCAGAACTTGAGCAAGATCTGGGCTATATTTAATGGGAGAAGAAGGTGGTGGTTGTAAGTCCGGCGGTGGTGATTTTAGTAGAAAGAGAAAGTGTTTAAAGAGATGGTGGTACGTCTTTAATTAGAAACGAAAACCAATTTGGAATACCTTTTTCTTTCTTTCTTTCTTTTGATCTGAACTTTTGTGTATGGTGTTTTTTGTTGTTCAATATTTGTATGCCATTATAATAACAACAGAGAAAAAAAATAACTTATCTGTTCATCTTCACAACCACCAACATATGATTATGTTAGTCCCCTCCAAATTACCTCTATAAAAAGAGATGTGGCGGTGGTTGTAGGTCCAGCGGTGGTGGTGGTTGTAGATCCGGCGATAGGGGGTGGTTGTAGATTGACTGGTGGTGGGGGTCGGATTGAGCAGTGTGACTTTTATACGGCGGGGATTGTGGCTATATATCCGACAGGGGTGTGGGGTGGTTAGGGGCGGTGGTACTCAACAACAATATTCTGATTAGAAATTTTCTTATGTTGTTCAAGATGAGTTGAGAGAGAAAGAGTGTTAAGAGAGCGAGAGAGAGAGTTGAGAGAGATAGAGGGAGAGTTCTTGATTTTTTTATACATATAAATAGGCAAAATTACAAAAGTACCATCATGTGCTTTGCACATGACCTGGTTTAACTGTAAAATCTAACACTTGTTAATGAAAAGGACGTAGGGTGTAATGGGTTTGGCAAATAAGGATTGTGACTGTAATTATTGAAGTTAAAGCGTATCCATTACAATCTGATACAAACATAAAGGACGAAAAATGTAATTTACCCTTTATTTTTTATAAAGTCTTTCTAACTAAAAACATGAACCCCTTTTCAAGTCAATATCGTACTTGTGGCTTCATTACGTTAAAGAAAGTTGAAAATAGGGATATGCTTTGGACTAACTCCTGTTTATGTGGAAACTTTTTGCTAGTTTAGAAATTTATTCAGGGGCGGATCTAGAGGTGTTTTGAGGGTTCCCGGGAACTCATTCGATTTGGAAAAAAATAGTGGAAATCTCGTATGATTTGGAAAAAAAAAATAGTGACAATCTACCAAAAGAAACCCGGTGAAATATGTTCTTTGAAAAAATGAATGTCGATTACACCAGTGATGTTAAATGTTAAGTGTTTGAACGTTCAAGTCCAACCCAAACAATATTTAACAAATAGCTGATTTATTATAATTTGATATGGGCCACAAACATGACTTTGAAAAAGCCCATGTAATAACAAAATGGGGTGCAGTCTTTTGTTTTTGTGCCATCTTCATCATCTAAACCTAATCACTTCTAAACTGCCGTCAATGAGTCACAATCCATCGGAGAAAAAAATTATGGTCATGTAATCACATTATCTTCTTCTTATCTTTGTAGTTAGGGGTACCCAAACTTATACTTAGGGTATCCAATACATAAAACGAATAATTTTTTATGTTTTTTTACAATTCGTCAAGAAAGTTGAGGGGTATCCCGGGCAACCCCTGGGATACCCATAGATCCGCCCCTGAGGTGAGGTGGCGGCGGTGGTGGATGTGAGGTGGCGGTGGTAGTGGGGTGATGGTGGAGTTAAGGTGGAGGTTAGCTGGTGATCGAGAAAAAGAATGGGAATTGAGAGAGAGAGTGGGGGATTTATATTTATGTTTTCTTAAATTGTTTTGTTTATTATTTTTTTATTATTAATTTTAGTGTTTAGGGTAAAATGACTAAAATATCCTCATGTAGGGTATACTTTGTCTGATTTAACCATAAAAAATAACAGGGTTAGAGCTAAAGGACATAATGTGCAAGAGTTTGCAAACATCGAGTTCGTTTTTTGTACTTTTTGAAGACAAAGGACACACTTTGCAATCTGATGTAAACATAAAGGACGAGTTTTGTAATTTACTCTAATAACATTAAATAATACTCGTAATAATAATAATAATAATAATAATAATAATAATAATAATAATAATAATAATAATTGTTTTTTTTACAGCAAATTTAGATCACTGACGGACCACTGGAGTATCATCGTGCCACCAACGAAACCAATCACCCGATCATATTCAATAATAATAATTGTTACCTGTGTACGTCTATCATCTTTGATGCTAAGACTTCGAACCTTGAACTCCCCTCTACTTGTAGTGAATTCATCTAGTATTTCAGCATCACATATTGACACATCGCCTTCATTGCTCCCACCACCAGCACTATTCATTTCCTGAAACAGTTTTCTGACGGAGTTAGCGATGATCCAAAACTATCTGTTACGAGGTGCCAAAAATGGTTGGTTGTATGGGCTAAGTAACGAGTAAACCGGGTTTGGTTTAAAACGATAGTTTTTAATGCAAGTACCAACCGCGGTGCTAAAAAAACCTGACTTTTAATATAGACAAGAGTTTCTTTATATTGTTTTTTTCTAACGATAAACTGACATCGTAGTGCAACCGTATCATACCGAACGTCGGTACCGGTACCTGCATTTATTTTTATGGTTTTTAGTTTTGAAAATTTTCATTTATACCACCCTCTCTATGACGATAAATTAATAACATTACCAGTACCGTCACACTCTGGACTGATCGGTGTCATACAAACAATATCGGAGATAGTTCGGTGTTCGTTTTTATCGTTTTTGGCCATGAAAACATGTGTTGATTTCTATACCAAGCGTATGTATCGTATTGATACTTTAACGAACCGAGCTGATACTGATCTAATGCAAACGGTAAAGTACCATCACATCGCGCAGGCAAATAACTTGTAACATTAACAAAATAAACATGGCTTTTGTTAAAAATTTAACACTAAAAATCAAACTTAAACTTATATAAATAAATACTTAAAAATGTGATTCACTATTCATCATAAGTTTCACTTAATACGTATGATGATCCAAAAGTAACTGTTAAGTGGTGCCAATATTGGTTGGTTGAATAGGTTAAGTAACGACCAAAACGGGTTTGGGTTGAAATATTTAATGCAGGTACCATCCACGGTGCTAAAGTCCCAGCACGTTTTTTGTTCGTTTTTTTTAATGCATTTTAAAAGATTCTAAGAAGTTACTTTGTCAAAAAAAATACTTGACTTTTAATATAGATATTATGAGGTTTTAAGCAAATGTGAACACTTGTGTAACTGTCTGAAACCGGATTGAACTGGGACAAACGAAACTAAAAACACTGAAGCTGAGAACAGGGCTATATGTGCTAAATATGCATCTGGAACCAGAGGGTCAAGTTATTCTACAAAGGCTTCTAATTGTAAGAAGTGTAAGAAGGATTTATAGAGTGACAAGTGTCCAACAACCTAAAACTAAACCCACTACATCACCACCAAAAACCTAAACACCCATCCCACCCCCACCCCACCACCACCCAAAAAGCTAAACACCCCCCCCCCCCCCCCACCACCACCCAAAAACCTAACCCCCCCCCCCCCCCCGGGCAAAAAAAAAAACTATACCTCACCAAAAAAACCTCAAAAAACCTATCCCCCCCACCCCCCAAAAACCTAAGCGCCCCCCCCCCCCCCCATATCAAGCACCGAGAACCAGAAGTTTTGACCCATTTGGCCGTTGCTTTTTTAGCTATGTTCTAAAAATCAAGTGTTTGGCCCACTAGAGAGAAAACGAAACCCAAAGCTACCCATTTTTAGGTAAACGGGTCAAAAGTGACACCTTTGAATGTATCATTGTAGAAACCTACCCTGAGAGGACGGGTGTGAACTAATGACCTAGTCATGACCAATGCTTTGATAGGAGCATTGGAGAAAGGACAATGTAAATCAGGAGCCGTCTTGTATTCGGGATATTATCAACATTAAATTCAATGGATTAACTAAACACTTGGTAACCAACGTTTTCGTAAAACTATGAACTCACCAGCATTGTCTGGTACACTTGTTGCATGCTCGCAGGTCGTTAGATATCTTGGATTTGGGAACTTGCTGTCTGGAGTAGCTGGAGTGGTCATGGGTCGACTAGAGAGATTCATGTGATTGAATATTTGATACTATACATTGGTTTTGAAACAGTTTAACTTTGGTTTACTATTTGCTTCCGCTGAACATGTTGGTTTCCATTTATAAACTTGTTAATGGTATTTTTCATTAATAATTGAGGATTTTATTTATAAACTTGTATGGGTTCAATGTAATTAGTGGCTCGTTGTTGGTACGTCACACGCCTAACAGGGACATTCCCTAGGTGGTATTTTGTGGGTGTGACACCCTAGCCCCGACCAACAACCATTCGTGAACTCAGAAGGTTCACCAAGTACCCATTTACTAGTAAACGGTGGCGGCACCTACCCTAGCAACAAACTTTTTTTATTTATTTTTAATTATATTCTCAAAACTAAATATCTTAAAACTTAAAATTTAAGATTAAATAACTTAAAACATTGCATATAATTAAAACTTAAAATTAAAACATTACATAAACTTATAACATTACACTTAATTAAAACTTAAAATTTAAAACATTACATAAAATTAAAATCAAAAAACCTAAAAATTTATAAATTAAACATAGTTCGCAAGAATGTGCCACACCACTACGTGAGTGAAATCATTGTCGAAGTGGTGCTTGTAGTCGATACAAGCAACTTGAATAAGCTCGTCCTCTGAGAGCTCGTTGTTGGGGTTTGGCACATTAAAGAATGTGCCATGGAATCTAGAAATTTGGTAACGGATGTGGGTGAATTGTGAATCTAATTGATCCGCGGTTCGGTTCGTGTCACCCACATAGGTTGCAAATAGCCCGTGCACCCAACTCCAAAAGGTGGACCGTCTCGTAGGAGATGTGGGTTCGTGTTTGACCGCTACATTAGATAACGTCAACGCAATGTCTTTTTCTTCCGTCCAAGGGTTTGCCATTGGATTGTGAATGTGAAATATTGAAAATGGTTGGTGAATGTGAATATAAAATGTAGAGAATTTTGTGGTTTGGTTGTGTGGTATGGATGGTTTTATATAGAGAGGTGAATAAATTATTTGAAATGAATTATATTTTTTTTAATTGACCAAACGATCAAAAAACAATTCAAACGGTCAATTTTTCTTGATGTGTTCGATGGTTAGCGGGTACAGGAGTTGGCCCAGCCGGTGGAAGTTTTCGCTCAGCAGTGTTATATACTTTTAGTTCCGGTGACTTCCGACCCCCCGATGAAAATTTTCAAGCTTCGCCATTGTGTTCATATATTTAAAAAATAACTTGTTCACCCCACTTTAGGTTCTAACAATTAGTACCACAGCAGGTTGCTATAATTTTTTCAAAACTATTTTTACTAACACTTGTTCTTACAATTTTTTTGAGTTAGATCCATGGAATTAAACCGAAATATTAGTCTTTGACCACACTACCTATGTTCATATGGTATAACTTCTTACATTGGAAAAATTATATGAATACATTTTAAAAGTCATAGATTATGACATGGATTGAATAGTAGAAGAAAATGATCTTGAAAGAAAAGGAAATGTCATACTCAACGGAGAGATTACGGTCGATGCATGAACTAGTCGTGGATCTATCCTGTAACGAGTGTTCGATTTCAAATGTCAAGAATAGAAAGATGTCACCACTTGACTATAAATTATGTGTTTATCACTTAATTTCGGTCCCATGAGACATCGGTTACCAATTTTATTTGTTTGCTAAGTCCTTGGTATAGGATAAATTTGATGATGAACATTTAAATGAAGTGGACAAATCTATCGTTAAAGACTGGTTTTGAAAAGACAAACCATAAAGCAAAGGCTAAAATAAAAATAAAATAAAATAAAAACAGTGTGGAGAAAAATATAGATATTAAAGGAAATTACACTACAAACGAAAATTAAGTTCAGTTAGCATTTATGCTTTATTTTTTATTTTTTTAGAACAGTAATTACCATTTATGTAACAACCTCCACTTATTAGGGTGGACGTATGGGGCTCGGCCTGGGCTCGACCTGGCCCGGCGACATCCCAAACACCGTCCCCCCCCCCCCCGGCGTCGTCCTGAACGTCGCCCTCCCGACGTTGGAGACGGTCACTACAAGACAAAACCATCCTCACACACACATATATATATTAGGCTCATCCCTCATTTCCTTAGTTTCATCCCCTTTGCCTCATCCTCACACCCATCCTACGTGACGCTTACGTGGCGGATCATCCTCCAAGGATGGGCCTCTATCATACGGCATAGCCTTAAAATTTACATATTGAAAATGTTATGCGAGTATGTGAAATAGTTTGACACATAATCTTGCTTATATATTTACATACTTGGGATTTGTCTAGATCAGATTTGAATGCTTTCTAAAATTTCATGTGCTTAAAATTATATAAAAGCAAACTTGAACAAATCGAGCGTGATAATTTAGTGTGTGCGTTTTATGACAAAAGAAGTTATAAAATCTAAATAAAGTTGTATATATTGTGTATGAAAAAGTATAAATTAATATTATTGAGGTGGGATCGTGAAAAATAGGTGTAATTGGTGTTCATGTAAGCAGTCACGAAGCTTGAGATTTCTGACCGTGGGTCGAAAACGTATATACCTAAACAATTATAAAACTGGGGGTCGAAAACGTATATACCTAAAAATTCTATATGACAACTACATACCGGACACTACTGAGCGAAAAGTTTGGGGGTTGCCCCCCCCCCCCCCCCCCACTCGGCCCCTTCTAACCTACGGCCCTACATGTAAGGGTTTTAGAGTCCGCGGTGACGGATGATGGTTGTGTTTTGATGACTGAACTGGATTGTTGGTTGTTGATTGGTTGGTTTTTTTTGTCATTTACTTTTTGTATTTTAACCACAAATACAAAAACCATAATCAACTCTAGTTGTAATGAAAAACAATTTGATTTCCAGGTTATTTGACTACTAAAGATTGAAAACTTTTCATATCAATCGAAGGTTCAATATTGCTAAAATTTTGCCCAATTTCGACCCTTGGGCCTTGAGGCCTAAACAAGAAAAATTCAGTTTAAAAAGCCCAGTATTCACAATCTTTTTATTGGGCCTTTGAACCAACTGTTCAGCTGTCTCTATCACTCGGGCTGGATTGAGTCACCATCGTAAATTTGCTGCAAAAAACATTACAAGAAAAATTACAGTCACCTTAAAATCTAGAAAAAAAATAAGTTAAAAATAAATATTATTAATAATAACATTAAATAATAATAATAGTAATTGTTTTTTTTAACGGCAAATTTGGATCACTGACAGACCACTGGCCACTAACGAAACCACCCGATCATATTCAATAATAATAATTGTTACCTGTGTACGTCTATCATCTTTGATGCTAAGACTTCGAACCTTAAGCTCCCCTCTACTTGTAGTGAATTCATCTAGGATTTCAGCATCACATATTGACACATTGCCTTCATTGCTCCCACCACCAGCACTATTCATTTCCTGAAACAGTTTTTTGACGGAGTTAGCGATGATCCAAAACTATCTGTTAAGAGGTGCCAAAAGTGGTTGGTTGTATGGGCTAAGTAACGAGTAAACCGGGTTTGGTTTAAAACGATAGTTTTTAATGCAAGTACCAACCGCAGTGCTAAAGTCCCAGCACACTTTTTGTTCGTTTTTTTAATATGTTATATACTTATATAAGATTCTAAAAAGTTACTTGGTCAAAAAAAACTTGACTTTTAATATAGATATTTAAGAGGTTTTCTGAAACAGTTTCTTGATGGAGTTAGTGATGATCCAAAAGTAACTGTTAACTGGTGCCAATATTGGTTGGTTGAATAGGTTAAGTAACGAGCAAAACGGGTTTGGGTTAAAATGATAGTTTTTAATGCAGGTACCATCCATGGTGCTAAAGTCCCAGCACGTTTTTTCTTTGTTTTTTTTAATACATTTTAAAAGATTCTAAGAAGTTACCTTGTCAAAAAATTACTTGACTTTTAATGTAGATATTATGAGGTTTTAAGCATACGTGAACACTTGTGTAACTGTCTGAAACCGGATTGAACTGGGACAAACTGAAACTAAAAACACTGAAGCTGAGAACAGGGCTATATGTGCTAAATATGTATCTGGAACAAGATTCAAACTTTGTCAAGTGAATAAAACCAAATTTCTTGCCTAAATGACGCAGTTTCATTCAAATAAAGTAAAAATGATCGGCTTTTGGGTTGGACCGAGAACCAAAATTTTTTTCATATCAAGCACCGAGAACCAGAAGTTTTGACCCATTTGGCCATTGCTTTTTTTAGCTGTGTTCTACAAATCAAGTGTTTGGCCCACCAGAGATAAAACGAAACCCAAAGCTACCCATTTTTAGGTAAACGGGTCAAAAGTGACACCTTTGAACGTATCATTGTAGAAACTTACCCTGAGATTAAGGCTGGGAGCACGAGTCGGGCTGCCGACGATTTCTTCGTACTCTGCTGCATCAAGTTCCCTCAAATGGTGCAATTGGAACACTTTTGGTAGAATATGTTGTCGTATGCTGATGAGAAGAAAAAACGGCACAGGGAATAGAATTCCAGCAATCGGAATCCACGTCATACCATAACACACCGTAAAATAGACAGCTTGGAATATTGTGAATACCACGATGCTTCTAAATGGCACCGACTCGATAAAAGATGCATGAACCTTCTCCAGAACCCTGCAACATTTTTCCACAAGAAAACATGAATATACTGAGTAGAGATGCACAAGACCTGGGCCTAAAAAGCCCAGTCTGCCTAACCCGTCTAAATGGGCCTGGTCCACCTTTTGGTATTACTAATATAATTTAGAGTAAAATGCCTGGCTAGTTTGCAACTTTCGTACAAAGGTTTGTTTTTTCGTATCTGGACCCAAAAGGTTTGAAATCTTGTCATTTTCATCTGGCTCGTAACTCCATCTATTTTTCTCCGTTAAGTCAGGGGTATTCCCGTCTTTTTTCTTAACTTAACAGGCAATTTGGTCTTTTGAATACCTGTACATTATGCTAAATGCTTGTACATAAAGTCATAAAGTGAAAAAGACCGAATTGCCTTTTAAGTTAACAAAAAAGACGGAAATACTCCTGACTTAACGATGGAAATGGATGGAGTTAACGAGCCGGATGAAAATGACAAGATTTCAAACCTTTTGGATCCAGATGCGGGAAAACAAACCCTTGGACAAAAGTCGCAAAACTGGCCAAACCTCAGGAACGAAATTGGTATTTTACCCTATAACTTAAAAGGTGATGTTAAAAAAGCTATCTTTGAAGTCAAAATCAGTTTCCAATCATAACAGAAAGTAAAAAAAAACTGATTGTTTGAACAAAAATTGAGAGAATTGGAAAACTCACTTATATCTCCTGCCAGAGGGGACAAAAAGCAGCAAGATCCGTTCCCAAAATTGGTTTCCGGGGAGGCTGTCGATTGCCATGTAGGCAAAATAGCCCCATAAAACCGAGGTTGGTATTAACTTTATAACGGGCATAGCACAAATAGAGGCTGCTAAAAGAACTGACTGCAGTAAATTGCTGACCCGTTGCTCGTTAACTCTCACCGGTAAATGGGCGTCAATGTGTTTTTCAGGATCGAATAAACCATTAGTTTTTTCTATTCCGTTTTCTACTTTCATGACTGCTTCTTGCAAGTCCTTTAGTTCATTAACTACTGTAGTTGTCTACAATAGTAAAAGAATATGAAATCAGGTAAGATGATATGAAATAAATTTTGTTTTTGGTTAACAGAATGATGATTTACTATCGGTAAGCTGTCGAGTTCTATGAACACGGTTTGCATCTTGTTGTAGATCTCGGAACTGCTTGCTTTCATTTTTATACTTTCCTTGGCACTCTCTACCAGTTTCTTTCTAATAAACTGGTAGCACAATTATTAAAAACAATAGTTAGAACAAATAAACCATAAAACACTTGGGTTTCTTAGACTTTTTTTTGTCACTTGCCTGTTTCTTTCTAATAAACTGGTAGCACAATTATTAAAAACAATAGTTAGAACAAATAAACCTTAAAACACTTGGGTTTCTTAGACTTTTTTTTGTCACTTGCCTGTTTTTTTAGAACAGCGAGGCTCTTAGTGTGCATGGGTGACTGAGGCAAGACACCGTTTGAAGGAGGTAGTCCTAATAATCCGCAGAGTAATGTCTGAAAAGAGCGACAATTAACATCCAGTGCGGATTAATGGAACAAAAAAGAATTACTATTACCATGAATCCAAGCAAAAGAATGTCATAATGATAGGCTGAAGGATTCTTGAGATTGAACTCTTTTTGTTGAGCCAATTGTGAAGCGACGCTATGATCAAAGAAATATAGCCCCGATATCGTAAGTGCTGGGATGATGGCTGCCATTATGTATGCAGGAGAAACCCTACCCATATCCTGTAGTTCAACTTAAGTTAGCAAAGAAATGATTTTAAATATAAGTAGACTATCATTAGTTCATTACTCAAAACAAAATTTACAAATTTGTACCCTGATTACAGTCCAATGATGTGTGGATTCAGATTCCCATAAAAGTGGACTAAAGAGCCTTCTTGGAACTCCAGAAGGGATTTTGCTTGGTACACTGTATGAGAGTGCGGTCCACACGACAACCATCAATGGTACCCCATAGTCTGCTATGAAATTTCGTAGCCGCCCTATATAGAACACAATAATAGTTGCGTGTTAAGATAAAACTGATAAAAATGGTGAAATCAATCTAAAATCTAATCCATCCACCTGTTCCGCACCACCATGATCTTGCTTTCCTGCTTTTTAGTGCAGTGTATAAAAGGCCAAATGAGAATACGATTGCCAGTAGACCGTTAGTGTAAAGCCACTGAAACTGATACTTCACTTTATTTGAGTCCTCATTTTTAGGAACGTTGAACTCGCTCACTAGTCCCTAAGCAACAAATTCACAACACAGTCTTGTGAAGGTTAAAACAACAGTAATAAACTATCAATTTTGAAATATTTACCTTGATGGCCTCTTGTATGAAAAGAGCAGCAATTAACATCCCAAAAGTTTCCCCTGCAATTCTTGTAAATCTATTGATGATAACACACGCGTTGAAAATCGCCAGAAGAAACAACAACACAGCCGTCCAAGTGCATACCCTACAAAATTTAACGTCGATAATTCACCGCTATATCAAGAACTTGAAATTAGCTGAACTAATAACTATTTCAAACCAAGGTCAAAGAAATTACCATCCAGCCCAAGCCAAGAACAACTCGCGGCCCAAATCGTGCTTCCCTTTAGCAAAGTTATACAAGTAAGTGTACATTATAACAGTCGGTTCCGCAACTCCCAATATGAGAAGAGGTTGTCCACCAAGTATGGAGTGTATAAGACCACATATTGCAGTAGAAGCTAATGTTTCAACAGTGCTCAAGCTTCCATCTACAAACCGAACGAAAAATATTAACTTACAAATACATAACTATATCCTTTAACTTAACAGATTAAATCAATCATCAATTATAATAACACCTGTATCTCTGCTAAGTTGCTCCCCAAATGCAATCACAGGTAGTGCAGAAGCAAAAAAGATGTATGTAGTTGGAGCCAGTATCCTACAAACACAACTTAATTTATATTGAATACATAGTTGTTAAAAGCCATCGCCTCTTGCGCCTAGGCCCATTTTTCAGGCGAGGCGAGACAGTTGCGCTTTAAGTAAAAAAATTGCTTTTAATTCTCCAGGTGATGGTTCAGGCGCACATTCCGGCGAGATTCCTAGATTCCGGAGAGTTTTCAGCCAAATTCTCTAAATTCCGAAAAGATTTTAGCCAGATTTCTAGTTTTATCCAACAAAAACTACTTTTCTACACTAATATTTTAGAACTTTTGGTACTAAATAGATGATATAACGTGTTATATAATAGATTTCGTTTATTTTGTTTGAAGAATAGTTTTACTTTTTCTAATACATAATATATTTTTAATTTTATTTCATTATGCGCTTTATTTTTCTCAGGCGCTCGCTTTTTTTGCGCTTTGCACCTAGGCCCCAGACGAGGCCTATGCGCCTTGAGTGCGCCTAGCGCCTTTAATAACTATGATTGAATATACTACCAAAACGGAAATATTCGAGAAAACACTAATCAGATCAAAAAAGCTAAATCATCATGTTAAAACATTCATATGCGTATTCATGTATGTATATTTGGATGAGTAGAATGAAATAATTTACCCAAATCCAGAGGTAATACCGGCAATCCAATCGCGTTTATAGCAGAATAATATTCCTCTAACATCATGTGCAATTCCTCTGAATGGAGACTTGATATGCTCCATCATCACTGAAATCATTCATTAAGATACAATAAACAATTAAACACAACGCAAATCAGTTAAACTTATTATATGATATTCTATACAAAATGAAAATGATTCAAACAAACGCAGACATGTATGTATGTAGTGTGAAATCATGTGAAATTATGAAAGTGTAAGCAAGTAACATGCAGTTAAATGATGAATTAACAAAAGAGATATGAAAACAGAGTGAAGAAACAGACGATGAAACAGGAAGAAGAACGTTGAAAAAATGGTGAAGGGATTCAAAATAGAGACAGAATACTGAAAGTCGGAAGAAACTATTTAAGGAAAAGGGTTTTTTATTTATTGAAATGAAATGAAATTACCCGTTTCGCGCTGGTGGGTTGGGATACTCTACGTACCGCCCTACCCTAGCTTATCCTACTACCGCAATTATAATAAGACTTTTAACATTTTTAATTTATAAGAAAAATGTTAAAAGAATACTCGGTGTGAACGAGTATGAAGAGGGAGCGAGTATGAAGAGGGAGCATGAAACGTCATTTGGCAGACATGAGTAGAAAGTGTTTTAAAAAAAAAACATATGGTGGAAGTGACATAAAAGGGGGTGTTTTAAAAAAAATAAATATATGAACAAATAATAATTAACCAACCAACCAGTGAAAATACTACTAATCAACTGTCTCCACCTCATACCCCCCACGCTAGTGAAGATTTCGACGCTCCCTTCTCCACGCCGGGCCACAAGGCGGTGTGCGGGCGTGGTTGAAGCCTCCACGCCATCCTTGTCGTCTCCACACCATCCGGTCTAAGAATAAGACTGCATTGGAATCCTACAGCCACAATTTATAATAAGACTTGAGTTTTAACTTATAAGAAAATGTTAGAATTAAGACTACATTGGAAAGAAATAGAGGTTGGTTCTATTTTGAATTCAAAGTTAAACTAAATTAGAAAATGACTTACAAAGGTCAATCATGTCAACTAAAGAAAAGTAATTTTTTTGAACGGTAAGGAACGACGTGCCAATCACCGTGACAATCGGGTGTTGTGACCAAGGTTGACTGCTCGACCGCCGCCAGCCCTTTGGCTCTCCCAGATGCGCGGAAACCCGACTTCCACCCGCCCGAAGGCACGACAATGGAATAATCGGTAAAAACTCGCCTCCCATCCAAGACGAACTGGCGCCACCCGTATCCGCCCTTCACCTGGATGCCGCATAAAGCAATGGAGAGAGTAGAAGTTGAACCTGGGTCACAACGAACACCAAGTTTTTCCCCAACCACTACCTCATTGACTAAAGAAAAGTAATTAATCTGATGATATAACGAAGCATATAACGGTTAATAAATTTCTCTTACGTTTATTTTTTATTTTATTATTTGTATTTCGTTGTTAGTTATGAAGTACATAATTTCTCTTATTATCAAACTAGTAGGGTACCTGCGCGATGCGGCGGGGTGATACTTTGTACTACGGCACTCGTTTCTGGTAGTTTTCTTATTCGTATAATATTTATGGTTGCATTATTGTGGTGGATATATGTCATAAGTATTACACATGTCTAGTAGTTATTAAATCTAGAATTTAAATTATCAAGTATTTCAAGAAACCATTGACGCAATAAAGTAACAAATGAATAAAAAAATAAGTCTTAAACATAAATAAAGTTATGTAAAGTAGTACACGAATAAGGAAATATAAGTCTTAAATATAAAAGTTGAAAACTAAAAGCTCAAGTGTCAAATACTTTGCATCATGATGAGATCAAATTAGTAATCATACGGCTTAAACATCTCAAGGATGTCATCTATAGTGTCACACCACCATTTGCATCGTCGAGATCAACGTCCTCCGGAATTTCTTGTATCTCTTCCTGTTTGATTATTACATCATTTGGATGATGAGTTTCTTCTCTGTTCTCCTCTTTAACCGATACATACGAGTTTCTTCTTTGTTCTCCTCTTTAACTACTGATACATAGTAGTAGCTGGAGTAGTTTTGGGGAACTGAAAAAAATGTTAAGTATTTTAGTTACATATTTTATCATGTTACCGTTATAAATAATATAGGATAAAAAACTACGTTCACAGTTAAACATAATATAAAAACAAAAACAAAAAAACAAACAATATATCATGTTTGAGAAAAATACATACATGTGTAAAGATATGAAAGGATGAACACTGAAGCTCCAAAACCACTGAATAATAAATAAGATGAATGCTAAATGTGAGCATAAAAGAATAAATCAAAGTTATACACAACAGAAAATTGAAATACCTATAAATCAAAAATTCTAAAGACAATTTTTTATTGAAGTGAAAAAAACTAATGAATTATACTATATATAGAATCTATAAACCAACGAATTGAATAACCTGTAGCTTTTTTCAACTAACTAATATTATCTATAAGAGTATTTTTGTACTTATAATCCCTAAAAAATGCAACAGAATCTGGTATTCAGTTTTTGAAGATGTATTATGTTTAGATTATGGAGTGTTTTCCTAAAAGTTTGTTGGTGGAAAACTTATTTACCAAACTTCTAAAAAAACTTTTTTTTATAAAAAAAGGTTTTATGAAAAGGAAAATGCTTTTAAAAATGTTTTTATAACTTTTTTATGAAAACTAAAATTCCATTTTGTTGAATATGGTATTATATAAAGTTTTTTTTTAATACAACCAATTAGATAGAACAAACGAGCTTGTTTGGTGTCAATTTACTACCTGCTAACTCATGTAAGTGTGTGCACCCAACTAAGTAAATACACAAACATACAGAATACGAACAAAGCTCATATCAAACCCGTATGTGCAAGGTTTCGAAATTTAATTTAGTCGCCGGAACAAATTGGTGAACAATCTTAATCAAACGAAATTTGGAGTGAAAAGGGTTAGAATATTATTAAACTGATACTAGTAACAACAACGTAGAGAGTCTTGAGCATTTGAAATGTGATAGGACACATTGCTTTAATCACTTGTACACTAATGCATCATCTACTTGTACATTTTAATCCACATAACAATACTGACCAAGACAACTATCGAAATGTCGACAAAAATGAGTAGGTCATCATGGCACCTTTGGATTTTTTAAAACTTAATAGTTTATAAAATATGACAAGAATACGTAAAATAATTATAAGTTTGTTGTGGAAAGGGATAAGTGTAACTAATTAGCCATAATTTTATAAAAATAAAGTGATTTAAGTGTAATAATATGAGGGACTAAAATATAATTAGTGTTTAAAAGACCAAGTTACCCTATTTTAATGGTGTTTTATAAATAAAGAGGGAATAAGTTCTTATTTTTTGGGTATCTTAAAATACCCCTCCCTCATGCATTATAATATAGTATAGATATATAAAATTTTATATAATTTATATAGTCAATCTTGAACCTTATTAATGGTATCATTAAATGTTATTATGTCCAAATAGTATACTAATTACTTTTTGTAGTTTTAAACAAAAATAAATACTCCCAAAAAATATTTTATTGTAGATATTCATCAATATGTGCTTTCAGAAGTCATTTGTTGGGTACTTGTGTGATGCGGTAGGAAACACGACACTTAGGTGATTTTAGAAATGTGCATGTACAGTTTGGTTCAATTTTCAGCCATAACTATAAACAAAACTAGAATTATCGGTTAAGGTATTTCAAACTGATCGATTTCGAGTATTTCGGTTTTGATTAATCCATTATGAACATTTGGTAGGTTGTTTTTCAATTAATAACCAAAAAGTATATTTCTGATAAAAAAATAACTTGAGCCGGAAATGGTGACTTGAGTTAAGATACAAAAAGAATATTGGTTTAAACTTTTTTTCTTATTGTCCGCACCTTTTTGTAAACAGGACTCCAAGCAATGTTTTCTTAACCTTGCAATGCAAGATCCGTTTTCATATAAAAAGGCTCAATGAATACATTTTTTAACGTATGATATGCGATAAAGATACTCATGAAGAGAACGAGCAAGGCCAGCTCTTAGCCCGGCTAATCTGTGCCGTCGTCGGAGGTCCAAATTTTCAAAGGGCCGAAAGGTTTCATAAGCTTTTATATATATATTAAGTTATATACTTAGTATATACATTCATTTATTATGCAAAAAAAGTGTCGGTGGTGGAGTGAAAAAAACCTTCTTAGGATAACGTAGAGGTCTCAACTCAAGTTCAAGCCTTGGCTCCACAATTAAGGTTTTATTTTTTTTTTTTTAATTCATTTCCCCTTAACAACAATTTTGGGCTCAGTTCTTTTTGTCGCCCAGGGCCTAATTTTTTTTGAGAGTTCTCGAACGACGATTCTTAGGACTATTTCTTCACTATGACGGTTCATACCAGTGAGCAATCGAATCGGGTTGGCCTGAACCATGGTTCATTCAGATGATGTTTACTGGTCAGCTTTATTACGAACAAGGTTAAAACTAGAAAGCTAGATTTTTACAAACAGACTGGACGTCCCTATTTCTTGGTCATTACCCTCACCTCCCTTTATATAGGCATTACCCCATCACATATTTTTCCTTCGTAGTCAATGTAGGACAATAGAAAAAGAATTAATCTTAAAAGAGACTCCTGTTGTGACATCCCATACTTTCAGGCTAACGTCGTTAACTCTCTCTGTTAAATCTTTAAGATCTATAGAACACTCGCAGACACAAATATATTATACGTGCAATTATATTAAACATTCAAATTATAACTTAGGGGATTAACCTAAACTATGAGGACTAATCTCGTACATACACTTAAAAGTTAACTTGGTTAACTTCCTATGCAAGATTTGATAACTTGTAAACACGAGGGACTTGTTTGGTCTAAATACGTAAAGTTATATGTATAACTTTCCACCCAAGTTTGGGTTTTGTAAACCTAAGGGACTAGAAGGGTTTTTGTATAAACAGGAGGGGTACAAGTGTAACTTGTTTAAAAAAAAAAACTAACCCAATCCTAATCTCCCCCACCCTCATACGAACTCACAAACACACACACATCATCATCATCGATTCTTCATCTCTTGGCTCTCTCACTCTTTCTTGGATCTTTTCTTCGCAAATCATCTATGTGGGTAAACCCTAGTTCTTTGTATGTGTATTAAATACTTATGATTTATAGTCTTATATGAATATGAGTTCTTGGCTGCATTTTATTGATTTCATGAGTTTCTTGAATGCATGAGACGTAGGGTTTGTTTAGAAGGCATGAGACGTAGGGTTTATTTTGAAAACAAGTTTGTGTTGTTTATGAAGTTGTAATTGATATGATACGTATGCATATATGTTTAGGGTTTTGATTCATAACATGATTTTGATGATAAGTTTAGGATGAATCTGTTCTATGTGTTGTTATACATGCCTTATTAGCCGAAAAGTATGATAGAAGTGTCATAAACACGTTTTAAACAGAAGCTGATTGAAAACAGCTTCTGTGTAGATTTTTAAGCCGATTTGTATCGGCTGTTTCTTGGTTAAATCATAACGAAATCAAATAGTTCTTGAGTTTAGAGTCAAGTTCACGGAAATATATTTTAAACCCCAATGGATTCGTATTTTTCCGACATGTTTTGGTCAGTCAAAAGATTTAAATGAAAACAAAGGTCGAAGCTGTGTTTTTCTGCAGAAATTGCAGTCCATTACGGGAGTCATAACGTGGTTAATATTTGGAGCTAATATCCGACAAGCCCCACCCGAGTTAGTCGCGCTAACTCGACCGGTAATGGTTGAGCGGGTGTTAAATTTGCCTATCACATCGCATGGTCAGTGATAGACCTGGTAGTCAAAGGCAAACAACACATAAACAGTCGGATTCGGTTTCGAACACTTAGTGACATAACGTATAGGTTAGCTACCTACAAATATTACAAGTAACTGCTAATCCACTAGTAGTTGCAACTCACTAGTAGTTGCAACTCACAGACCTAAAACTGAGTCACATGCCAGAAGTGAAAAGGTGTGTCATTATGCGCCATATTTCGTCCATCGTCCACACCGAGCGCTCATGTGCTGGTGTGAGTTAAGATTCTTGAAAGCTTAGAGGTTCGCATTTATTCTTTATGGCTAAGGAAACCATATACAAGAAAGACTCACACATATATATCACTAAAAGGTTTGTCCAGCCACTTATGTGGGACTACTTTTGTCACGGCCCCCGACCCGGTTTGACCCGTTTCAGGAGCCGCAGGACAGAAATCCCGTGGTATTTAATTAATTGAGTTTAACAGCGGAAGTTTTTATCATCTGGATCTTTTTAAAACTGAAATATTTCCCGATTATTTTATTTCACAACTCGGGATAAAACCCCGGTAATTTACAATCATTTGATTTCACGAAGAAGTCTTTTATTTTACAAAACATGTTTCTTTATTTTATCATGAGCCACTTCCTTAAGCTTGTAGTGCTTCAAGACACTTTTCCTGGATCATAACAGATCACCTGAAACATGTTTGAAAAAGGTTTTGTCAGCGGGAAATACTGAGTGAATCATTCTATTTACATAAAATGATGCATAGTTATCAATTACAGCATAAGAGCGATTACAATGGCTTCTATCTTATTTTTTATCTGGCGCTCTGTCACAATGGTGACATGTCACAATGGTGACGATGGTCATACCACTATTAGGTCAATGAACCTAAATAGTGATGATTATCCCTAGTAGGTCAATGAACCTAGCTGGGAGAAAATTAGTAATGTGCACAATACCCCACTAGCCAGTGATTCAAGATATCCACGACTTAGTCCCTGTAATTATAACTTTTGAAAATAATTTGAGGTATTGTAAAATAGTTGATAAAAAGAGAATGACTCACATTGCAGATTTAATTTGAGCAGAGTCTAGCCTACTGATTAGCCTTTTAACCTAAATTAATAACAATGCACACAAAACTGGGTTAATAACCAATACAGCATTTACGATAACTCACGAGATCAAACCCTCACAACGAATCACAAAGTGCGATACTTAAACATCCATCGAATTAACGACGAATGACAAAGCATAACCCTAATGTGGGCAGCACTTAAACATCCATTGGATATTTTGATCAATCGGACATTGAATCGTATCAGCGATCGAGTTATTACCCTGATTGCGGCGTCGATTAGTGATCAGTGTGTGTTAATTGTAGTAAACAGAGCATAACTCAGTGTATTTTGTGAATTTGATCGTCGAACGAACAACAGAATGCAAGTGCCAGGCCCTTCTATTTATACCCAAAATTTGCACCTCCCGCTAGTCGCGGAAGAATCCGCGGTACGTGCCGCGTATCGCCTGGGATGTCAAAGTAGGGTAGGCCTGCTTCGTCACCTATCTAGCCCTGATGAGTCGACGTTGCGTGAATTTTCAAATTTGACAGCATTTTATAAAGATAATCGTTAATAGGGTTTTACCCCCCTTGAGTTTTAGGGGCCCTGATCCTAATTCCAATTATTCTGAAAATTTTAGGGTTTGTGTAGAATCACTTGGGTGTCTCAATTAGGGTTTCCTTTTGGATAAACTAATAAAATAAATAGGACTTTTGATGAGAGTTGTTACATTCTCCCCACCTTAATAAAAATCTCGTCCTCGAGATTTACTGGAATAATTGAGGATACTTTCGTTTCTTTTCTGATTCCAGTTCCCGAGTGTATTAAGGTCCTATCTTTGAATCCCACTTTACTTGAACTAACACTAATCGTTTGTTTTGAGAAACTTCACTTTTCTGTCTTCTATCTGAATAGGTTTTTCAACAAATTTTAACTTTTCGTTTACCTCTATATCTTGGAGAGGTACTACCAGAGATTCGTCAGATAGGCATTTCTTAAGATTGGATATATGAAATACGTCATGTACTCCAGCTAACTCTTCTGGTAGTTGTAAACGATAAGCAACTGGTCTTATACGTTGGATCACTGGAAATGGTCCTACGTACCTTGGACTTAGCTTTCCTTTCTTACCGAATCTTACAACTCCTTTCCAAAGAGATACTTTCAATAGCATTTTGTCTCCAACTTGAAACTCCAACAGCTTTCGTCTATTTATCTGTATAATTCTTCTGGCGATCTCTAGCCGTCTTCAGCCTTTCCTTTGTGATACTGAATATCACAGTTGTAGTCACTTAGGATTTTCATCCATCTCCTTTGCCTCATGTTTAATTCTTTTTGCCCAAATATATATCTTAAATTCTTATGATCCGTATAGACAGTAAACTTACTTTCATATAGATAATGTCTCCAAATCTTAAGGGCAAAAATTATGGCTCCTAATTCTAAGTCATGAGTGGTATAGTTTCCTTCGTGCTTTTTCAATTGCCTTGATGCATACGCAATTACCTTTTTGCGTTGCATTAACACACATCCAAATCCTAGCTTTGAAGCATCACCGTATACTTTAAAATCTTCTGTTCCTTCTGGTAAGGCTAGGATTGGAGCATTTGTTAATTTCTGCTTCAATATTCTAAGGGCTTCTTCTTGTTTAGGTCCCCATTCAAACTTAATGGCTTTACAGGTTAACTTAATTAATGGCATAGCTATTTTGGAAAAATCCTTAATAAACCGTCTATAGTATCCAGCTAAACCTACAAAACTCCTAATTTCTATTGCAGATTGCGGAACCTTCCATTTGGTAATTGCTGCTATCTTAGCAGGATCTACGTGAATACCTTCATGATTCACCATATGACCTAGAAATTGCACTTCTGGCAGCCAAAATTCACACTTCGAGAATTTGGCGTAAAGCTTCTCTTTTCTTAAAGAGTGCATGCAAGTGCTGACAATGTTCGTCCTGACTTTTGGAATAAATAAGTATATCATCTATGAGGACAATTGCAAATTTATCCAAATATGGTTTACAGATCCTATTCATTATGTCCATGAATGCTGCAGGTGCATTCGTAAATCCGAAGGGCATGATTGCAAACTCGTAATGACCATACCTAGTTCTGAAAACAGTTTTAGGTATGTCTTCCTCTTATACTTTCAATTGATGATATCCGGAACGTAAGTCGATCTTAGAAAATATCTATCTCCCTGGAATTGATCGAATAGATCATCAATTCTAGGTAATGGGTATCGATTCTTAATTGTAACCTTATTTAATTCCCTATAATTAATACACTTTCTCATCGAACCATCATTTTTCTTAACAAACAACAATGGTGCCTCCCACGAGGATAAACTAGGTTGTATGAAACCTTTACTTAATACTTCATCTAATTGCTTTTTCAGTTCTAACATTTCTGTAGGAGCTAACCGATAAGGTGCCTTGGCTATCGGTATAGTTCCTGGAATTAGATGAATCCTAAATTCTACTTTCCTATCTGGTGGTAATCCTGGTAATTCTTCTGGGAATACATCTGGGTATTCTGAAACTACAGAAATTTCCTTAAGTTCTTTACCCTTAGTATTAATGATTACTGAAATTATATATATTATTCCTTGCTTTCGTTCATAATTAGTAACTTTCATTACTGATATGATCTTTATAGGTTTACATGGCTTATCTCCTGTAATCATTATTACTTTTCCAGTGGGTGCACAAATTTCTATGGAATTCTTATCACTAAATAATTCGAGCATGATTGTTTACTAACCAATCCATTCCAAACACAACATCAAATTCAACTAATTTCATAGTTAATAGGATTGCAGAAAATTTATGACTTAAAAGTTCTATTTCTACTTTTTGCAGAACTTTATTTATTTTAACTGAATTCCCATCTGCCGTTTCTACTGTAGAAATTTGCATAATACTGGTTACAGATAAGTTAAGAGTTTGGCCGAATGAAGTATTTATAAAACTTTGATTTGTACTAGAGTCAAATAATACTTTTGTGTAAATGTTGTGAACTAAGAACGTACCAGCCACCACATCTGGAATGAGCTCTGCTTCCTGAGCAGTCAGTTGGAAGGCTCTTACATTCCTTTTTGCTCCTTCTGCAGGTTTGGCTTTATTGTCAGATGGTTTGTTCAGTTTTGGACAATCTGGTCTAAGATGTCCAGCTTCTCCACAGTTGTAGCATACTGAAAATTTCTTCCTCCTGCAGTCTTCTTCTTGATGCCCCGGAATTTTGCAAAAATTGCAATATCCTTTGCATCTTCCAAAATGCTTTCTTTTGCAAAAATTGCAAAATGGGTTAGTGGAAGATTGTCCATTTCCTCCTCTCTTAAAATTATTATGGTTACCCTGACGGAATCCTTGGGTAATCTTTTGGGCTACTTCCTTCCTTCTATTTTCTTCTCTTGTCCGTACTAGTTCGTCAGTCAGAGTATTGGCTAAATCTACTGCATCATCAATCGTGCGAGGTTTCGCAGCCTTGACGATATTACGGATTTCGGCAATTAATCCCCAAATATAACGAGAAATAAGTACCAGCTCTGGCGAAGCCAGGGTTGGTACCACTCGAGCATACTCGAAGAATGTCGAAGTATACCCTCGACAATCTACATCCACCATCCGGTGGGTTAGAAACTTATTTGTCATTTGTTCCTTTTCATACTCGGGACAGAATTTTATTTCTACAAAGCTCTTAAATTCTTCCCAGTTCATAGCATACGCCATCCTTCTTCCTTTTGCTTGTAACATCGTATTCCACCATTCTAACGCCCCTTCTTTGAAAAGATTTGAAGCGTACATGACCTGATCATCCTGAGCACATTTACTTATGGCAATTACTGCAGTCGCTCCTTCATTGCCTGCAAACTCAGTGGGTTTACAAGCAAGAAATTCTTTGTAAGTGCAACCAGGCGTTGCAGCTTTCATTTTCTTAGAATGAGGAGCTTGCCGTGGTTCATTCTCATGATTAGTATGATTATTGCCTCCGTTTACGCTATTACTGAAGTTATCTTCAGAAATACGTTTGCTAGGAACGATTTGTTGTGGTTCGATTGGATTTTTAACAGCAGCAACGATTGCTGGAATAGCGTTGGTTATCCCTTGAGCAACTATTGCTGGAATAGCGTTGGCTATCCCTTGAGCAACGATATTTTCTATATCCTGCCTAGTCATATATTGATCCCCCAGTTGTTGCTCAGATTGATTAACCTCATTAACTGGTTCATTATTAGCGTTTTTCATCTGATAACTAATTTATAGATAAATAATTAGTATAAAAGAAATAATCCAATGTCACAATTAATTGCACATAATCACGTAAACGAATATACAAACAAAATTGTAAATTTTCTAAAATTTCATTTGTTTTATTGATTATATCATGCTTCTATATACAACCGTTTTATTATTTATTTTACACATACTGATTTTTACCATTACTATTACACAACCACAGTTCCATAAATCCCTTATCCTTTTTCAGATGATATTCTAGTAACGGCGTTCCCTCTCATCGTATTTCCAGGAAATCTGTCCCCCAATCTCTTGGATCCTATTCCCAGTATCCATTAGTTCTTCACCAAAGTGGTGAAGTTCAGCCATATTTTCGTTACTCATTGGTGGATTTAGTAAAGGTTCTGGATTGAACTGAGGAAAAAGCTTATAGGGATTGTTTTGTAACTGTATTTCATTAGTCAACCATTCGTCTATTTGCGAGTGGATTGAAGGGTTTGGAATAGCTGGTTCTAAGTTCATTGGTAGTTGTGTTTCAAGAGAATGAATAAAAACATTTTCATTAACAGGCTTAATAGTATTATAGCTTGTCAATATAAAATCTAGCTCTTCCTGAGATGGTAACCCCTCAATTTGCCTAGAGCTTTCCCCAATTTCCATTTTCTTAGGCTTGGGTTTCTCGAGAGGTAAAGCGTTGAATTCTATAGGTTCTTCTATGTCTGGTATATACCTATTGAAATCTCTGGAAACCTCTATTCTTACCGGATAGAGATTTAAATTCTGAAGGGCGTCAGACAAGTCACTCATGCTGTTTAGCAAAATACACATAATTAGTAAGTTTAAAAATCATAACAAACTTTTATAAAAAAACTTTTTAAATATTATTTCATACTGGGTAACTAAAACAACTGAAAATTAAAACACACTAAGGTTTACTTATAATTTTATTTATTTACTGAATAAGGTTTCTAGACTGTAGATAATAAAGGTGCTAAAATTTTGAGTCAAATTATTTAAGGATTTGCATTAATTGCTACATTGGCTAGCATATAAAGATCTGCTCATACTGTACACAATTAGTCAGATAATAAAACACATAATCACAAAATAGCAATTAATAAAAATTAAGTATTTTCTAAATACTTAATTGGCTTAAATCAGTGGCTCTGATACCACCTTTTTCTGTCACGGCCCCCGACCCGGTTTGACCCGTTTCAGGAGCCGCGGGACAGAAATCCCGTGGTATTTAATTAATTGAGTTTAACAGCGGAAGTTTTTATCATCAGGATCTTTTTAAAACTGAAATATTTCCCGATTATTTTATTTCACAACTCGGGATAAAACCTCGGTAATTTACAATCATTTGATTTCACGAAGAAGTCTTTTATTTTACAAAACATGTTTCTTTATTTTATCATGAGCCACTTCCTTAAGCTTGTAGTGCTTCAAGACATTTTTCCTGGATCATAACAGATCACCTGAAACATGTTTGAAAAAGGTTTTGTCAGCGAGAAATACTGAGTGAATCATTCTATTTACATAAAATGATGCATAGTTATCAATTACAGCATAAGAGCGATTACAATGGCTTCTATCTTATTTTTTATCTGGCGCTCTGTCACAATGGTGACATGTCACAATGGTGACGATGGTCATACCACTATTAGGTCAATGAACCTAAATAGTGATGATTATCCCTAGTAGGTCAATGAACCTAGCTGGGAGAAAATTAGTAATGTGCACAATACCCCACTAGCCAGTGATTCAAGATATCCACGACTTAGTCCCTGTAATTATAGCTTTTGAAAATAATTTGAGGTATTGTAAAATAGTTGATAAAAAGAGAATGACTCACATTGCAGATTTAATTTGAGCAGAGTCTAGCCTACTGATTAGCCTTTTAACCTAAATTAATAACAATGCACACAAAACTGGGTTAATAACCAATACAGCATTTACGATAACTCACGAGATCAAACCCTCACAACGAATCACAAAGTGCGATACTTAAACATCCATCGAATTAACGACGAATGACAAAGCATAACCCTAATGTGGGCAGCACTTAAACATCCATTGGATATTTTGATCAATCGGACATTGAATCGTATCAGCGATCAAGTTATTACCCTGATTGCGGCGTCGATTAGTGATCCGTGTGTGTTAATTGTAGTAAACAGAGCATAACTCAGTGTATTTTGTGAATTTGATCGTCGAACGAACAACAGAATGCAAGTGCCAGGCCCTTCTATTTATACCTAAAATTTGCACCTCCCGCTAGTCGCGGAAGAATCCGCGGTACGTGCCCCGTATCGCCCGGGATGTCAAAGTAGGGTAGGCCTGCTTCGTCACCTATCTAGCCCTGATGAGTCGACGTTGCGTGAATTTTCAAATTTGACAGCGTTTTATAAAGATAATCGTTAATAGGGTTTTACCTCCCTTGAGTTTTAGGGGCCCTGATCCTAATTCCAATTATTCTGAAAATTTTAGGGTTTGTGTAGAATCACTTGGGTGTCTCAATTAGGGTTTTCCTTTTGGATAAACTAATAAAATAAATAGGACTTTTGATGAGAGTTGTTACAACTTTCATCCATATTCTTCTCATTCTTCACAATTTTTAATATTTCAACAAGACAACTTTGAGCATTGTTATCCCATTCATCTTAACTTCATTTTGGACACGGATTAGTTCGTTAAGAAGTGGCCATACAAATTTTGGATGGGTCATCGTATTATACGGTTCATATACGTACCATCTCCTTTATTATATGTACCGAACGTATCTTGATCTTAAATGCTGGAAATTTGGTGAATGGATATTTAATATATTTATAATTATAATTTAGTGAAATTATAAATATTAATTAAAATCTTCATGTGGTGAATAAAAGAGAAACTCTTGAGTAGAGCTTCTTGATAACATTTATTTAGTTTTATTAGAGTTTTTAAGTCTCTAATTAAGTGACTAATTAAATGAAACCTTTCACTAATCCTTAACTCTTGTACAATTAGTAGGCTATGGGCTTCTTTTTGTTATATAAGAATATGCTATTGCTTGATACATATAGAATACTAGGAGGATGAACACTTGAAGACCAACTAGAGAGAGAAGTAATCTCTACTTGTTTTCCACCACCTTCACATCCTTATTTGTTCCATAAGTTCAAACACTACAATTACCTGGTGTAACCTCGGGCGCGTGAGTCATCTTCGGCAGTACTAACTGCTTCGGCTGTTGTAACCTGGGAAACAGTCGCGTCGTCTTTAGTAGAGGCGCGGAATCTGTTTTAAGGCAAGCGTGTTGAACACGTGCCTCAACCAAAATCGTCAACGTTTTAGTGTGCTCTTTGTTGCAGTCAATGAGTATTTTTCAAGACTCAAGATGATGAATACTCGAGTCTAGGATGCTATCAAATGCGCGTGAATGACCTACCAGAGATGCGGCTTGAATTAAGATTGGTATATAAAATTATATTTTATATTCTTTTTATTTAGTTATTGCAACCGGTATTGTACTATGATATTTCCTACAAAAAACGAGAGTCTCGTTATTATATATTCTGTAATTATATTTTATAAAAGGTGAACCTAATTCTTACATTAACTTCGTTTTGGACACGAATTGGTTCGTTAAGAAGTGGCCATACAAATTTTGGATGGGTCATTGTATTATACGGTTCATATACATACCATCTCTCTTATTATATGTACCAAACGTATCTTGAGGGGTACATATAACCAATCACTATTGGATTATATTTTATTTTTAAAAAGTATTTCTAACTAAAAACATGAACCCTCTTTCAAGTCAATATCGTACTTGTGGTTTCATTACCTTAGTGAAAGTTGAAAATAGGGCTTCATCTACCTTAACGAAAGTTGAAAAAGTATTTTTCTAACTAAAAACATGAACCCTCTTTCAAGTCAATATCGTACTTGTGGCTTCATTACCTTAAAGAAAGTTGAAAATAGGGCTTCATTACCTTAAAGAAAGTTGAAAATAGGGATATGCTTTGGACTAACTCCAGAATATGTGGAAACTTTTTGCTAGCTTAGAAATTTACTACTCCAATGCAGTGAACTATGATAAAAAGTATCATGACCATGGACTTTTTTCAATATTTTTAGTTGGGTGATGCACATGTTTACATGTTAAACTAAATCATATTTCTATGCGGTATGTCTATTTTATGTCGACTATCATATAAAATATATTTTCTAATATGTCGAGTATCATAAAAATATTTTCTAATATACAAACTTTACAATATTTTCTACTTTACAAACTTGACATATTTTTCACTGTTTTGTATATGTGAATCTTTTGTTGGAGTGTCTAGTTTATTTTTCGTATATGTATATACTTTATTTCTTCGTATCTGAATTCTTTTTCTTAAAATGTGAACATGTGGAAGTAGTTTTTGTACTTTGTGACTATAGAGGTAAAATTATATCTAACATTAAACTGTTATGCAAATAACCTAAAAAATAATTGTTATTTTCGTGATTTTCTGTAAGAAAGTGATTGAGATAATCAAATTTCTACAAACAGGTTTAATTTAACTAACTTAAAAGTTAAACATAGAAAGCCTTGATGTAACATAAGGCTGGACGGTATCATTCACCGAATGCATGCGGGGAGTTATTTTCACCGAGCGGTGATTGGCTGCTGGCAAGATTTCGGTGAGCGGGGAGTGGGTAATTCGGTGTATAGTCACCGATGCGGGCAGAGGAGGGAAGGAAGAGAGGGGGGGGGGGGGGTTTAATAGTGGGTCCCAACCTCTTTCAACCAATCACAATTTTTTATTATTTTTTACCACTCTCCATGTGTTTGAATCACTACCAGTGATTGAGTGCAAAATGGATAGTGAAATTGTAACTTTACATGACATGATATTATTGACTAGACAGTAACTCAAACATCCTAAAGTAATTGAATTGAATGATACTCTCCACCCTAATAGATGAAAGAAGAAAAAAAGTACAAGTAGAACAATAATATAAGTCTCAAAGGGAAAATATGTTAGTTGTTAGTTACGTTTTAAAAGTAAAAGAAGAGACAATAAGTGCAAAAAATTCTCAAATGACTATTTGTCATATGGCATATAGTCGGCCAAAATTTGCGGTTTGAATAGTATCTTTATCTTATTAGTTTTTCCACAAACTACAACATCACAAATATTGTTATCATTATTCTTGTACTTATTCTTGTACTTTTCTATACCGCTTTTTACACTAATGTATTATATTATTATTTGAAATTTGATAAAAAAAAATTATCGTCTTCCATAGATCACGTAAAATCAAATATAATTTATCCAATACTTAAATAGTTAAATATTACTTAAAATTATAAATATTGTAGAAAGTTAATTAGATAGTACAAACATTTTAATATATTAAATCAATTTATTTTCTTGTTTTGTTTTAGTAAACATAATGTGAAAGGAGAAGGAAAGGTGGGAAGAGAGGGTGAGGTCCTTATTGTGTAATTGGGAAATTTTGTTTTTTTTAGAACGTCTACTTTCACTAAAAAAACGACCTAGCAAAACGCTAGCGCCACAAAGACAACAAACCAAACCTTACTGATTTAATGTCCTCCGTAATCTTGTTAATGCATTACTCCTTCCTAGCAAAAACGACCTCATTTCTAGCATTCCAAATGCACCACATGCCAATGAACACAATCGCCTGGACCACTTTCACTTTCCTTTTCTCCAAATTCACATGCCTATGAACATTGATTAAATACCTAACTGAAAAAGTTCAATTTTGCTTCAATCTTGACTTTTATAGAGGAACTGTAGACTAGAATATGGCTTTCACTGGGATTGGGACAGCAACATGATTTCACAATTCACAAAACTTAATGCTTTTGAAAAAAAAAAAAAAAAACTGTAGTTCATACTTCATAATCTTTTATTTTGATATAATAGTATATGCTATATTGAGCTTTATCAAAAAGTTGATTAATGTAACTATGTTTTATGAAAAGGAAAAAACAAATGAAAATATATTGTTGTACATTTGTTGCATCTTAAATATAAACTATGCATATGTAGTAGATGTGTTGGTGATGTTACAACATCCGGTTTTTGAAACTAGTCCGACTAGTGAACGTATAAGGTAGCCGGTTTAATTAACAGTCTGGTTGGTTATGAAAACATCGCTTCATAGAGACATCCACCTCATGTCATTGTGGGCCTGTAGCCCTCCATTTGTTATTTTCATAAAATATTTCGAAGCGTCAGCGAAATATAAGAAATAGCTAAGTAAGACGCTGTAAGAGATGGTGATAACCCGGTAGGTGTGGTGGCCTTCGGATGTAGGTGGCTACCATCGTCGTCAACGAGGGTAGAGCTGGCGGTGACAAATGCCAAATGTTTCATTCATATAGCTTTTAAAGATATTTTTTTTTGTTTTAGTTTTTATTTTTTGATCGGCAAACACGATCCAAATAAAAAGAGAATGAACTTAAAAAAAAGACGCACAAACATGAACATTTGGTGAATGTTGCATAAATTACTAAAAAGCGCCTTTAATCAACATACTGCAAAACACTAAACAAGCAAAAGAGAATCCACAAGTAGTGTCTATTTATTTTAAAGAAAAAAGTGACAACATTTAAGACTTACATATTAGCCACACAAAGGTAGAACAAACATATATGATATATGTATGTATGTTTCTAGTTAACAACCAACCCTTCTCACTCCCTGCCAACTTTCACATCCTCCAATTTTGTGCCAATTTCATCAACTGTGATGGGCCTGCTCGGCCCATTTGGAACAGAGCTTTCTTTCTCCTTTGGATTTGAAGGCCCTGTTTGCCATATTCTTATGGTTCCGTCTTCTGACCCAGATGCGTATGATTCACCTCCAGGCGAGAACCTCACACAATGGACCGGACCATGGTGACCTTTGTTGCACCCTACAACAATACATCCAGAAATTTCATCTCATCAACGTCGGATGTGACTTTTGCACCCGTTTACTTATCAATGGGTCAAATAAATAAGAGTAAAATGCCATTTTCATCGCTGGATCCAAAAGGTTTGAAATCTTGTCATTTTCATTCGGCTCGTTAACTCCATCCAGTTTTCTTCGTTAAGTCATGGGTATTTCCGTCTTTTTTGTTAACAAAGGACAATTCGATCTTTTTCACTTTATGTGATCTCGCTGGAGATGTGTGAAAAAAACCGCATTGTCCTCTAAGTTAACAAAAAAAGATGTAAAAACCTCACTTACGGAAAAAAATGATGACAAGATTTCAAACCTTTTGCATCCAGATGTGGAAAAACAAACCTTTGGAGGAAAGTCACAAAACTGGCCAAACCTCGGCGACGAAAATGGCATTTTACTCAATAAAATTGGTTTGTTGCATCATATTCAATCATCATTGGATATATGAATATGTTGTAGCAAAAGTTGTCAAAATGCATACCAATTTCTTCGCCAGTGTTGAAATCAAATAGGCGAATCCACATGTCTTCACCTCCAGCAATAAACTTATCACCAAACTTTGGTTCCAATGATGCTGATTCCACATTGCATGGCATTTCATAACTTTTCACCAAACCAAAACTGTGACACGGAAAGAATTTGTTTTAGTATGCACGCATTAAAAATCATGAAGAGACAGTCATCCATGATAATATGCGTTGAAAAGCTTACTGGTTTGAATCCCAGAATTTGACAGAAGAACCGTCTGCAGTGGTTATATAACGACCATCCTTGCTGACCTCAGCACTGGTCACAGATGATTTTGTTTCAAGAGTACGGACCATTTTCCCGCTTCTCACGTCCCATAGCCTGTCAATATAAAAATATAATCACATTAAAATAAGAGTTCATTACGGTTTTTTCGTCCCTGCGGTTTGTTGAAATTACAGCCCACCTCCGTTAAGTTTTTTTGTGAAAAGTCGAAAATACCCTTGTGTTAATTAAATTAAAAAAAACAAGGAAATTTAAAAAAATTGTATTGTGGAAATTTAATCGTGATTTGTATTTATATAATTAACATTCTACAATATTTTATAATTTTAAGTAATATTTAATTATGGGATAAATTAAATTTCCATGGTTTTTTATTTAATTAACACAAGGTTAATTTTAGACTTTTCACAGAAAACTTAACGGTGGTTTGGATTGGGTTAGCGGAGGTGGATTGTAATTGTTACAAAAGTGAAGTACTAGTACTATTTTGGCAATTCTTAAACTATATGGACTGTGATGGTTATATTCAACAAACCATAGGGATGAAATCAACAAATTCAAGAACCACGTGGGTAAAACAACTGAAAGTTTCATGAAACAAAAGGATGAAATTTCTAATGGAATCTGGATGTTGTGTTGAAAAATATTATTTGATATTCAAATTATAAGAATCAGATTACGAGTTGTGACATACCTTACTCCCCCGGAATCGGAGCACGAACTTAATATTGTTTGGTCACTGTGGAGCCATGCAGCGGTCCTGACAGAACCTGGGGAATGCTCGATTTCTCTTGGAGGTGCATCTGGTCGATTTAAATCAAATATGCGAAGTATTTTCTCAAAACCACCAGTTAGCAGAAAAAGTGTGTCCTGTAAATTATACAGAATGTTTCTATCCATTAACCATAAAGACAATTATAAAAGTAAGCAAGTGCATCCATAGGTGTACATTATAATTTTCATCAGATCTGTAGATTACCTATTTAATGTGAACATTCATATGAGTAAAAGCAATAGCCAATAAATAATATAAAAAAGGAAAGAAATCTTCAGTTGAGAATCAAAGTTGAATGGGAACGAATAGGAACCATTTGGTTATATATGTTTTACTGTTTCTGCATTGAATAAATCTATTTAAAATATTCCAAATTCTCGTAAATACTAAATAGAGTATATAAATTCTTATCAGGTAAAAGCTTCATGTTTGTCAGATTATAATCCTCTCATTGCTATTTCACTGTGTTATAGATATCTTAATCAAACATAGAATCCCTAACCAACTATTCTTTACTCTTTCTAACGTCAAAGCATAAAATCAAAACTTTTGAACGAATGAGATCACTTGTGAAGATTATTGATTGTCTTGAATAGATAAAATTGCAACACCCTTCTGTTTTGTGTGGATTTTTTTTTAATTATATTTGACTAATTGTCATAAAACACGAACAAAAATGTTCTGAGGTTCAGTCCGGGTCTATTCCGTTTCTCAAGTACTCAACCCAACCGCCCACCCTTGTTACCATGTATACCCGACTCCATATAGAGAAAGATGAGGTCACCTCAGAAAAGGAACATGCTCGAACAATGTGTTTGTGGTCAAATGAGTGCAGCACATCCCCAGTTAAAGCATCCCACAGTTTCCTGAAAATTAACAGACAACAAAGAAAATTTTTGTGACAAATGTGTAAAACCAGCATGGGACTTCGTTTCACCTTTTAGTCGTTGTATGCAAAAAAAAATGTTTCTTTTCCATTGTATATAACATACTTTCAATTCTTCACCATATGACCATAGTATGTATATATAACCTTTAATGGCAGATAAAATAGTGATACATGGTACACTGCCAATAACATAAAGGTGAAAGTAAAATGGAAGTATATAATTATCTATTACATGCAATGTAAATAAAACTTTTTCTTATATACAATGACATAAAGGTGAAAGTAATCCAAGAAAATACTAGCAGAACTTTTATAATAACGATAATAATGAAGTAAATCTTCACCACATACGCTGAGAAATCAGCAGACGCTGATGCAGCACGCAGAGCGTTTTTATCTAAGCAACAACTCCAAACCGCACCTTTATGCCCCTCAAAGGTTCCTATCCAGTCTCCAGTTTCACCATTTCTAAGCATGGGAGTGGAATCTGACTTCCAGACTCAACGGTGTAAGTAACACTTCATAGTTGTATGGTATTAATTTAAACACAATTCTTTCACAACATCACACAATCATAACAAACAAGGGGCAATTTCATGTATACCCCTACAAACTTGCAAAATATCATATATACCCAAACAAAATTATAAATATCATATATACCCTTACAAAGTAGTTGAAATATCATATATACCCAATTCATTAAAAACAATTTAGTAAATGACAATTTACCCTTATTTTTCTAAAACTTTGAAATCTCATATATGACCTTTTAACCTTAAATATTATACTTACTCAGTTCTAGCTTACTTTATTTAGCTTAAATATTATATATGGAGAACATTATTGTTTATGGGTAAAAACAAAGTCAAGCTTAAAATGTATTATAAAAAAAGATATGAAGTTAAAAGACCTTTTAACCTTAAATATTATACTTACTCAGTTCTAGCTTAATTTATTTAGCTTAAATATTATATATGGAGAACATTATTGTTTATGGGTAAAAACAAAGTTAAGCTTAAAATGTATTATAAAAAAAGATATGAAGTTAAAAGACGAGCATATATGATTAAAGTTAAAAAAATAAGGGTAAAATGATTATTTATTAATTGTTTTTAATAAATTGGGTATATTTGATATTTTAACTATTTTGCAAGGGCATACATGATAATTTTAGTTTTGATTGGGTATACATGAAAATTTTCAAGTTTGTAAGGGTATATATGAAATTAATCCTAACAAAAATTATATTATTTTAAACACAATGCTTTCAACAATTCTCACTGTGGTAATACTATTTATCTCCTTAACAAAAAGTATTGCATTTAGAATCTGTTGTGGTGATAGCTGCACATACTTTTAATTCAATGGAATTACACACACACGAGATGCGACACACGGATAAATACCTAAGGCTCAGGATAATGACACACCTCCAATGGATCTTTTGACACCCTGACATGTATACAAGTCTTATAAGACTCGTATATCCCTTTTTACATGAACCATATTTAAATATACGAGTCATATATAGACACCCAACCCAACAAAGAATAGGATTCGGATCAAGGGAAAACTCCTGCGAGTTGTGAGAACTTAGAGAACTCAACCTTCCCGTACGAGTCTCGCCCCCATTTTTTTCACACCACTTGATTAAAATGTTACAAAAACGGCCGTAAAAAATCGAAGTGGTGTTTTCAGCCCCTTACAGCTGTGCATGACATTAGCTTTTTACAGCATTTACAGCTGTTGTAAATAAAAAAAAGAGTTAATTAATGTTTTCGTCCATGTGGTTTATCAAAAATCACTATTTCAGTCCATTAGTTTAAAAATTGTGATTTCAGTCCCTGTGGTTTCACTTTCGTAACCATTTCAGTCCATTAGTTTAAAAATCACTAATGGACTGAAATGGTGATTTTTGACAAACCACATGGACGAAAACAGTAAACTCTAAAAAAACTAGGTTTTTTTTTGGAAAAGATGATTTTTTAAAGATTTTTGGTAAAAACAATTTTTAAAAAACCTTTCGTAAGCCAAGTTCTCTAGGTTATCACAACTCGCATGAGTTTTCATTTTACCCAAACCCGCAAAGCATATACTACTTGTATATGCATATATACACGAATATTGGGTGTCAAAAGATCCAATTGGGTGTACGTATATATCACAGTTGACCAATCCAAATGCTGATACAATGCTACAATTTAAAACTTATGATTGTTCCACCAAATTGCAAAAAAAAAAAAAAAAAAAAAAAAACTATTAAAACAAACAGATGCTAAATTGAATAATAAAAGAGACCTTTGCTGGCACTGATGAGAAAAAATCCATCAGGAGTGATAGGACTGTAGAACAAATCCACTACAGGCCGAGAATGACCGTGACACACGAGAGGAACAGCGACCTTCTTCTTGTCCATAATCTCTCACACAAAAACCCTAATTATCTGATCTGAACGCTGATTGATCCAAAAACCCTAGAATCGACGATTGATCCAAAAGCGGGGGCACAGCGATAGTTGAATATCGAAATCGAACAGGAAAGAAATGGTATGATACGAAGGAGAATGGCGGCGATCAGCAATCGATCCAACAAGATGAATCCACACCTCCTCGATGCAATGATTATTACTGTTATTGTGTAAAGTAAAATAAAGAAAAAGAAAAAAAATATAACTAAAAAGAAAGATAATATAGACTACTGCGAACAGGGCTAGGCGCAAGTCTGCCATTGATGCATTTTCTTCGTTTTATAGGTCTTTGCCTCCGGATTTCTTTCTTCTTCCTGGTGGTCCTTTATCTTTTTTATTATTACACTTTCAGCCCCTCAGTTTCTGGAATATTCGGATCCATGCCCTTATAATTGTTTACTTACAGACAAAATGTATGTGCAAACGGTGCCTCTTTAAACAAGGTTAGGGATTGGTGGTTGCATCTGATTGGTTGATTGGAGACTTGATTGATACTCATGGATTGGAACGCATAAACTTTTATTTTCTAGATTTTGATATCGTGGCGAACCGAACCGAACCGATATCGACCAAACAATACCAAAACTAATATCAATATTCGTTTTTATAGCTTTTTTATCGATGTAAAGCACGTGTTGATTGATAAACGAGTGTCTGCATCCTACTGGTGCTACAATGAAACAAACTGATACCGACTGAAATCCCACCACGAAGCGCGGGAAAATTACGCTAGTTTATTAAAATTGACTCTCTGGCGAATAACCTCTCTATAAATAAATAAATTAATTAATTAATTAAAATTTGTTATGTACAATAGCTGAGTTTTATAACTTAGGATTCATGTGTGTTGTGTTAATATTATGGGATTTGTTTTCCCTTTGAGAAATGGCATACTATGGTTCACCCATTTGTGCCTTTACAAAATGACATACCGTGTTTCCAACAATTTGTTGAGTTACAATGTATTTGATCTCTAACACAAGTGCACCCTAGAAATAATTCACTAGATATGTGTTGATGTAGGTGACTATTTGGTTTTACAAAACAACTAGAATAAAAACACAATCATCACACATGTTGTTACCTCTAATATAACATCCATATTTGGTTTGCGATAAATATTTTGGAATGTTACTATTGAACTTATTGAAGGAAATTTCATTATTTAGGGTCAACCTCTCGAACTGACTTGCATAACCCATTTGTAGATGTGGGAGGATCTGATTGGCCATTCAGATTCATCTTAGGAGTGTTTGAGGAACGCCATTAAAAAAGGCAAAAAAACACCCCGGGGGCGGTGTGGTGTGCTTTATGGGGCGTTTTTAGGGCATTCCACGCCCAATTCCACCCCCACTACGGGTGGTCTTACAGGTTTATAGTTTTTTATATGTTATAAATATAGAAATAATTGCAAGGAGGTGTATATGCGTGTAGTAGACTTGTAGTTTTTTATACGTATAAAAAAACAAGTATAGTTGTGCTCGTGTCAATTCGTGCATATGCGTGTTGTAGTCAGGTTCAATGTATCTAATGTAATTTGGTATGGTGATGGTTGTTGTATCTAAGATGATTTTGTATGTACGTATCATGTTTGGATTTGTGTGAAATATCCAGGTTCGTGTTGGATACAACCTATCATGCTCGCAAACACAACATGTTTAACTAGAGGTGCACAAAAAACATGTTTTAAGCTTAACTCCTCAAAACTACAACTCGCGGTCAAATCAACCAGAGAGGTCATTCATTTTGTTAACTCTACATTAGTACCTTTAATCACTTGGCACCTTTAAAGAGATCACAACTCAAACTCGTTAAGTAACTACGTTTCCTAGACTTTATAAATAATGTCATTAATATATGAAAATTTATACGTTCATATGGCTTTTTTAACTGAACAAAGAAAAATACAAACCAACGAGGGAGAAATATATATATAAAAAAAAGTAATGCATAATTCTGCATACAAGATCGATCGATGTCACACAGTAGTAGGCCATGTTGCTTGAGCAGACATTATTATACCAACGATTACTCCAAACAGTCCAAGTGCACTTCCGAAGATTTCTATTACCAGAATTTTTACAAAAAGCGACGAGTTTTGTGCATCTGATAACGCACAACTGCTTCCAATAATACCAACACATAATCTGTTAACCAAACAAAACAATAAATTAAACTTAAGATTAAACAGGTTCAAACCTATTCAAAGTTCACACTACTTAGCAACAGCTAATTAGCTACTCGAGACTAAAAACTTGAATGGAGCGGGGCTCAATCCTACTATGAAGCTCATTTCATAAACGCGTTCAAACTAGGGTGTTCATAAACCATTAAAACCGACCGAACTGTCCAAAGTCCAAACCGAAATAAATTAGCTGGTTTAACAGTTTAGGCCACGGTTTACTTTGGAGGTTTAAAGGTTCAACCGGCGGTCTGGAACTTGGAACCGGCCAAGTAGACAAAAACGGCTGTTTGACCTTCATTGTTTTTTTGAAAGATGCATTTCCGTATATGTATATGTTAATGAAGTGTCTTTATTATTTAAAAAAAATACACACTAAGGATTATAAAAAGATAAGGAAAAAAAACAATTCAAGCAATCAAAACCGAACCTTTTTCCCGGTCCGACCAACCCAGCCGTTTGCTTTGTCATTTCCCAGAACCAAAGTTAGCCCCCGAATTTTCATCAAAACCGGCAAAGCGAACCGTGAACACCCCTAACTCTTAAGGGTCTGTTTGGTATGAGGTAATGGAATAGACGAAGGAATGGAATGGACGAGGGAATGCAATGGATCATTACCATTCCATGTTTTGTTTGGTTATCATGTGTGAATGGAATGAATTATTATTGTGTATTGTTCGGTTAGCAAGAAAAAACGGAGTAATAAAATTAGCTGTGAGTGGTGGTGGTGGTCGGTGGTAGTGATTGTGGGTGGTTATAGGTGGCGGTGGTGGGTGTCGGCGGCGGCGATGGGTGGTGGTGGTGGTGGCGAGTGGCGGTGCGGCGGTGACGACGAGTGGTGGTGGCGGCAAGGTGGTCGTTGGTGGTGGGTGGCAGCAGAGGTGGCGTTTGGTGGTGGCGTCAACGATGGTGGTGGGCGTTAGCGGTTGGTCGCTGGCGAGTGGGTGGCGGCGGCGGTGGCTGTCGGGGTGAGGTGGCGGCGGGTGGCGGCGATGGCGTCGGTGGTGGGTGGTGGTGGTGGGTTGCGGCGAAGGTGGTGGGTTGTGACGAAGGTGGTGGGTTGTGATGTTGTTGATAAATGGTGCAAGAGGGGATGGAATGGAAAAAAAACATGGGGGGTGGAAGGAATGATTTTGAGGGAATGGAATGCCTTTTGGAATGGGTGATTCCATTCCATTGACCAACTAAACACCCTTTTCTTCATTCCTTCGTAATCATTCATTCCATTCCACCTCTCATTCCTGCATACCAAACACTACCGTATTTTGTAAATACATCTTATCTCAAAATATCGTTTGATAATTCCTAAATCTTCATTAGTAACTATTTAATATTTCCTTTTTTCAACCAGTGTAATACACATGTTTCTAACCTAGTATTATTACTATAATTATGATGAGAAAACCGAAAACTTAACCTTATGTTATATGTATAACTATAATCACAAGCTCGAGCTTGTACAATTAATCACAAGCTGTGCTCAAGTGTGAGCTTAGTCGAGCTCGAGATTGGCTCGTTTACACTTTACACCCCCTAGGCAGCAGTCGCCAAAAATAATACTTATAGATGTATGCTTCAGTTTTGGGGACTGCAGTTCTATAAAGTAGAAGTTGTAAATTGGCAGGTGTAGTGACTCTACATGATGGTTAATTTTGGAACGGTTGAAACGGGTCGTTTGGGATTGACCCTTCATTAATTTTCCCTATAATTTTGATCTGTTATAAATAATTAGTAGATCAGATGTGATTATAAGGATCGTATTATTGGAATAATAATTTATGTATGAATTTTGACATGTTTGACCCGTTCTATTTGGCCACCTTTTCAATTTTACCCCACTTGGGCCGTTATAGACAAAATATAACCTGAATCGATCCATTCATAAGTAAATAAGTACCACCTCTACAATAAAAAAACTTGTTTTAAAACATCATTTATCTTTTTAGCTAGAGGTTGCAAAATGGGCTGATTGGCTAACGGGTTGACACGTCAAATTATGTCAGGTCGAGGTGACCCACCTGCACATGTTTGTCCTCCTTTTATTTATTTTGTAGATAACTAATGTATCATAAATTATTATTAATAACCAAACTTATTTAAGTAAAGAAATTTAAGAGGTTCATTTTAACCATGTCTTAAAACGTTATCCATTTATCCCGTTAAGAGGTGATATATAACCCAAATCAGCCCCAATTCTAGGTGAACAGGTCAAGACTACCACCTTTGTGGCAACAACTGTCTGGTGAGTGCTGACATGGCCTTTTTTGTTCCTATATAAAGGTAAATAGGTAAGATAACATACCCACAAACAAGGTTTGCAAATCCAACAATTATACCAGAGGCAAATATTGCATATCCAGCTCTAAGGGATTCTGGAGCATATGTCTGTGATGATGGCACACTCTCCAGCTTTGTTTGAAGAATAATTGCCACAATTACTCCATATATAGCAACCGCCTCACAGAAAATTACACTGAAAATGTACAAAATATTTACCCCACTGAATTAGAGATCTATTATAATCAATTAATCACCATTTACTCGCCATGACTAATTTAAAGCTCGAATGATTATATTGCATGTTTGTTTAGTGGTGGTGGTTCCTTTTTGTTGTTTGGGTCAGTGGGAGAGGGCTGTACTCTCCCCCATTTACGTCTTAGAAATTTTAAATTGATAAATTTAACTCCACACAAAACCTATTTATTTCAAAGTCCAAACATCATTTAAGGGTTTGCACCTTGTTTCTTTAAAATTTGCATTATATGAAAGAGCGGATTCCATGATAGATTGTTGATGAAATTAACAAATACAATTACCACAGTAACGAAAATTGGGCAAAACCAAACAGGTAGAAGTGGTTCAGTGATCATACTTAAGAAACGGAATTTAAAGTTTATGATATTGTAATTCTTCATTCTTCAAATTCAATAACAGAATCATAACTCTCGTGCGATTAAATCTCTATGCATCCTAAGTGGACCATAAGTATAAGTGTATAACTGAAATTCTAGTTACCAGAAGCTTAACATTAGCTATAGCTACTATGCTATTGGATAAATAAACAAAGATCACATCATTAACGCCTTTCGTCGACTAACGAAATGAGCATAAATGTACTTACAATCATTTATCTTGGTGACAAAACAATAAAAATTTCTTAACATAGATTAATCAAGACTCAAAAAGTGCCTTCCATGAATATTAACCTAATTTCTTAGCAATTAAATATAGTAAACACAATCATCAAATCAAGACGAGATCATAGCTTATTACAGATACATTTATTCAACAAAGCAGGTACAAAAATTAACATTATACATGAAATCCATAGCACAAATCAAATAAAAACGGTCAAAAAAAACCCTAATTTCGAAAAAAAAAAAGGTACCTGATGAGATTTTTTGAGGTAATACGTGGGGCTTTAACGGCAGCACCGATTAAGCTACTTCCTGTAATGTAAATTCCCCTGAAAGCATAAGAAATAAGATCAAAATCAGCACTACTGCAGACAAGTAACGAGATGAGATTGGATAGGTAAAGGATTCAAACCAAGCAGCACCGAGGACAGAGACGCCGATGGAAATGGCGATACCGATGGCGGAAAACGTGTATGGTGAAATCTTGACTAACGCACGAGCCCATGAGCTTGAAGCTCCAACCAATATCGCAGTTTCTGACATCTTCAGATTCAGAAGACGACGATGGTTCTGATGAGAGATATTATGGACACGCACAACAGATTATCGGGTTTGCTTGAAGGGGTAACGGGTCGGGTCACCAGATCTGATAACAATCTGGGCCTTGTTTTAAAACTTATGGCCTGGGCTTAAACCAGATCTACTTGAAAACTGAAATATATTTTGTTTTAAAAACATTTAAACAACCTAGACAAAAAAATATATATATGTATTATTTCAGTTTAAGAAAAAAAAATACTCAGGACAATAAAGGTATATGATTGTAGTTGAAAATATTGATATATTACTTTTGATCGTTTTTTTTATACTTGGTATGTTACAGCTTCTTCTACCATCTTGAGTTTCTTCTGGCGTCACCATTAAAGGCGTTTAGTGAGCGTTTATTTGGGTTTATCCGAATTTCCAAACATAAGCAAGAGAATGATGGTGGGACTTATACACATAACATATTTAAAATATATGTGTGTATACATACACTGTTAATTATATTTTTTTAAGTGGATGTTTGAAAGAGAATGTGGCATTAGGAAATTGGTGTTTTTAATATATGGGTGGAAATTTGATTTGACAGCTTATGTAGCACGTATAGATGCGTTTGAAAATGGATGCATTGGAGATGCTCTTATAGCAACAGATTCATAGACCTAACTTCTAACATAGGGTCATGACTTTGATCTACGAGTCATGACTTTAATCCGATTCGTTTTGTTCGTCTCTTTTTTATTGAACCTGGCTTTAGCTCTTGATGGTAAAAATCATTGATCTATCTTTGTCTAATTGTTTAGATTATATTAAAAATGAAAAATAAAGTTGGAGTTCTATTAAATATAATCAAATGTGTCTGTACACTATATTTAAAAAAATAAATAAAACAAGATTATAAAAACTAAATTATATAATTGTATATGTTAATGTTTATGACAAAATATGTAAATTTAACTTGCACAATAAAAAGATTTTCCGATACACATAAGTGCAGGGCCGGCGGCTCGATAAGCTTAAAAAACTAGGCAAGAGCCTAGGGCCTCCAAAAAAATAAGCGGACTTTTCATGTTTGAGGAAATGCTATTATTTCTTGCAAATTGTAAGGACGTGAGGGAAATCCTGTTATTTAAAACAATATAAATGTGATTTTGGTTTCCATTCATTGTAATGGAGCTTTTTCAAAACTTTATACTATTTAGTCTTTTTTTTTCGGTTTCTAATCGAGGAAGGATCTAACTTGTTTAGAATAGTATGTATTATTCAATGTCAGATCCAAACAAAAGGTATGAATTTGGTTACCTGAAGCTTAAATTGAATCACAAAAAGATCACTTCGATTGTCGGTCCTAAACCAAGGTAAAGGATGGGACTTTATATTGAAAAATGCTTTTAAAAAGGGACCTGACTTTTTAGTTCACTTAGAGCCTCCAAAAACGTTGGACCGGCCCAGCATAAGTGAGTCTTTAAAACTTTTAAACTCGTCTCAACTTCTATGTCAATTGTCATATTTATTGAATTTTAGCAAACAAGTGACCAACTCATTTGATTGTAAAACATATGAAATCTAGACGCTTCGTGAATGTGGACTCGTAAAAAGTCAAATAAAAGAAATAACATAACACGTTAATCTTGTCCACGAAAAGGACCTCTCGTAACGTGCGTCCACCGAAAACTCATTGCACCCTCTTCTCCCCGTGAAAATATACAATTCTTAAAATTGGTTATAAAAGTAGGAGAAAAACTACACTTTTTTGTTATGTTACGGGGCTGTTTGTTTACCTCTTAATGAGGCTCTTAATGGTTCAGACCTCTTACTGGTTTAGCACTTAATGATTCAGATTGTTTGTTTCACGAGCAGATGTCTGAATGGTTCAGACATTTGCCTCTGAATGGTTCAGACATTTGCCTCTGAATGGTTAAGATTTATACAGAGTCTGAGGGCATGTTTGGCTAAGCTTTTTGAAACAACTTATTGACTTATTGGTTTTTTCAAAAAGTCAAAATATTTTTTGGCTAATTGAAAAATCCTTTTCAAAACAATTTTTCAGTAGGGAGAAAAAGTTCAATTTTAAAAAGTCAGAAATTTGTGACTTTTTAAAGTTTTTCAACACAATTACAAATTTACCCTTACCAAACAACTTTTCAATATGAAGAATGTCATTTTTAGTAATTTTGGCTTTTCCCATCCAATAAGCTAATCCAAACACTTTTTTAAAAACTCATTTTCAAAAAGTCATAAGTCAATAAGTCCTTTTAACAAAAAGTCCTTTTTTGAGTTAAATAAGTTTAGCTAAACATGCCCTGAATGGTTAAGACCTCTAATCTGAATTGGTCAGACATTTGCCTCTGAACGGTTAAGCATTATACAGGCTCTTAATGGTTCAGACCTCTTACTGGTTCAGTACTTAACGGTTCAGACCTCTTTCTGATTCAGCACTTAACCATTCAGATGTTGCCAAACAGCCCCTACATCATTTTTTTCACCACGGTTATTATTCAACTGATTATTATATTTTTTTTTTATTTTTAGACGGTGCGTTTCAGCTATAACGGTGGTTCTGGATTTCTCGTCTTTGTTCATGCATATTCATATCTCATAATCAAGTTATGTTAGCTTAGGGGCTGTTTGTTTGCCTCTGAATGATTTCATTAAGAGGTGCACCTCTGAATCGGTCATAGGCATATGTGTTTGGTTCACTAAAGAGCCCACCTCTTAATGGTTCCATTCAGACTGAATGATTCAGCAACTTTTAAACACTGAATGAAACTTTTGACACTCATACCCCTTTCTTGCCATGACAAAACAAGCAGCCTCCTTTGCACCACCAATCCTTTCAACGTACTGCTTTTCAAACTCAAATTCAGAACCTGACCCATCGGCCCGAATCCATCGGAAGCTGACCCATCGGCCCGAATCCACAGTGGAAGCATCGGATTCGTCACACTCCGGAATCGTTGCTGGTGGAATACGGTGGCGACGAGTAGGGCTCGACGGAGTAGAGGCGGCAAAAAGGTGGGGGTTTGGTTGTCGGGTGATGTTCGGTGACGATGGTGTAGGTCGGAGGAGGTGCGGGTTTGGTTCAGGTTGCTGTTGGTGAGGGTGGATGTTTAATGGTGGTGGAGGGCAGGTATGGCGGTTAGAGGTGAGTGGTGAGGGTGGATGTTTAATGGTGGTGGAGGGCAGGTATGCGGGTTTGGTTCAGAAGCATATGAAGAAGAAGAAGAGGAGAATTAGGGTTAAAGTGAAGAAGAAGAAGCAGTTGGGTATTTTGTTTTGTTCAGGGGTAAAAATGTCATTTTACACATTATTCAGATGTGCAACCAAACAACGTTTTATTGGTTCAGCACTTACTGGTTCAGACCCTCTTACCCATTCAGACCTCTTATTCATTCAGCACTTATTGGTTCAGATGTTGCCAAACAGCCCCTTAGCCTTTGTATTCATTGTATGATAGATTAGGCAGTAAATTTCCCAAACTTTAGATCAAGTTGCATGGAGCCATGGACTGTATATTGGTTATAATGAGATATTGTAAATGTGTTGTTCTCGATATGCATAAAAATTTCATTTGTGTTTGTTAACAATGACCAATATATATATGAGTGATGAGTCCACAAAAATGTTTTTTATGACGTGTTTCACATAATATGAATGAAAGAGTATATTCATTTGAAATGCTTGACCTTTAAAACACGTGGTATACCGTATATTTTATAAATAGGTCCAAAAATATCAAATAGACTTCAAACTTGTAATAATAAGTTTAGTCAAAGAAGCAACATGCAAATTTGTTTGTTTTCCTTTTCAAAATAATATTTTTGATCATGTGAATTTGAATTTAAAAAAAAAAAACGAAAGCAAAAACCATTTCTTCCTCGTTATTCTCATTTTTATACAACTCGGTACTGCATTATTCTTTTTAACAAACTCTTTCTTTTTCTCTAGAAAGTCTTCAAATGAAGAAAAAAAAGACGGTTTTGATCACTATTTCATCAACAAAGAAAGTTAAGTATTTTGGATTGAATTTTTTTAAAAAGTTTCATATCTTGTATAGGTAATTTTTCAATAATTTGTTATTTCTCAAAAAAAATTCAAAAACTATTTGTTTGTTACATGGATTCACAATTTTTAATAATTTATTATTTCTCAACATTTTTTTAAACTCTTTGTTTGTTAGATGGATATTTTGGTGTGAAGGCTTCAAGATTAATCCACAAGATAACTACACAAAAACAAATGATTTTATTAATTTGGGTCGGTGTTAACAAACTCACTCTGTATCCACTCCTCAACTTCTGTCAAGAGTTAGATACTGATTGGTATGCATGAACGAGAGACATAATGAAATGAAAGAGAAAATTAAGGAAAGGGTGTTTGGTTGATCAATCATTCCATTCACCCCATATTTTTTTTTTCATTTCATCACCTCTTTCGTCATTCATTAACAATGCAGTAATCCACTACCGTTGACACCACCGCCCACCGTCGTCGTTGTCACCCACACCCACCACTGCCCCCTGCCGTCACCACCACCATTAATGCGTCCCCGCCACCACCCACTGCCGCCGCCAACCATCGGAGCCACCACCCACTACTGACGTTCACCACCATCTACCGTCGCCGCCACCCCCATCGACGTCCACCACCACCTATCGCTGCCACCACCACCCACCACTGGTGTTCACCACCACCCACCCCCGCTGTCACCCACCACTGCCGCCACCCACCTCCGACTCTGCCGCCTCCACTACCCACTACCCACCACCACCACTACCACTAGCGCCACCTATTACGACCCACCGTCACCACCACTGCCACCGACGACCATTCCACCACAACCACTATACCGATGTTATTCATTCGTTTGTTTTTGTCCACCGAGCAACATAAAGTAATGATTTGTTCCATTTCTACATCGTAACCAAACAAGACATGGAATGGTAATAATCCATTCAATTACATCGTCCATTCCATTAGCTCATACCAAATAGCCCCTTATTGTTATTACGGTTTGTGGTGTATCCGCGGAAGGAGAAGAAACTACTTCCCATCTCCTGGTTGGCTACCAATTTGCACCTAAGGTTTGGGAGAAGGTATCTGCATACTATAGTATGTCGAGAATGATTACCGTTGAAAATCTTGGTGGCACCAAAAGTTGGGCAAGCTTGGTCAACCAAAAGAGGGTGTCTCAAGCAATCATCATGACTTCCTTATGGTGCATTTGGAAAACGATAATCAGAAAATAATGTCATATAAACATATATGTTACACACATTGGCGAAGCATAGTGGGGGCGGCCGACCCCCCGAACTCTTCGCTCAGTAGTGCAGAGTATGTAGTTTTCGTATAGAAATTTTTGAGTATATACGTTTTCGACCCCCCGTTTTATAGAAATTTTTGGTGTATACGTTTTCGACCCCATGGTCGGAAATCTCAAGCTTCGCCACTGGTTACACATAGTGGCATAGTTGACCTACATGAATACACAGTTCCTCCAATTACGAGTGATGTTGCAATAAAGGTGCCTATTTTTCTTTAATCGGGAAAATCTAACCACAAAATAGACAACAATAATAATACATTTTCTTTTGCTCTCAAAAAAACAATAATTGTATTGCAATAACTCTATGATGATGAGATGAGGCGTTTATCCAAAACACCCGACCCTATCTATCAAGCAGTGGCGGAGCTTGACCAAAAGTTTTGAGGGGCCGTAAAGTGATGGAACCCAAAATTTTTTTTTCCTATCGTTATGTATCAGGTCGGGTCAGGTTGGTTATTCGATTCAAGTAAGGTCAAATAATAATAGTTCCAAATAAAACAAAGTGTATATTTACCAAACTACCCACCATTTATATACAAAGTTTATAAATATTTAGGATATACAATTTAGGAAAAAAAATCGGAGGGCGATCCTATATAATTTAAAATTTTCGAACGAAAAATCGGAACTTATACGCTTCTAACCGAAACATTGGGGTGGGCGGGTGCACCCCGGGCACCCACTATACTTCGCTCATGCTATCAAGTATCATATCACCTTTGTTTGTAGCCATGAATTATTTTACTAAAGATTAACATATTATTTAAAAATTAGTTAAAACATTTCAAGTGTAATAAAATAAACAACAATAGATCCTTCTATGTGTTACACTCTCTAGTAAGACGTTAAAATACTCATTTCTCCTCGTTGACACTTCAATGTTGACCCCTTTCTGGTTCAGCTATTGGACTAACTTATGTCTATATTAGGTAATGAAGATGTATAATATAATTATAAACTACACTTTTAACAAATGATTGCACGCCTTAACCTGAGTTACTTTTGTTTTTATACAATACAAAACCAAACGGATGCTTTCATTGAATGCGTTATCAGTTAAATAAAAAAAATACATCGAGATAGAAGGTAAACGGGCAAAAAGCTGCGTAAGCTACTCCTTTTTGAATAACAAAACTAAATGTTTTAAAAACTGCATCCATAGATCACGGGGTCATAACATTAGTGTGCATGACCCTTTGAACTCAGCTAAGTAGGTCTACAGCCTCTGACGTAAGGAAACCAAGAAAACCAAATCATACTTTAAGTTGTGATCACAAGAGAGAATCTTGATGACATTGTGCAACATATTGAAAACCTCTTGATAGGGTTTGCATTCCTGTGAGTATGTGACGTTATTAGATCTCGTTTTGATGGTGGAATGGTGAAAAAGTTAACGGTGATGATGGATGAAGATGATATGTGCAAAAGGATGTCAAGGTTCTTAAAGGGACCTCAAAGGGTTTGTGGAAGGTCAAAAGTCCATATGTTAGTTTAGTATCTATATGTGAAAGAGAATTATTGGCCATCGAGCAAGATAGGAACCACATGTAAAACTCAAAACACGAAAGTTTGCTATGGACTCGGGTTCATCCACACATCATGCTTAACTCAATCATTTGATTTTGTCTTACAATGTAGTGTGTAATAACAATGTCTTATATGCATCACAACTAAAGAGTAAATCATGGATATTGATGGATGTTCAAACCCTAAAATATCCTAATTTTATCATTTTCTTTTGAGTGTAATGTCTAAAAGTCGAATACTACATATCTTTATATCAAGGATGGGTCGTTACTTACGTAAGACTAAGTAATGATCAACTCTTTCATAAACTTTTGACACCCCAAACATGAAGAGTGCAAATCGTCTCCTCTATATTTTAACGGGCAAGAGACAAACGTCATATCAGATGCTATTCGTGCAAGCACATGGATGTTCTTCAAAAAAGAAACCGTTCCATCGAGTCGGGAACCTCTACATTGCAAAAGATAAACTTTTCTCCTCCACTCGATCCTTTAATGATTTCAACCAACAATATCACCATATATATTTCTATCTCTTGTAGCCACATATCGAAACCATGTAAAGTAGGTATAATACTTTGTAATATTTCTTTGTTCTCTTTCACCTCCATATAACTCATCCCGGACCACGAATAGGATTCCACTTAATAAGACATATTTCCACAAACGTTAACTATCATATTGACCATGTGTTTTATATTTTAAACTAAGCGTGATAATGTGATAGCATTAATGTTTATTGTTATAATAAAATATTGAACCTTTCTACGAAATAGTTTGTAAATATTAACTTTATAATAATTGCTAATAGTAAAGAATAAAATAGCAAATATTATAAAAAAGGATTTTGATTACTTTGTAATGACTTAAAGAAATAATGAAGACATCGTTAAAAACATACGATAATCTTGAGAGAACAGAGTAATCAAGCAAATGATCGAAGGGAGGGTTGTGGCAATAGGAGCTATGATTGGAGCGACTGGAGTTATGATGGTGACGACTAGTAGTGAAATGGCGACCTTAGGAGGTGCAATTGAGTCTGAAAGACTTAGAGGCTGTTTGGCAACTTCTGAATATGTAATTGCTGAACCAATAAGATGTCTGAACCATTAAACGCTGAACCAGTAAGAGGTCTGAACCATTAAGAGCCAGTATAATGTTTAATCGGTCATAAACCTGACCAATTCAGATAAGAGGTCTTAACCATTCAGACTCAGTATAATACTTAACCATTCAAAGGCAAATGTCTGAATCATTCAGACATCTGCTCACGAAACAAACAGTCTGAACCATTAAGTGCTGAACCAGTAAAAGGTCTGAACCATTGAGAGTCTCATTAAAACCTAAACAAACAACCAACAATACGAAAAATATGTATTTGAAAATGACAGTGATTTAGCTAAGGTCATAGAGGCGACCGTTGTGGTGGCAAAATGTACGAATGTTATGACATTAGCTACAACTACAATATCATTTTTTTTGGAAGGAGACTTTCTCTGTACAGGACCGATCAGGTCTCCGGGGTCATGTCAAAGACATTTCCCCGTCAGCCCCGCTCTTCTGGACGCGATGTTCGATCGGGCGCCGGCCGGCGCGCAAGCTGACTTCCACCCGGAAACCATACTGCCCCCACACGAGAGACTCGCTGGGGTAACAGCTGGGTAAAACCGGGTTGCCCTCAAGACCGCACCATGCCTCGGTAGAATACGATCCATCATTGGGACGACCCACCCCCGAAATGCCGCAGCCAGGGATCGAACCGGAGACCTCAAGAGGAAACCGGCCCAATCCAGCCACTTCGGAACCAACTGGGCTGGAGGTGGGTATTACAACTACAATATCATAAGCTAGGACTTTAAAGACGTGACTATGATTACAATAAAAATAACATGATTACAATAAAATAAAAAATATAATATAATTTATATATGTGTACAAATACAATAATACAAATACATGAAAGACGAGAGATAAGAAAAGAATAAAACCATAAGATATAAATAGAAATATGAAAACTATATTTTATACTATGAAAATATTTAGATTGTAAAGTAAGGGTGAAGATAAAATAGGAAGTTTATTTGGCTAGGAAGTTTAGATTGTAAAGTAAGGGTGGAGATACAATAGGAAGTTTATTTGGCTAGGAAGTGATATTGACCATCCATTTAATTAATCAAGGGCTAAGATTAAATGAATGGAATTGAAGCAAAAAAAAAAAGGCGCGTGAGTTTGTCAGGGGCATTCTATTCAATCCAGCACAATAGTTTCTCTCTCCTCCAATCCCCCCCATTTTTTAAACATTAATAACTTTTTCATACGACATTATTTTTTTTATAAAAATTGCACCAAAAAAACCAGCGTTTTTTTATCTTTAAAACGAGTATACTATTGCTATATTATCGGAAAAAAAAAAATGAAAACCCAGTTGCGTAAAACGCAATGGAGAAAACCCAGTTGCGTAAAACGCAATGAAAAAAAAACATAAAAAAATGACTTTTTCTAAAACGCAACGCACCAAAAACACAAAGAAATGTCTTATTTCTAAAACGCAATGACCAGAAAACACAAATAAATGTCTTATTTCTAAAACGCAATAGCCTAAAAACACAAAAGAAAGTGTACTTTATAAAACGCAATGCACCCAAAACACTTAAAAATGTCTTATTTCTAAAACGCAATGGCCAGAAAACCCTTAAAAATGTCTTATTTCTAAAACGCAATGCCTAGAAAACACATAAAAATGTCTTATTTCTAAAACGCAATGACCTAAAAAACACAAAAGAAACTGTTCTTTCTAAAACGCAATGAACTGAATACACATAAAAATGTGTTTACCTAAAACGCAATGAGTAAAAACACTTCAAAAATGTTTTATTTCTAAAACGCAATGACCAGAAACTGTTGTTCACAGAACCAGAAACTGTCTAAAACGCAATGACCAGAAACTGTTGTTCATAGAACCAGAAACTGTCTAAAACGCAATGACCAGAAACTGTTGTTCACAGAACCAGAAACTGTTGTTCACAGAACCAGAATCTAACTAAAACGCAATGACCAGAACCTGTTGTTTATAGAACCAGAAACACTGTCTACGTATGCAGTTTTCCAGAGGCAATTTACAGAAAATTAATTTTTCTGATGCATTTTTATTACAGCTCAACCCCAGCCAGGGGCTCTGCCCCTTGGACCCCGCCAGGGGCTGCCGCCCCTGGGACCCCGCTACCAGGGGCGCTGCCCCCGGACCCCCGCCAAGATCGTAAAACGCAATGACTAAATCAAAAACTCAGATCATAAAAATGAAATTAAAGAATTTCTTACATGAATCTAAATGATTTCTTCAACAATTGACGAAGTTTGAATGATTGAAACATTTATCAGCGCTCGAATCGAACGAATCGAGTGATTATCTCCAAAATCACCGGGAAAAACGAGATTTTTTATGAAATTAAACTGGGTTTTCTTCAAAAAAGCTGAAGAACACGTTGATCGGGTGTTTGAATCATTGATTTGTGATGAAAATCGCACTATAATGTAGTGATTATTGAGATAGAAAGTGAAGAAATGGTTGAAGATGGTGAGTTTTGAAAATGGTGGGTTTTGAAGTTACTGAGTTTTGAAAAGGAAGAAGAAAAAGTTGGATTGACTAAAATACCCTTTTTCTTTATTTTAAATGTTGCCACATGTCCTAATCCTATTGCTTCCTACACTTCCTAGCCAAAATAAACTTACTATTTGATCTTTTCCAAATTCTAATCATTTCATAACTTTGAACTACAATAAAATAATTATAATTATCTATCATCATAACTTTTAACTACGATAAAATAATTATAATTATTATATATATAGTAAATGATTAATATATTTCTTCTAATACTCTACCCAAAATAAAGATTTCCGACCATTTAATAAAGCATTGAATATGAGTCTGCGTTCGGTGAAGACGAAAAACAACAGGCCAAATTGCTGAAAATCTGCTGCAATTTGAACAATGCTGCTGGTAAATTGAAATTGAGATTACTACAAACTAGCAATAAAGTCCTGCACCAGCCACCAATGTATTAGATGCTAACAGCAAGAATTTAAAAGCACTTTACAAGAGAGCCCAAGCATGCATTCAGATAACTGATTCACCCCTACTCTATTTTCATGCATAGAACTTCCTAATTTTCTTTATTCAAAGTTCAGATTTCTATTATAATAATATGTATTTGTAGTTGTGATTTTATTTGAATTGCTTTTTAGAAGATGGACAACAAGTGTTGCTCACAGGTTAACTGAACTCAACTGGCCCGGCTTGTTTTGACCCGTACAAAAAATATGAACATTCAAACCCAAACCTCTTTGACCATGAATCTATAATATTAGCTTCAACTTGCCAAGATTGTACCGATACGGTCACGGTTCGATTTCGGAATTTGGTACCATTTTCTCATCCCTAATTTTTTTTACTATGATTAAAGAATACTTTTGCTTATAAAATAAAAATTGTTTAGCTTACACTTGTTTTAGTTATGACAAAATTAGAGCATAGTTGGTCTAATATAATAATTTTTTTAAATCATGAAATTCTTGTCTTTTTTGAATCATATTTAACATTTTAACTTTTTTATTTTGAAATTTTTTCCCAAATCTTTTCTCGTGTTTTCGGTCAGAATTATTAGTTAGTTACATTATTAACTACTAAATGTGAAAAAAAAATTATAACTAAAGTAGCCTCTAAAGCTTAGAGTATTTTTGACGATCCGATTGAATTAAACCTTATATTTTTTATGACCCCACTCAGTTAACAATACATCCAAGTACCCAACTTGATAAAGACGTTGTTCAAACGCATACGAGATCAAAATATTATGTTTATGACTCCTATATTCGTATTCTATGTTTTTTATTATTATTTAATAAAGATTTGTAAGACATAGATAGATCACACCCATACTACGAATAAGAAAATTAAAAGTACTATACAACACATTACAAGAAAATTGATAAACTAAAAGAAAACGAGTATCGCGTTGTAAGTTGTTGCCGCTGCATCGCGCGGGTCTTCTACTATCATATTGGAGCCCAAATACCGTCAAACCTTCCGCTTACCATCAAGAGTTATGTTTATTGGTCCATCACATCATGGTTGCAAAACTTTCTATATGCAATTTTAAAAGTTAGAAATATATGTTAAATGTAGAAACAGGGGATAACATGGATACTAATTTTAATGAGTTAGAAACATGTAAAGTCAAGACCAATCTTTTTCATTTCAAGTTGATGCTTTACTCACTTATTTGTACAAGATTATTAGTCATGATATTACTAAGTCTTGTAAGTGATTCATAACCAACATAAAATGAAACGAATGAGAAACTAAGGAAAATTTTCGACACCCCCGCAACGTGCGGGTTCCCCACTAGTGTGTACAAATACAATAATACAAATCCATGAAAGACGAGAGATAAGAAAAGAATAAAACCATAAGATATAAATAGAAATATGAAAACTATATTTTACACTATGAAAATATTTAGATTGTAAAGTAAATTCTAATCATTTCATAACTTTTAACTACAATAAAATAATTATAATTATCTATCATCATAACTTTTAACTACGATAAAATAATTATAATTATTATCTATATAGTAAATGATTAATATATTTCTTCTAATCCTCTACCCAAAATAAAGATTTCCGACCATTTAATAAAGCATTGGTATGAATGAATATGACATTTCATTTTTTGGTTGTACTTGCTACCTTCTATTTCAAAAAAAAAAAAAAAAAAACTTGCTACCTTCTATTTCAAATCTCGTTTACAAAATATAGTTTACAATATTTTTTTCTGAAGATCGATTTCGAAAAAGCTTACGACAACGTAAACTGGCATTTTATTATTGATATTATGAAAAAAATGGGTTTTCCGGCCGTGTGGTGTAAGTGGATTTGGGGGATTCTCAATTCAGCGAGATCTTCCGTTTTGGTGAACGGATCCCCAACGTTTGAATTCAAGTGTGGTAAAGGGATGAGACAGGGCGACCCTATTGCTCCGTTCATTTTCTTGCTGGTTATGGAAGCTCTTTCATGCATGTTGGATAAGGCGAAGGAGGTGGGCATCTTGAAAGGCATTTCTACCCCGAACAAAGGTCCTACTCTTACTCATCTTCTGTATGCGGATGACGCTATTATCATGGGCGATTGGTCGGTAGATAATGTTATGCATGTGGTGAGAGTTCTTCGGGTTTTCTTTCTATGCTCGGGGCTTAAAATAAATTTGTCCAAATCCAATCTCTTCGGCATTGGTGTGGAAGGATGGGAGGTGGAAGAATTTGCTACTATGGTCGGTTGTAAGGCGGACAACTTGCCTTTTAGATATTTGGGCTTGACGGTTGGCGCCAATATGAACAATATTAATAACTGGAAGCCAGTGTATGATGTTTTTGAGGCTAGGCTTTCGAAGTGGAAGGCAGACTCTCTTTCCATCGGTGGCAGGTTAGTTCTCATAAAGTCTGTTCTGGAAAGCTTGCCTTCGTATTATTTTTCCCTTTACAAAGCCCCGTGCAAAGTCATTCAGGATCTTGAGAGCATGATTAGAAGATTTATGTGGGGGGTTCTAACGAAGTTCATAAAATTCATTGGGTAGCTTGGGATAATGTTTCGGTTCCAAAAAGTAACGGGGGTCTAGGCTTATGTAAACTAAGAGACACTAATGTGGCCCTCTTAACTAAATGGTGTTGGCGGTATAAGGTGGAAGATAACAGCCTTTGGTGTAAGATTGTTTCAGCCATTCATAGTAGTGCTCGGAACTGGGATTTCCTTCCGGTTAGAAAGAATCTTGGAGGTACATGGAGCAATATCGTCAAGCTTGTTGCAAGAACTATGGTGGATAGTATTCCGCTGAGAAGTTTTTTCAGAGGCATCCCGGGTAGAGGAGATTGTATTTCGTTCTGGTTAGACCCGTGGGTTTCGTGTGAACCGCTTAAAGACATCTTCCCGAGACTTTTTCTAATTGAAAGGAACAGAAAATGTAAGTTAAGAGACCGTCTCCTTAACGGGTCAGGTCCGGTCTTATTCAGTTGGGACTGGAAAAAAGCTTCCTTGACGGAGCTCGAGATGGAGGACCTGCGCCAGCTTATTAGCCTGTTGGGTTCGTTCAATCTCTCCGATAACAAGGATAAGTGGAGCTGGCTAGGCGACGGTTCAGGGGATTTTTCTGTTGGAGCTGTTAAAAGTACTATTATTAAAGGTCGAGATGCTCTCGCTAGTTCGAACTTTAGCTGGTGTAAATGGCTTCCGTCCAAATGTAATATCTTTGCGTGGCGTGCGGGGTTAAACAGACTCCCGACTGTTGAGGCTCTTCGTATTAGAAACGTGAACTTAGACAACTTGTTGTGTGGGTTCTGCAATGAAGGTGAGGACTCGGTGAACCACTTATTCATTGAATGTATTGCCGCGACTCTGGTTTGGAACGAGATCAGCAATTGGTGCCGTATCCCTCAGATTTTTGCTTTCTCCTTTCAAGACCTTATGAAAGTTCACTCGCATAGTGGATTGAAAGAGCCGGAAAAGTCGATCCTGCAGGGGCTTATTATTATTGCTTGTTGGAGTCTCTGGAAGGCTAGGAACGAAGCGAGGTTCAGAAATTCTCCGTTCAGAATTGAGAAAATTATTAGCGATGTGAAGTCGGTAGGGTATCTCTGGGCTAGAAATAGAACGAAGTTTAAAAACTTGTCTTGGGAAAATTGGTGTAAATTTGTAATTATGTAGTCTCTTTTGTCTCTGGCGGCCTCCCGGTTTTCGGGTTGGCTTTTTTCTAATGAAGTTCACGTTTCAAAAAAAAATATATTTTTTTCTAAATTTAGATATTTACAGGATTTTAATTTTTCTGACTGAATAAACAGTATTCTTTTATACATTTATTAACAAATTCATGGGTTTATAATAAATTTCAACTTTGCTATTAATTTGAGATTGAATAAAGTTGTTGCATCACAATCAAAAACACAAAATGAACAAAATCTAATGTTTTTCCTTTTCAGGATTTTTCAAACGCACTAAATGATGAAATAATGTTAACTATTTTTTTTTCTTTTCTTTTACTTTTCTCATTAGTTTTTTTTTTTTTTTTTTTTGCAAGCTTAGAAAAAAAAGGTACCATAACCAGACAAATGAAAACGAAATGCAGGTTACCAACTTCGACGCGATCTCTGGGGATCGAGTCCCCTACGCAAACTCCCATAAATATCTTCAAGGGCAATTTCGTCATTTCACTTCCATTAAAAGTCTGGGCCCAAACTTCCATTCTTTCTTCCACTCACATGATTCTCTTGCACTTTACAGATTCTTTATTATATTTCTTCCCATTTTTTATTTTTTCCGGCCAAAATTAAACTCCAATTTATTACAACATTTCATTTTTCAATATTATTTTTCAATAATCTACGTTTTAAATTTCTAATCCCATTTTTTTTCAGGGTTTCTTTCACTTTTACATAAACCCTTATACTCCTCTTTATCTTCAAGAATTCTTCAAGATTCTTGAACCCACTCATAAATTAGGGTCACTGTGCAGAAAAAAAAGTGAAATTTGTGGAAAAAATGGAAGCTTTGATACAAACAAAAGGGCTTCTATCTCTCCCTTCAAATCCCAAATCTTTAAATTTCTTTAATCGGCCCCAAAACTCTCTTCGCCAACGAATTAATCTTCCAAATTCATTAAAACCCAAATCTGCAAATGGGTTTTCAAGAAATCTTGATGGGTATAAAAAATTTGGAAGCTTTTTGACACCTACTGGGTTGACTCCCACCCAAAAAGTCAAATTTCATGTCTGTAAGGCTTCCGCCGCCGCCTCCGCCGCCGTGCCGGACGGTGACGGAGCTGAACCGCCGAAGTTTTTGGGTGTTGAGGTTCTGACCTTGAAAAAGATTGTGCCTTTAGGGTTGATGTTTTTTTGTATTCTTTTTAATTACACAATTCTTAGGGATACTAAAGATGTGTTGGTTGTAACAGCTAAAGGGTCAAGTGCTGAAATTATACCCTTTTTGAAAACTTGGGTGAATTTGCCTATGGCAATTGGGTTTATGCTTTTGTATACAAAGTTGTCAAATGTGTTGTCAAAGAAGGCTCTTTTTTACACTGTAATGCTTCCATTTATTGCTTTCTTTGGGGCTTTTGGGTTTGTGTTTTATCCTCTTAGTGGTTACTTTCACCCAACAGCTCTTGCTGATAGACTTCTTGAGTTTTTGGGCCCTCGGTTTCTCGGACCGCTTGCGATTTTGAGGATTTGGAGTTTTTGTTTGTTTTATGTCATGGCTGAGCTTTGGGGCAGTGTGGTGGTTTCAGTTCTGTTTTGGGGATTTGCAAATCAGGTAATGAATTGTTTTCGTGTTCGGTTAAATTTATGTTGTTTTGTTGGATCTGTTTATGTTTCTTGATTGTTATTGGATCATACTATCATAGCTTGATTGGAGATCATGATTTACTTTGTTGAAAATGCTTAGAAGCATGCTACATATGTTTAAGCAAACTAAGAGAAAACAAGAGTTTGAGGAATATATTATACTTCTAGATGGATATTATGGGCAGACAATAAGTTTTTAGGGCTAAATGCATAAAGAAATAACTTTTTATGCTCAAATTTGTATGTTGGTTGATAAAATAGCTTATCTTCTTGAAAGATACAAAATCTATTTTTTTCTGTATTTGGTAAATAATGGAAAATATTCCGAAATTTTGTGCCTTTTAGGAGAAAGAAAACATTATATTACTCAAAATAGAAGTTATTGTTTTGGGCCCAAAGCTGTAGCTCCACCCTGTTCAAATTTAATCGGCTGTTTGAAGTTTGTCTATTTTTTCTATGTGCTATCGTGCTTATTCTGTTTCACGGTCCCATATATGGATCGGTCAGTTATATTAGTTAAACATACAAGATTTAGCAGTGTCGATATTTGATGTACATTACTTTGTTCTTAAGCCAAGATCATACATGAAACAACGATTTTGTGTTCAAATCGTTAATAAACACATGTTTACCTCTAAGTAGAGCTTATGCAATTGCTTTATTACATTTTTACCCTCATAAAATGCAGATAACTACTGTAGAGGAAGCCAAGAAATTCTACCCTCTATTTGGTCTAGGAGCAAATGTTGCTCTGATCTTCTCGGGCCGTACAGTGAAATATTTTTCAAACATGAGAAAGCATTTGGGCCCTGGGGTCGACGGATGGGCCATTTCTTTAAAATATATGATGAGCATTGTTGTGATTATGGGGTTAGCAATCTGTGGTCTTTATTGGTGGGTCAATGCTTACGTTCCGCTTCCTACCCGTAGCAAAAAGAAGAAGGTAACACTCGTTATTTGATATTTGTCTATTTGATGACATAAGTATCTAAGTAGTTAATGCGATAAAAAATCGGATATCGGTCAAGGACTGATATTTGAGATATCGGCAATCGCAGTGGGATATCGGTAATTTTAATATCATGCTGAATTTATATATATAGCAATTTAATACTAACAATTCAGTATACTCTCCTACCATTAACCAATTAACCTTTTGCAACTTGCAAAACACTAAAAATTGTAGCAAGTAGGAACTGATTAAGACTTAAAACACTAATAGCAGCAATAAGAAGAAAGACGAATTTTAGAACTAAGAAGAAAGATACTGATACGGGAAAATCATTGATATATCGGTCCAATATCGCCGATGATATCGGTACCGATATTTTGACCGATATCTCACTAGGGGACTGATAACCGATATATCGGCGATATTAACTACATAGATCGGTATTTGATGAGTAGTTTATGTGTGTCATGTGTATGAATCTTGAAACCATCCGTTGCTTGATTCTCTGTTTGCAGGAAAAAGTGAACATGTCGACAATGGAGAGTTTGAAGTTTTTGGCGTCTTCACCGTACATTAGGGATCTAGCCACATTGGTGGTAGCCTATGGTATCAGTATTAATCTCGTTGAGGTGACCTGGAAATCAAAGCTCAAAGCCCAGGTAAAACATTAAAACAATCGTTTAAATTGCTAGTTTAATTTGTTCATGAACTTGTTACATGGACTCATGACACTCATTTTGGTCTTTCAGTTTCCCAGCCCGAATGAATACTCTGCTTTCATGGGTGATTTCTCAACCGCAACTGGAATAACAACATTCACAATGATGTTGCTAAGTGGGTGGATATTCAACAAATACGGGTGGGGTGTTGCAGCCAAAATCACACCCACGGTTCTTCTTGTGACAGGGATCGGGTTTTTCTCGTTGATTCTGTTTGGTGATCCACTCGCACCAAGTATGATGAAGTTTGGAATCACTCCACTTTTAGCAGCGGTTTATGTTGGTGCTATGCAAAATATATTCAGCAAAAGTGCCAAATATAGTCTGTTTGATCCTTGCAAGGAAATGGCCTATATTCCTTTGGATGAGGATACCAAGGTTTGTTACTTAAACTCAATTTATAATTGTTATTACTACTATTATAGTTATTATTATTACTACTATATTTATTATTTTTTCTGGAGGGTTAATACTATAAAAACATTAGTGAAAGGTTTAAATACAAAAGGCTCTTAACATGCGACGGTACGCGACCACCAATATAACGTGCGTAATTATGCAAATAACGTGCGGTATTAGGGTTAACCCAACCCATGCGTAATTACACAAATAACGTGCGTAATTAGGGCTTAACCCAACCCATGCGTAATTATGCAAATAACGTGCATAATTATGTATTATAACGTGCGTAATTATGCAAGTGACATGCGTAATTATGCAAGTTAATTACTATTGTGCCACTGTGTTGTGCGGCTGAGATGCTCGCGTACGCCCGATAAGGTGGTCTTGTACGTTAACCGGCTTCAAAACTTTATACTTTCTTATTTTTAACAAAAAAAAAAAAAAAAAAATCCATCAATCTAGTTTTGTTATATTAAAATCCCTAAACTTGTAAACATACACGAAAAAGTCGCAACTCATTTGATATACCCAAATCCCTAACCTTGTCTAAAATGCATGTACTATTAATTTTTTTTTTCTTTTTTGTATTTTTCAATCTAGTTTTGTTATATTAAAATCCCTAAACTTGTAAACATACACGAAAAAGTCGCAACTCATTTTGATATACCCAAATCCCTAACCTTGTCTAAAATGCATGTACTATTAAATTGGTAAAATAAGATGGTATATATTTTTTTTCAAGAGTGTTGAATCTCAATCTTTATCAATTTTGACCAATTTAAGAGCTAAAGAGTCATTGTTATGAAGTACTAAAAAAATACTTGCATTTTAGACAAGTTTAGGGACTTTAGTATACAAAAGTTATAACGTTTTTGTTTACTTTTTACAAGGATAGGAACTTTAATATATCAAAACTAGGTTGAGGGATATAGTGGTTTTTTTAATGATATTGACCCTTTATTATAGCCAGTAATAAGTTTGAAAACTCAGATCCAAATACTCCCTAAGAAATCATTGAATCTTGATCAGGTTAAAGGGAAGGCAGCAATCGATGTGGTATGCAACCCGTTAGGGAAATCAGGCGGTGCTTTGATCCAACAATTCATGATATTGACATTCGGTTCACTTGCAAACTCCACACCGTATCTTGGTGGAATATTATTAGTAATCGTTTTGGCATGGTTAGCGGCAGCAAGGTCATTAGACACACAGTTCACCGCTTTACGACGCGAGGAGGAGATTGAGAAAGAGATGGAGAGGACAGCTGTCAAAATCCCAGTCGTGTCTTCAAACGAAGACGGAGACGATAACAAATCTCTTGGAAGCTCAACGGAAACATCGTATCCTACCAACTCTTGAAGAACAATAAAAGTTGTTTGCAGGATCAGTTTGGTCCAGTTTGATCTGGTTTTATAGTATTTGAAGTCTTTGATCTACATAGAAATCATGTTTCACTAGTTTGATTTTAGTTTTATTCATCTAAATCTGTGTACAAACAGCATATGGGTATTATTTTCACCATTTTATTATTAGTTTGCTATATATGCTATTATGCTTCACACTTTTGTTATTTTTTTTTTTTTTTGCTATTATAGAAGGTAAATGGGCAACAAGCTGCGCCGCTACAAAAAATAGATCAGATCCGACCCTTCCAGCAACCAAGTCCGTGTCGCAAAAAAACTAAGAAGCTCAGCTTCTGCTACAAGAAGCTACCTTGCAATTGATTCAGTCCATAACAATCGACCTTTTTTAAGGACCAACGTCCTCATTGGGAAGGTCAACGTTCTCGTTGGTTGGGACAGCTTCCTGTGTGGGCAACAAACGAGTCTGGCTCTGATACCATTGTTACAACCCAAATGGTAGAACTGGTCCCAAAAGACTAGCCTAGTGAGAGAGGGTGCCATTTGGGTTATAAACCCCATATTAGTTGCCCAAACAATCGATGTGGGACAAGTCCTATACCTTACAATGGATTCAGTCCATAACACAGTTTCACTTGCAAGACAAGAAGCTCAGTTTCACTTGCAAGAAGCTTAGTGGAAAGTAGCTTCGGTTGAACTGGAAGAAGCACGCCTTGCGCAAGAAGCTTACCTCTACACACAAAAAACAGGGGCGGATCTAGCTGAGACAGAGGGGTAGCAACTTTGCCAGCGAAGTGTAATATTAGTGTAAAAAATAAAATTCTTCTCCAATTTATGTATCGGGATACCCTGAGCAAATATAAGGATACCCCTAGGTCCAAATTTTTTTTACACTATCCCTAAACTTTTCTTCTAGATCCAGCACTGCAAAAAACCCCCGCCTCCACACGCAAGAAGGAGTTCGCCTTTCCGCTTTGTTTGCTTCTGTCCATTTGGTCAATGCGAGAATCGTCAAATTCTTGGATTAGTCCTGTATTCCGCATTTTGGTTCAGTTGAAAAATATATTTATGACTTATGATTCTATAGCCTATTGTAGGTTTTTTTTATTAGTAGGTATAAAAATGCAATGTAGGCATGATTTAATATAACAAATGTTAACTAAACTGTTCTTGAGGTTTTTAATGTTTACAAAGTGACCCCAATTTCGATTGTCGTTTGATTTTCAATAATGTCACATTATCTTCGTGTTCTTAAAAAAAAACCTGTGTAACCATTCTGACATGAAGTGGTCTTGGTGGTGGTGTCTTTGGAGTCATAATAGAGGCTGCAAACATCAACACTACTTTAGAAGGTCCACGACACATTCCGACAGATGAATAGGTGACCCAAGAGTTTGCAAACTTTTACTTGGACCAGTTGGATAACAAGAAGCACGGTAGAGTGGACCCAAACCGAAAATTTAAACGAGCATAACTTTGGTTAATGATGGGGTACGGTACTAGACCTGACCCGAGCGGTCGGGCTTCCCGTTACTTATTGCTTCTATATTAACTATTTATTATTGTTGCTACTAACCCAACCGCGAGGCCCAACGCGATGTAGCTTACACTACTTTGGGTCGGGGCTTGTAGAGATAACCCCTAACTGGGCCTGACCCATTGAGGTTAGGGAGGCCCATATCCCCCTATATAAAGAGGTGTTCACCTCATTATTAGGAGAGAGCATATGGAGCCGCCACACTTTTTGTAGCTGGAAACAGGAGAATCTTCTCCTACCGGCAATCTCTACAGCTCCACTTTCTTCTCTTCTCCATTGCAGATCTAGGTTCAAGAGGAAGAACAAGATGTGATTCTTCACCCTCATGTAGAACGCGGTCCAGTCATCCCGGCGGTGAACCCGTGTTTCTTCATTGGCGCCCACCGGTTCAAAATAAAAATCCCAGAATCACAACTGGTCTCCTCCTCCTCCTCAGATCTCAGATCTGTTTTGTTTAAAGTTACACATGGTTCTTGATGAAAAACTCCACCTCGATGGGATTCTTGGAAGTTTTATGTGGGTTGTTCATGACCCGTTATGCTGGGGCCAAGATACCAGATTTGCTCTCTTTCTGTTGGAGCTGATGTCGGCCTGTTCTGTTGGGGCTCAAGGCTTACATCATCAGTTCTGTTAGGGTCCAAACCTGAGATCCGTGTTCTTTGGGTCGAAATCTCGATTTTACGGTTTTATAACCGTCAAATAGTTGCATTCACCAAGACACGATAAAGAGTGTTTCTTCATATCGGTACTCTTCTTACTCTTTCTTTTTTATTACTTGTGATGCAACATGGGAGTCCACCCCTATTTTCGTTTTCCCAATCATCATAATGGCAAGTAAGAAGACTAAATAATTCTTTAAAAAAAAAAAGAAAAAGGGAATCTACTCTTATACAGCTTTTTGACAATTATCTTCAATAAGTGAGATTTCCAGCCAACAATTCATGAAGTTTCATTTAAAATGCAATTCACAGTTCGTTTATTATAAAAAAAAAAAAAAAAAAAGAGGAGGAATATGCTCCTTTACAGCTGTAAAGGACTAGAAAATTGTCTGACATTGTACACATTTTTGTCTACATCCAAAGTTACAGCTGTAAACAAGAAAATGTCTGACATGTACACATTTTTGTCTACCCCACAGAGAGCATCACCTCTCTCTTCTTCATCATGCATATTGTATCACCTCTCTAGTCCTTACCTTTAAAAAAAAACCTCTATAACAACCATATTTTCACAAGGGTTTTTTGTTAGTGTCGAATTATGTTACATACAATCCGCAGCCGCGTGAGTACACCGAGCCTGCCGGTCCCACTCCGCTGCTACGCGAGTGCACGGCGTCTGCTGAGCACAACCCACCGCTGCGCGAGTGCATCTCGACTGCTGGTCCCAACCCGCCGCCGCGCTAGTACAAACCCGCTTGCGAGATACACTTCGTCGCCGCGCAAATACACCCCGCGCATGGTGAACAAGCTCCAATGACATGCCTTACGCCTCGCGCGCGGTGAGCAGCTCCGCCACCTGCGACCCTAACTCATCCTTTACTTACACCGCGCGAGTGACTTACCAGACGTTACCCCGCGCGAGTAGCTTACCAGTCGTTACCCCGCGCGAGTAGCTTACCAGACGTTACCCCGCGCGAGTAGCTTACCAGTCGTAGCTTACCAGACGTTACCCCGCGCGAGTAGCTTACCAGTCGTTACCCCGCGCGAGTAGCTGGGGTAGCTTACCAGACGTTACCCCGCGCGAGTGACTTACCAGACGTTACCCTGCGCGAGTAACTTACCAGACGTTACACCGCGCGAGTGACTTACCAGACGTTACCCCGCGCGAGTAGCTAGACAGACGTTACATTCTTATTTTATTGGTATGAAGACTTAATTTTAAACCATCTTTATAAATATATACTTCGTAGTCACATTCTTAAAGGCTGTTTTCAATACGCAATTTTTATGAATAGTCTTCGATATGATAGTCAAGCCTATAATTGGCACATACAACGTAAATGCTAGGACATTATTTGAAAATGAATTTCAAATAATTTTGTTATCGAAAACAACTTTAAAAATAGACGAATCGATGACTAAGCATATGCATGAGCTATGTCAAGAAGACAAACATTGAGTTGTTTTGAGTCACATAACACCGCCATGTGATCAATTTCTTTCAATTCTTTCACACTATTCACTGGGTTATTGTCGATCATCCATTGTTGAAATCCCTTTCTAATGGCTTTATCTTCATCACAAATGATATATACTCGTCTCACATAACCATACCCGTCTTCGCGACGTTACCCCCCGCGCGAGTATCTTGCCAGACATTACCCCCGCGCGAATAACTCCGTCACGCGAGTACGATGCTCGCCTTGAATGTATATATTTTTCTGGTTTGATAACTGATTTAAATATGTCAAACGTCCAAACGAATTCATACTTATTTTAAAGTTCAAGTGGGATTAAACCATACAAAGTTCAAAATGACAGTTACTTTATTCCTTCCAAAACTCTAAGACTTTATGTTATGGGGCCCTGTGGCCTGTACTCTTATGAGACTTGCATGGGCCACCCACTCACATGATTTCTTAGCCCACTAAAGTTCCAACAACGGCCCGTTTACTCTGGCACGCGAGTAAACCGCTGCCAGACACCCCCGCAAGGGTACACGGCGCGAGTAACTCGCCTCAAGAACACACGGTGCGAGTATTACCCCCGCGCGGGTAACTCCGCCACACGAGTACGTTGCCTGCCTGACTGACTCACTATGCCGCGCGAGTAACTCTATGGGTGGCTATTCGTTAATATTCTAAACATTTGCTTCTGTATTTAAAGGCATTGATTTAATATAGGGAATAAAGGGACAAAGGGTTTTCTATACTACAGTCTATTGTTTTGTGATTCTCATCATCATAAAATCACTAACTGACAGACTCGAGGGGCACATGTTATACTCCCTAGAGTCCATTTCTTTTAATTATGCAATAACGTGATATGCATTATACGAGTGTACTCGTTACTTCTCTATGATCAATTTTAGTACAATGCAACTAACAGTTGTGACAGCAATAGACAATCACACTAGCATGCAGGGTGTAACACCATTTCGAGGTTCAAAATTGCTTTCAGAATATTGCGAAGTATGGATGCACGGAACAAACACCTCCTGAGGATGAAGCTTCGGTATAACGCTTTCCACATGTCACTCTTTATTACAATTTACCATGTCAACTTATTTGCAGGATAGGCAATACATTCAATCGGTGAAACGCAGCTAGCGATCCTCACGCACACCGATGAAAGCCTAAAAAGCGCCTTCACACACGAGCACGTAAGTCGCCGGCTGGCGCATGCTATTTTGCATATGAGCACGTAAGTCGCCGGCTGGCGCATGCTCTTTTATATATGAGCACGTAAGTCGCCGGCTGGCGCATGCTCGGTTACATACTAGCACGTAAGTCGCCGGCTGGCGCATGCTCTTTTATATATGAGCACGTAAGTCGCCGGCTGGCGCATGCTCGGTTACATACTAGCACGTAAGTCGCCGACTGGCGCATTCTCTTTTACATACGAGCACGTAAGTCGCCAAGCGCGCATGCTCCTTTACTTGTGAGCACGTAAGTCGCCGGCTGGCGCATGCTCATTTACATACGAGCACGTAAGTCGCCAAGCGCGCATGCTCCTTTACTTACGAGTGAGCACACATGCGCTAGCAGGCGCATACTCCATTACTTACGAGCACCTAAATCGTCATCTACGCAAGCTTTTTTACACACCAACACGTCGATCTCCATATGAGTTTGTCGTTCTACTTACGATCATCTCAGCCTCCACGCGAGCCCTGCCGCTACACATGTAAGCACGCCAATCTCCACGTGACCCTGCTGCTTTACACACGAGCATGTGTGTTGCCCGCGCGCACATGCTTAGCCATATATGAAAACAATTATAAAACGTAAACTGTGCTACAAATGCACGCACCACTTTGGGTATACGCAAAAACACATTGGCTGAAATAAAGTTTCGCTTACACCTACAATCTTCAAGACAAGCCACATCTCCTTACTTCATGCCACATTGTTGTTGGGTCTCCACTTCATTATTCATGACGCAACTTTATGCCAATTCTCATTCGCGATAACCTGTTCAAAGTGGATTAACACGTGCAACTATTGTAGACAGCAGTTTACAAAGATTCAAACACTATAAATACATACGCTTCACGGCTTAAGACACGCGCGCACCTTGCGCCAACCAACAGAAGTCACACCATAGGGTGAATATTTTACAATAGCCACACGACTGTGTGCGTACCGCTAAAGCGGGCCACACTCACCTGACAAAGGCGAACCGTCGGTGACAACATAATGATCGCCGTGTCAGCAGCCAACTCAAGGGTCACCATCAACGACATTTGCACCAACCTGTCAGAATTTAAAGTTCGAGAAAAATTTCTCGCCTAAAATTACAACGAAACTTCATGTTGAAGTTAGCAAGGGTTGCGCCGCATGCGTCATCAGCCAATGATCATAAGCGCCATCTCTCAAAAGCAACAGGTATCAATTAACAAGCCTGGTGGCCGCGCCGTAGTAATTGACAAGCACTTACACGCACGCCGGCTACCATGACCTAACAAATGCTTTAAAGACCAACACACTTTCTTTTTTCTGAGTCCAGAGCTCCAACCATTTACTTCGCGCATGGAAGCAGCACTGGACTGGGGGGACTCGAAGGGGCATGGTCCCAAAAAGCCACGCAATTCTTCCTCCAGATCGCGCGCTGGACCATACTCCTTAATCAACTACATTCTGATCTCAACCTCGCGCGGGTAGAGCAATACTCGACAGCGTCGCGCGGGGTCTAAAGAGGCCAAATCAACAACTTAGCATCCTGAAATCAAGCCTCCAAGCGCCCATACCTTGCGCAGGCCAGTACCATGCGCAGCAAGGGTCACGTAAGGATGTGGCGTAAAGGCATGTTAAAAGTACAAAGGGTACAAATGGCAGACGAGAAGAGCCAATCCGTATCCTCCAGACACTGCTCAATCGTGCTCCACGATCATCCGACATACAGGGAACAAAAAGTACTCAAAGACACCTACGTGTACCAATCACGAGGCAGAGACACCTGCCCCACGATCTCCACTAACTGGCTGATGACAGAGACCGACAATAGCATCCGCCTGCAACCAATCAACGTGCGTCAGGTTTGCCCAACCAGTATCATGTAATATTCACCGCTTCATTATCTCTACTCACAGCGAAAGACAGACGCAACAAGTATGGCCAACAGCTTTCCCGCACCCGGGCGACAGGTAAACCTAAAACTCAATCCGTACTTCCAAGCACTCCTAACAAGTCTAGCACTCCTACCACGCTTGCACACGGGAGCAGCACTAGACTGGGGGACTTGATGGGGTACGGTACTAGACCTGACCCGAGCGGTCGGGCTTCCCGTTACTTATTGCTTCTATATTAACTATTTATTATTGTTGCTACTAACCCAACCGCGAGGCCCAACGCGATGTAGTTTACACTACTTTGGGTCGGGGCTTGTAGAGATAACCCCTAACTGGGCCTGGCCCATTGAGGTTAGGGGAGGCCCATATCCCCCTATATAAAGAGGTGTTCACCTCATTATTAGGAGAGAGCATATGGAGCCGCCACACTTTTTATAGCTGGAAACAGGAGAATCTTCTCCTACCGGCAATCTCTACAGCTCCACTTTCTTCTCTTCTCCATTGCAGATCTAGGTTCAAGAGGAAGAACAAGATGTGATTCTTCACCCTCATGTAGAACGCGGTCCAGTCATCCCGGCGGTGAACCCGTGTTTCTTCAGTTAAGAATGAAGTTACGGGGGCCCATAACCAGTGGACAGAAATGTCTCGACAACACTGATTACGTGGCAAATAACATAGGCAGTTTGACCTAGTTGCCAGACCTAGGGATGGCAATCGAACCCGAACCCGATGGGTAAACCCGAAACCCGACACATCTGGGACGGGTTTGGGGTCGGTTAATCGGGTTTGGGACTAGTTTTTATTTTTTTCGCTGGTTTGGGATGGGTTTGGGATTTGGTGAGATACCCGTTTACCCGATAAAGTAAACCCGTTTACCCGATTGTATACCCGATATAATTTCTTTTATATTTTTAAATATGTAAATATATAATACATCATTTTTTTCTATACACAGGTATTTTATCCCGTATACATTATAGTTATTTGATATATTTCTTTAGTGATAATACTAAATGTAACTGATTAGTAGTTACCCGATGGTTTTTTGGTCGGGTATACCCAACGGGTAAACTTTTTAAAATTAATGGGTTACCCGAAACCCGCGGGTATACCCGATACCCGATGGGTATTTACCCGCTAGAAACCCGACGGGTTTTGGGACGGGTTTGGGACAAGCATATCTAATCGGGTTTGGGGTTGGGATTACCTAAACCCGTCCCAAACCCGACCCATTGCCATCCCCAAATTCCACCAATTATGGTTCCAATTTCGTTTCGTCAACTAATAATTTCCCCAAAATTTTGCAATTTTCAATTCTTTCCTAATCACCGATTTACGTAATTTACGTTTTTATTAGTTTATTTCACTAATATGAACCAATTTGTAACTTCAAAAGGTTGGGAAAACTGCTAAGTTAAAATATTCTGTAAAAGGCACCTTCTATATTAGACATTCGGTTTCTAATTATCATATACATATATTGAGATTATTTCTGTGTTCATCATTGTGCTTCCGCCCGGCATCACCAACAATATACGTAAATGATGATCAAATTAGAAGAAAATCAATTTAAGAAGAAAAAAGAAAAAATAATATTAAATGAGAAGAAAATTAATTTAAGAAGAAAAGGAAGGAAATAGTATAATGGAAAATTAAATAGTTTATTACTCGTTACACTAATTAATTTCTCTCTAACTTTTTTTGAACGACCAGCAAAATCCATCTTGAGCACTCTCGGGGCACTCACTAGACCAAACGGAGTACACCGAGAGTAACCCAAGTCCACCACCGATTCCGGGGAAAACAAGTTAACCTCCCCGCCCGTAGACACGACAGTGAAATTACCGGTAAAACTCGTTTGGCTCAAGGATCGAATCGAACCATGGTTTCCCTGGGTCTTCTATCGTTGTCCACCAATGCATCACTCTGCACCAAGTAGGAGTTGAACCTGCATCTCCCAAGAGAAATACAAGTCTTCCACCACTTGATCTAGAGATCATTGGCTTTCTCTCTAATTAATCAGTTCATTTCACTTTATTCTACAGACGTAAAATTATATCCTACACATTATCGAATTTTATAGTACACATGTCAAAATTTATCTTACATATCTCGTAATCGTAATTTATCATACACTCTAGTTTTTTAAGTATATATTTTAAAAATAAATTATAAATTTAATTTAGTTAGCTATCAAAGAGGAAAACTACAAATTAATAATCTATGTAAGTTTACCGATATACCTTTACAATAACAATTAAATACAAATATTAAATGAAACAAAATCAAACATTTTCAATAGTTGAAATTTATTTATATAAAAATTTATTTTCATCTGAACCCTCCAATTAGGAGTATACATATACATATGTCATAGAGCGATTAGGGTTAAGTATTTATTTATTTATTTTTAATCCGGAACAACCGAGTATGCACAAATATATTGTGTCTAAACCGATGGGCTCGTCCTAGTTAAGGCTCCCCTTCGTAACGCAAGCATATTATGATTGAAAAAAGTCAGTTTTGATATATTAGACTATGGGGCGTGGGGCATAGGGCATAGGTTGGGGCGGTGGATTGGGTTTAACACTAGCTACACCACCCCGGCTAAGCGTTGAGTATGGCTTTGCCCGCTTGGCGTCAAGATTGTGCCTGGCGTGGGGCGGGGGGGGGGGGGGTGACATTGTGGGCTTTGGTTAGCTGGTTCAAGGTAGCCGTTGCCAAACGACTAGTTAAAAAAATTATTTACATATTCAACCAATATATATACCCACCATTTTTTTTACAATTTTTACCACTTCTCTACTTCTTCTACCATATCTGTTTATTTTTTATAAAATCAACCCACAACATCCTACAATGCATCTTTATAACCACGGCTACGACCCAAACAACCCCTTTGGATACCAAGAAAACCCGAACCCTAGCCCGCCACCAAACTGTCCACCGCCTCATCAACAAATACCTATTACACACAGCCATCCACAACAACCAGCACACGGTTTAGTATACTCACCGTGTCCTGATATAGTTGGAATCGCATCGTATCTACGAAACCGTGTATACACAAACTTTCCATACGCCGACTCGTCTATTCCAGTTACCCTATCCCAACCCGAATCCGTGCCCGAAACACAGCCGCAAGACGTTGGTGGTTCGTCATCAAAAACGGCCAAAAAAAGAAGCCACAAGAAAAAAACCGATGAAGAGAAAGCATTAGCGGCCGCTCAAAGAACACAAATGAAATGGACGGTTCAAGAAGAAGTTACTTTGACAAGATGTTGGATCGACAAATCGCAAAATCTGATTTATGGTATTTTTAATATAACATATTTAATGTTTACAACATTATTGTTTTAAGTTTTATTATAATTGTTTTATAATGTTTATACTATTATTTGTGTTTTTGAAATAGGGAATTCACGACACAAAAAAGATTTTTGGGATTCGATTAAGAAAACATTTCATGCGCAAATGCAAAGGGGGAGGTGTATCGTGAAAATGATAGCCTCTCATCGAAGTGGGGGATATAAATACACACGTCACCGCGTTCAACGCTTGTTTCCATAAGGCGAAGAACGCGCCAAGAAGCGGTGAAACTGAGGTTGACTTTGTCAAAAATGCCTTGCTAGCATACAAAGAGAACAAGAAAAACGACTTCAAGTACATGCATTGTTGGGATGTATGTAGGTACGTTTCAAAATGGGCGAGAGTCCCTCCTGCTAGCGAGTCAACCTCATCAAAAAGGGCAAGAACACCCTCGTCCCAAGCTCAGTCCGATGCTCGTGATCAAGAGTTTCATCTTAATTTGGATGATTTTGATGATTCCACTTCCCGCCCACCCGGTAGAGACACGTCAAAAAAACGGCTTCAAAGAACGAGATCGGGTTCGGCCTTGGGTAAAGGGTTGTACACCGACTAGTTGGAAGATCTTAAATACCAAAATTGATACATTTAGTTTCCTCCAACAACAAAGGATCGAGATCAGGAAAAATATCCAAGCGTTATTCGATAAAAAGGTATCTCTAAAAGAAAAACACGAAGATGTGAAATTTCTCGCCATGTCCTTCGATCACCTTACCGGCCCACACTTGGCAATGACGTTGGAAATGAAAGAAGAAATAATGAAAGAATATAACATGGAGTAACTATTATGTAGTTTTTAATTTTATGTTTTTATTTTTATTTTATGTAGGTATTTTTTTTTTTTTAATTTTCTTTGTTGTTTTTTAAAATATTCTATGCAATCTTCTATTTTAATTAGCGTGTTATTTTTATTAAATAAAATTTTAAATAGTTTAAACAAAAAAAATTCACATAGCTGGTCGCACCCACTACACCCCTAGTCTTTAAGTATTAGCCTGTGAGTTCCACTCTCATCACGTATCAAACAATGCACTGAATCCAAACCGCTCTCGACACCATACAATGTTTGAAAAAAAAGTCAGTTTTGATGAATGTTTGAAAATAATAAACAAGACAAAAATGGGGGCATGGGGGTGATAATGTGGTATACGTTAAAAATAACGCTGGGTACAAAGAGACGTTAGAAAGAAACACTCATTGCTTTGAATGCCGAAAACAACCTCCCCGTTATCTCTTTTGTTCTTTTCCTTGTATTTTGGTTTTTAAATGATAATAATAATAATAATAATAATAATAATAATAATAATAATTCCTAGGATTCTCAATCCTCGAATCCCATTGTTCCTCTCGAAACTTCATTTTCAAAATAAAAGTAATGTATTTTGCTTATGATCCCGACAACCACTTGCTAGATTTAACATGAGCAAGAACCACAAACAAACCCAAATTTGTAGAGAGTAAAATGCATATCTTTCATACTATATAAAATTGAATGTGTCATAGAATGAATATACAACATGTATAAATAGACTAGTAACCCTAAAACCCTAGAGCTAGTTAAGCTAAATTACAAGCCAAGATAGCTATACAATTTTAAACATTATAGGTAGAAAATTGATAGTTGTGTTAACAAAACAAAAATAAACATTGTACATGAAAATCATCAACTAAGTGGCATATACGGTGTGAAATTAACATGGATGAGATGTTTCTTAAAGTTGACGGTCGGTCGATGTTTATTCTTAAATCGTGATCTAGGTAGCATAATGTGAAATTAAGATGGGTAAGATGTTTCTCTTGGTCGATGTTTATTCTTGAGTCTTGACTTGTTTTTATCAACTTTGTGGGAAGGAGTTGGTGTGCTAAGTTTCTTTTTATAGGGGATGATGATTAGGTCAGGATACTAGTATGCGATGAGTTCGAGCCGATTGGGCCCCGGTCCAACATAAAGGTGTCCCGAATAGCCTTGATTTGATTGAAGAGTAAAAATTGAGAAGATTTCTTATTCTCATTACCACACTACAACACTTATATACATATTGAAAAACAAACTTAACAAACCCTAACTAAATAACTAACTACCGTCTAACAAACTGAGTTCACAGTCAACACATTAAATTAACGGTCAACATTTATATACACTTAACCCCCCCCCCCCCCCCTCTCAAGTTGGTGGTTGTGAAACCCCCAACTTGGATAACAGAAGACTGTGTTAAGAAGAATGTAAACTCTTTGTAAGAAGATCAGCCAGTTGATCTTGTGAAGGTGTATGCGATAAAGTGATCAACCCATCATGTAACTTTTCTCGAACAAAATGACAATCCAATTCAATGTGTTTAGTTCTTTCATGAAAGACTAGATTTTTTTTGCAATGTGAATAGCAGCCTGGCTATCACATTTGACAGGAACTGGAGTAACAGTTGGAACTTTAAGCTCATGAAGAAGCCGAGTAAGCCAAGCAAGTTCACCTGTTACACGACGCAAAGATCTATATTCTGCTTCAGTAGAACTTAAAAAACAGTATGTTGTTTCTTAGATTTCCATGAAATAGGACTGCCTCCAAGAGAAATATAGTAACCACTAACTGATCGACGAGTGTTAGGACAGGAAGCCCAATCCGAATCACAATGAGCAATGAGAGAAAGATCAAAGTATTATTAAAAAATAACCATTGAGAGGCAGTACCATGAACATATGCTAATGTGTGTAGGGCAACATTCCAATGAGGTTGTCTTGGATCTTGCATGAATTGACTTAGAAATTGTATAGCAAAAGCCAAATCAGGCCGTGTATGAGTTGAGTAATTTAGTTTACCAACCATTCTTCTATATTGCAATGGGTTTAAACAAAGATCAACATCACCAGCCTTAAGCTGCAAATTTGGTGGTAAAGGAGAAGAAACAGGAGTAATGGGATTGGATAAGAATTCTTGACCCAAATCTTTTGCAAACTTTCGTTGTGTCATTATAATGCCATCAGAATTAGGCAATACCTCAATTCCCAAAAAATAATTGAGGTGTCCAAGATCCTTAATCTTAAATGTAGAATCAAGAAAGGATTTTAAATCTTGAATTTCTGACAAATGATTCCCTGTGACCAGAATGTCATCAACATAAACTGCCACATAGACAGCTGATTCACCCATTGTTTTAAAGAAAAGATAAAAGTCATTTGAAGAACGAATATAACCCTTTGACTTTAATGCATCTGAAAGTTTACCATACCATTGTCTCGAAGCTTGTTTAAGCCCATAGAGGGACTTCTTGAGTTTGAGACATTGATTAGGAAGTAAAGACATTCCAGGAGGTGAATGCATATATATATATATATATATATATATATATATATATATATATATATATATATATATATATATATATATATCTTCGTCAAGATCACCGTGTAGAAACGCATTGTTAACATCAAGTTGATATAAATCCCATTTCATCTTGGTTGCTACGGCAATAAGACTTCGAATTGTGGTCATTTTAATGACGGGTGAAAAAGTTTCGTTGTAATCAACACCAGCTTGTTGGGTATCACCACGAACCGCTAGATGTGCCTTGTATCTTTCAACTGTGCCATTAGCATGATACTTGATTTTGTAGACCCATTTACATTTAATAGGTTTCTTTCCAGGAGGAAGAGAAACAATGTCCCAAGTATGATTAGCTGTAAGAGCATCAAACTTGTAACACCCCAAAAATGGGTTTGGTAATTAAACCACGTTACTAGTGACAACGGGTAAAATACCGTTAGTGGTAAAAATTAACCCGGTTAATATTATGATTTAAATAAATAAATTTGATGTTAATTAAAAGATGATAAATACTTTGAGGAAAACAAAGTATATAGAAGGCCCGAGCTAACGGGACTTAAAATAAAACGGGTTATGACTACCCCGAACTCACTAAGTTAAACTAGCAAAGTTTAACCTAGTTAACAAAACAAAGTATTGTTGAAAATAAGTAGGTTGTAGCCTACTTACTAGTTAACAAAACTTGAGGGACCAAAATCGTCAAAAAGGGAACAAGTTCTATTAATAAAAAAAAAACACACACCACACACACTTTGTGTGTGTGGATCGATCATCAGGAGCGACCAAGAGAGCTCAAACCCTAAAATCAGCAAATTCACCAAATTGGAGCTCGAATCAAGCCCCAAATCGATGCATGAACGCGTATAAATGATCACCAAGTCAAAGGGATCGTAAGGTATGTTAAATTTTGTAATTTGGTGATGTCTTGAAGTTATGATGAATACTCAAAATCACAATTTAGGAATGGATGATGAATCCATGAGTGTAGTTGTGAAGAAATCTATGTGTAGGAACAACCCTAGTTAACAATTTGATGAACTAGTGTTGAAAACTAGGGAATTGATGATTTCCCTTGTATGTGCTAAGTGGGTTATGGCTAGATAATGAAGATGATGATATAATTGTGCTAGAAATCATCATAGTTGATAGTAGAAACAAAGTACTTGAACAAATTTACATGATTGAGTACTTGTTCATACATGATAGAGATGGGTTTTTATGATATGATGATGTTAGTGTCTAAATTGTGATTAGAATCCTCATATTAGATAATAAAAGTATGCTACTTGAACCATTTAGGTGTTTGAGTACATGAATCATAATTACCATGAATTGGGTTTGGTGTAAAAAGAATGGAAATGATGATAAATTCATGTTAAAAATGAAGCTTGATATCATCATGTGTTAAGAAAGATTAATGTAGTGTTAATTCGATGAATTATGGTTATAAAACTTGGTAAACGAAGTGAATAAACGGTAGCCTAAGTATGATGCTACCGTGTATTTGACCAAGTAGTTAAATGAGTAGTAAAGCTACATCATGTAATCACTTATGATTAATAGGCCGTTGACTTTAAACAGTCAAACCGACCTATAATACGATGAATGATAATTCTTGAATATAAAATGCGTAGGGTGGAATGATCGTATTAAGTTATGACTAAACTAACCACCTTGTGAAATGATGAATAATAGTTGGCGCTTAAACAAGCTAGGTGAAGCTTGGAGTGAAAGCGGGTCAAACGAATCAAGAATGAAGGAAAAAACATAATTCGGATGCAAGGTAAGTATAACTTACACTAGTCTTATATTTTAGAATATTATCTTATCGTATTAGTTACGAATAAGATAAATACATAATTGAGGTATGATGTTCCGGTGTGTAAACGTACGGAACAAGATAGTCGAGTATGACAAGAAACCATGTTGATGGTTTAAAAGGAGTTAAATCGGTAATTTGATCATTTTATGACAAATGGAAAATGAACTTTTGAATGGTTACCTTATAGGGTAAACCAAAACAAACAATAAGGGTAAAACGGTAAATTGGTCATGCATCGACCATAACTATTGGCTTTAAAAGACACTTATGAAGTAAGCCTTAATAGGCCGAAAAGTGTTAAGAAATGAATTATAAGTAAAGCGACCGCACGATGTAAATCGGAGCGAGTCATATAGTCGAGATGAAAATACATGTCATCTCGCCAATATAATCGGCCATTTAGACCAAACGGGTCAAAGGGTGAAGATACCACCTTTTGATAATAGCGACTAATGATTCTTGTCGAGTTATATGATTTCAGGAATAAATGTAGAAATGATATTTGCATCGCTACTATTTAGCGAATATTATAGCAAGGCATTAAATCAGGTCAATACATTGACCCGGGCCAGGTATGTGTAATGGAGTAATGATTCATTGAGAACGTAAGGTTCAATGAGTATTTAATGAAGTCTTAGATAGACAATGGGTTACTTAAATGGGTAAACCGAATGTTTTAAAAGAGGGTAGTGGCGTTTTGAAAAGCATATTGACTTTCCGAGCAAGATCATAATTCAAAAGAAGAATCATGGGTCAAACATGCTCTCAAAAGACCTTGTCATAATTGAAAGACTAAAAAGGACCAAAACGCCCTTGTTAGCTAATTTGAACAAACAACCTTGAAAGGTTGTTTGGAAACGAGTTTTATGATTAGATAAATACTTAGAATAAGTATAGAAGCTGAAAGAGGTATTATATTAGTCAAATGGCACTATTTGAGTTTTTGCCGTAAAATAATGATTCGAGAGCTAAAAATTGGTTTTTATAGATCACCACATTAAACCCACCATAAATTCAGTTGTGATGGGAGATTATATGATAAGAAATGTGGTGATGGATTGCTAGAAGTAATCAAAAGCGAAATTAGGCTCGAAAGTACTTAAATACCCTTAACGGGTCAAAATAAGCATACACGTGAAAATGGGTTTAAATTGTGTAATAAACCTGTGGTTAGAACCTAATATGGTAAATAACCTTAAGTTGAAGTAGTGTATGTGATATAAAGGTCAAACAAATATGTTTGTGTGATAAATGCGTAAACGGGTCAAAATCTTGTAAAAAGATAATAAGCCGAAGGCATAAAAGTCTCAGAATTTATCAAGCCGGATGTCGGATTTTAACTCCATGTGATGGAGAATCAAATCACAATCATGTAGGAAGAAACGGTAGGTTAAACGGACAAGCGGTTTGAAAGATACGAAAGATTTCGTGTCAATTACGGCAAAAAGGAAACTGGGCTGTTACAGAGTCCACCGTAACTTACGGTGCCACCGTAAGTTACGGTGGAGATGAAAATGCTACGGTGGTTGCCTACTGTTGTACGGTAGGAAATTAACATTACAGGGGCCACCGTAACTTATGGTGCCACCGTAAGTTACGGTGGAGGTCATTTCCAAATTCTTGTTTCTAGAATCAACTGTTTCCCGGACTCGTTTAATCACATTTTAATCCCAGTATGACTAAAGCATTTCATGTTTATGAAATGTAGGTACATTTTGGATGCCGAGATACGATCAAGCTCAACGAAGACCCGAACACGATATAGTTACATGCTTCCGCACCTTGCCACGTTGTATATTTTAAACAACGAATTCGATCACGTTATGTGGAATAACTTATAATTTGTAAAAGTTTTAATAAACCCGTATTTTTTTATAGTATGTGTAGTCTTAGCTACACATCTTATTGTTGGTATTTGCATATAAAACCGTTAAATAGAAAATAGGGTGTTACAAGTTGGTATCAGAGCCCTGGTTTAAGAGATTCAAGTATGGTGGGGAAAACCATGCTTGGACTTAAACCTTACACTCTTGATAAAGAATAGTGTTCGGTTCGAGGCTTGATCGCAGATCCGGTAAGTACATGTATGTTAATAGTTTAGCATGCTAAAGTGTTGTAAACAACACATAGGGCTATCGTGTGATACACGTTACCCCAATTGAAATGATTGATATAGTTGACGAAAATACGTGCGTTGACGCGTATAGTAGAAAAAGCCTTGTATTATAATACGGGCGATTATTGAAGTTGATGTTACTAACTTTTGTGAATGTTTTAATTGAAGGACACTCGCGTTTGAAGACGACGAGAGTCAAACGAATTGTGGATATGATGATGGAACGGTCCGAGATATGACAAGAAGAGCATGCTCATCAAGGACCTAAATCGCGTAATGGTCGCGAACAAGACTAATGGCAAGAAAAGCCCGTTAGGGCAAGCATTTACCAGGTGCACGTTTAAATTATTGCATGAATATAAACATGCAACCAATACGTAGAAACTGATAGTTGCAGATTTAGATTGAAAACTTGGACAAACCTGAATAGAATACCTATCCAGGATATTGTTTCCAAGAGAAATAAACAGAGGTATTACTTACATAGGGCGTGATGTGAAAACTATAAAAAGGTCATGTGTGTCATGTGTTAATCGCTTACTCTGGCCAAGTAAGTAGTGGCATATGATACCATGAACTTCTTATAGCCGACACATTTACATCCGATGTAGTAAGGACGGGGTAAATGGGACAAATTAAAAGTACCCAAATGAATCAAATGAGTAAAATATTTGATAATAATGTAAACGCACAGCCGAGTGACGGAAGCGTATTACATTAGGATAATGAGCCTGAAAGAAGGGACAGAGAAACATGTAAAATAGTTAAGGTACGCATTGGGAGGGGGTGTACTTACACTCGAACCCGAAGAATATAAACATGTAGAATGATAAAGATATGCGTTGGGAGGGAGTGTACTTACACTCGAACCCGGAAAATGCGAATATGTCCCTAAACGAATCATTTTTGTAAAACGTCAAACTCGAGGACAAAGTCGGAATATAGAAATGAAGCGAGGTCTTAATGCATACCGGGAGGGTTGCAATAATAACGACTTCGGTAAAACACCCGGTTGATGGGTAAGAATTGAACGCATGCACAGACCGAGAAACGGAAACTCGGATGGAAAGTTAAAGGACTCGGGTTTTGGGTCATAACTAAAAGATGACAAAATAATGTAAATAAAAATTGTGAATAAATTATGTTCAACTATTTTAAAGTTGAACGGGTCGATTACAATATCACGCCGGACGGCATGAGTAAATACAAACGGGATAGTGGTACCGTTAAAAGCAAAAGAATAATGAGCCCGGTAATGGGACATAATCGAGTACGGATATATGAAAACTGGAGAATGGTGAGCATAAGATGAACCGACGCATAAATGATATGAGAAGTCATAAAGTCGGAAAATTGCGTCCGAAAATAAACAAATGAAGCCTTAGACTACGGTCAAGGTCAACTAAAGTTCAAAAGCGGAAATATACGATTCCAAACATAACAAGACATGCTTTGAAGATATATATGCATATATACATATATGCATTTTAATGTGGATACAAATAAAAGATGAATATGTGGGATCATCGTAACCTACGGGAATGCGATTAGTGTTAAGGTCTACGGGACCAGAATGACCCTCGGGTCACGAAAAGAAAGGGGAATAAACCTTAGGGTTCCCATTAAAAGGGGGTGAAGACCTAAGGAAATAGCCTACGAGGCCACGTGAGAGAACCTACGAGTTACTTAAACAAAGCGAGAGAACCAGTGAGAATCGTCGCGTAAAACAAAGACTGTAAAAGAGTAAATGCCAAGTCGTCAAAATTGCTTGACATAAATTAAAGATAAAACATTAAACTAAAATTCCGTTTTAGTCAAAAACAACGTTTTATCAAACATATATAGTATGAGATGATTGGGAAATAAACCTAAAACACGACGTGACGCGATCACGGTCAGGAAAGTTATGTGAAATAAAATCACATAGTAGCCCGAGAGACGGGTATAAAGTAACTGGACTAATAAGACTAGTCAGTGAGGCCGGTTAAGGTCAATATTTAAATTAAGAAAGTGTTTAACACGCTATCTATATTAAGATTAGCGTGAAATAATCATAGTTGATAAGCGTGTATGACCAAGTGGCCAAATGGCTACTCAGTCAAGCCAAATAATAAAGGTAAGTGAGTACAAAACGGCAGTGATGGTCCATGAGGTCATAATAACGAAAAGTATTGATCGCCTATACTGAGCGATCGCAAGGCAACACAAGCAAAGTGTTGGGAAGTCAGATCGAGTAAAGGCACGATAAAAAGGATAAAACCGGAAGGTATGTGGTAATATGCCTTGTAGAATTCCGTTAATAGCACATCTAGATAGTGCTAAATAAATAAGATAAAATCAGGAAATTCATTTTAGTGGCAAATGCTGTACGAATGAACCAAATGAATAAGTTCGTAAAGAAAAGGGGTCTGTTTGTAAACAGTGAAAGATCTCACTAGAAACATCCAAATGGGTGAAAATAACGGATTCACAAAGAATCCGAAAGTATAAAGGCGATGGATTTCGCTAAGTTAATCAAACAAGTCAAAATGACAAGATGGCGTAATTCTGAGTTGCGTAAATTCGCATAAAAGATACATATGTTGTGTAATTAAAAGATGTTACCATATTTGTCTAATGACACTAACAAATGGTCAAAGTGTGAGTAATGCTTAGAAGGTTACTCAGTTTATGTACATTGGGTTGAAACTCAATAAATTATGTAAGAAAAGGTTTCGAGGACGAAACCTCTTTAAGGGGGGTAGACTTGTAACACCCAAAAAATGGGTTTGGTAATTAAACCACGTTACTAGTGACGACGGGTAAAATACCGTTAGTGGTAAAAATTAACCCGGTTAATATTATGATTTAAATAAATAAATTTGATGTTAATTAAAAGATGATAAATACTTTGAGGAAAACAAAGTATATAGAAGGCCCGAGCTAACGGGACTTAAAATAAAACGGGTTATGACTACCCCGAACTCACTAAGTTAAACTAGCAAAGTTTAACCTAGTTAACAAAACAAAGTATTGTTGAAAATAAGTAGGTTGTAGCCTACTTACTAGTTAACAAAACTTGAGGGACCAAAATCGTCAAAAAGGGAACAAGTTCTATTAATAAAAAAAACACACACACCACACACACTTTGTGTGTGTGGATCGATCATCAGGAGCGACCAAGAGAGCTCAAACCCTAAAATCAACAAATTCACCAAATTGGAGCTCGAATCAAGCCCCAAATCGATGCATGAACGCGTATAAATGATCACCAAGTCAAAGGGATCGTAAGGTATATTAAATTTTGTAATTTGGTGATGTCTTGAAGTTATGATGAATACTCAAAATCACAATTTAGGAATGGATGATGAATCCATGAGTGTAGTTGTGAAGAAATCTATGTGTAGGAACAACCCTAGTTAACAATTTGATGAACTAGTGTTGAAAACTAGGGAATTGATGATTTCCCTTGTATGTGCTAAGTGGGTTATGGCTAGATAATGAAGATGATGATATAATTGTGCTAGAAATCATCATAGTTGATAGTAGAAACAAAGTACTTGAACAAATTTACATGATTGAGTACTTGTTCATACATGATAGAGATGGGTTTTTATGATATGATGATGTTAGTGTCTAAATTGTGATTAGAATCCTCATATTAGATAATAAAAGTATGCTACTTGAACCATTTAGGTGTTTGAGTACATGAATCATAATTACCATGAATTGGGTTTGGTGTAAAAAGAATGGAAATGATGATAAATTCATGTTAAAAATGAAGCTTGATATCATCATGTGTTAAGAAAGATTAATGTAGTGTTAATTCGATGAATTATGGTTATAAAACTTGGTAAACGAAGTGAATAAACGGTAGCCTAAGTATGATGCTACCGTGTATTTGACCAAGTAGTTAAATGAGTAGTAAAGCTACATCGTGTAATCACTTATGATTAATAGGCCGTTGACTTTAAACAGTCAAACCGACCTATAATACGATGAATGATAATTCTTGAATATAAAATGCGTAGGGTGGAATGATCGTATTAAGTTATGACTAAACTAACCACCTTGTGAAATGATGTATAATAGTTGGCGCTTAAACAAGCTAGGTGAAGCTTGGAGTGAAAGCGGGTCAAACGAATCAAGAATGAAGGAAAAAGCATAATTCGGATGCAAGGTAAGTATAACTTACACTAGTCTTATATTTTAGAATATTCTCTTATCGTATTAGTTACGAATAAGATAAATACATAATTGAGGTATGATGTTCCGGCGTGTAAACGTACGGAACAAGATAGTCGAGTATGATAAGAAACCATGTTGATGGTTTAAAAGGAGTTAAATCGGTAATTTGATCATTTTATGACAAATGGAAAATGAACTTTTGAATGGTTACCTTATAGGGTAAACCAAAACAAACAATAAGGGTAAAACGGTAAATTGGTCATGCATCGACCATAACTATTGGCTTTAAAAGACACTTATGAAGTAAGCCTTAATAGGCCGAAAAGTGTTAAGAAATGAATTATAAGTAAAGCGACCGCACGATGTAAATCGGAGCGAGTCATATAGTCGAGATGAAAATACATGTCATCTCGCCAATATAATCGGCCATTTAGACCAAACGGGTTAAAGGGTGAAGATACCACCTTTTGATAATAGCGACTAATGATTCTTGTCGAGTTATATGATTTCAGGAATAAATGTAGAAATGATATTTGCATCGCTACTATTTAGCGAATATTATAGAAAGGCATTAAATCAGGTCAATACATTGACCCGAGCCAGGTATGTGTAATAGAGTAATGATTCATTGAGAACGTAAGGTTCAATGAGTATTTAATGAAGTCTTAGATAGACAATGGGTTACTTAAATGGGTAAACCGAATGTTTTAAAAGAGGGTAGTGGCGTTTTGAAAAGCATATTGACTTTCCGAGCAAGATCATAATTCAAAAGAAGAATCATGGGTCAAACATGCTCTCAAAAGACCTTGTCGTAATTGAAAGACTAAAAAGGACCAAAACGCCCTTGTTAGCTAATTTGAACAAACAACCTTTAAAGGTTGTTTCGAAACGAGTTTTATGATTAGATAAATACTTAGAATAAGTATAGAAGCTGAAAGAGGTATTATATTAGTCAAATGGCACTATTTGAGTTTTTGCCGTAAAATAATGATTCGAGAGCTAAAAATTGGTTTTTATAGATCACCACATTAAACCCACCATAAATTCAGTTGTGGTGGGAGATTATATGATAAGAAATGTGGTGATGGATTGCTAGAAGTAATCAAAAGCGAAATTAGGCTCGAAAGTACTTAAATACCCTTAACGGGTCAAAATAAGCATACACGTGAAAATGGGTTTAAATTGTGTAATAAACCTGTGGTTAGAACCTAATATGGTAAATAACCTTAAGTTGAAGTAGTGTATGTGATATAAAGGTCAAACAAATATGTTTGTGTGATAAATGCGTAAACGGGTCAAAATCTTGTAAAAAGATAATAAGCCGAAGGCATAAAAGTCTCAGAATTTATCAAGCCGGATGTCGGATTTTAACTCCATGTGATGGAGAATCAAATCACAATCACGTAGGAAGAAACGGTAGGTTAAACGGACAAGCGGTTTGAAAGATACGAAAGATTTCGTGTCAATTACGGCAAAAAGGAAACTGGGCTGTTACAGAGTCCACCGTAACTTACGGTGCCACCGTAAGTTACGGTGGAGATGAAAATTCTACGGTGGTTGCCTACTGTTGTACGGTAGGAAATTAACATTACAGGGGCCACCGTAACTTACGGTGCCACCGTAAGTTACGGTGGAGGTCATTTCCAAATTCTTGTTTCTAGAATCAACTGTTTCCCGGACTCGTTTAATCACGTTTTAATCCCAGTATGACTAAACCATTTCATATTTATGAAATGTAGGTACATTTTGGATGCCGAGATACGATCAAGCTCAACGAAGAACCGAACACGATATAGTTACATGCTTCCGCACCTTGCCACGTTGTATATTTTAAACAACGAATTCGATCACGTTATGTGGAATAACTTGTAATTTGTAAAAGTTTTAATAAACCCGTATTTTTTTATAGTATGTGTAGTCTTAGCTACACATCTTATTGTTGGTATTTGCATATAAAACCGTTAAATAGAAAATAGGGTGTTACAAAACTCTTTAGCCATAGCTTCTTGCCATTCAGGATAGGCTGCAGCCTCTTGATATGAAGTGGGCTCATGAAGTAAATCAATAGCAGCATCAAGATTTTGAGTGGGCAAAGACAAATCATGAAAAGGCAACGAAATAGAGGAATAACAAAAATTGGTGATGGTATGATGACAAGAAACATGACCAACAATAACATTGTTACATATGTAATCATTCAAATATGATGGAGGTACCACAGTTCGAGAAGAACGTCGTGGAACAGGGGATGATGGAATGTGATCAGTAGAAATAGGAGGAATGTTAACAGGAAATGAAGAAGGTGAACTAGATGGAATAGTATGAAGAGAGGTAGAAGATGAAGTATCAGTAAAGAAATATGAAAGATCATCAAAAGATGGAAAAATGGATGAATATTATAGAGCTTATAACCCTTTTACCAGGATGATAACCAATAAAAACACAGGGTAAAGCCCGAGGTTGAAATTTATCTCGACCATGTGTAAGAGTGGAAGCATAGCAAAAACACCTGAAACTTCTCAAATAATTATAAGAAGGTGATTTTCCAAAGAGTAAATCATGAGGAGTTTTTCCATTAAGAAGTTTTGTAGGAAAAATGTTAATAAGATGAGTAGCAGTTAAAAGGCAATCTCCCCAAAACTTGATTGCTAACTTGGATTGAAAAAACAATGCTCGGGCAGTTTCAAGTAAATGTTTGTGTTTGCGCTCAACAATACCATTTTGTTGAGGAACACCAACACAAGTAGTTTGGTGGATGATACCTTTGTTAACAAGATATGTACGTTGTCTAGTACCAGACCTAAGTTCAAAAGCATTATCTGAACGAATACATTTAATTTTGGTACTGAATTGGGTTTCAACCATCTCAACAAAACCTTGTAAAACATCAAATGCATTGCTTTTCATGGACAATAAATATGTCCAGGTGGTTCGACTATAGTCGTCTACAATGGTAAGGAAATATCTATAACCATTGTATGTAGGAACAGAATATGGTCCCCAAGTATCAACATGTATCAAATCAAAAATTTGTGATGTGGACCTTTGACTATGAGGAAAAGGTAAACGATGTTGCCTAGCTTTTGGACAAATATCACAATGACCAATATGATCCATATGTGTATTAGAAATAAAATGCAATTTTTGAGTTTATAAAGTGGTAAATAGCCAAGTCTTTAATGCCATGTAGTACTAGTAACAACAGAATTACAAGATGAATGTGTGAAAGAAATGGAATTATTCAAATAAAAACAAGGTAAAGTAGGATGTAGAAGATACAAGCCATGAAGAAGTTCACCAAGAACCAGTGGCTTCTTCACTAAGGGGGCCTGCAATACACAAGAAGTTTTAGTGAAATAGACAATGCCATTGGTGTCATCACAAAGTTTGGGAACAGACAAAAGATTATGTTGAAATTGTGGAACATAAAGAACATTTTTAGAGAAAGATTTCAGTTGAGAATAACAGTTTCACATTTGATGACTTTCATAATTTTCCCATTTGGAAGACCTATATGAATAGGTTGAGAAAGATATTGTACATCGGACAAAAGATTGTCATCATTACACATATGGTCACTCGCTCCTGTATCAATGATCCATTTGGTTTTAAGAATATAGGAGTTACAAGCCATTATACCTGCAAAGTTGGCATGACTGATTTTAGAAGTATTGAAGACATCTTCTTTTCCAGACTTTTCAATGTACGAATTTTGTAACAATTGCAACAATTCACCTATTTGATTAGAGTTTAAACCAATGGATTCTTGTTCCTTTTGTTCAGTCACATCAGAAGCACTGTTTACAGGGAATCTTTTGGTCTTTGTGAACTTGAAATCCTTTGGAAAACCAACAAGTCTGTAACATTTATTAGAAGTATGGCCAGATTTTTTGCAGTGAGAACAAACAACAGATTTCTTGTTTTTAGTTATGAATTAAGAGGTTTGAGTAGTAACATTCATTGATGAGGATTCAATAGCACAAACATTAGTAGAATGTATTTCTCTTTGTTTCTCATCCTGAATAAGAATTGCATAAGCCGCATTTATTAAAGGAAGAAGTTTCATCATGAGAATGGTACTTCTAATGCTATCATAACTTGCATTTAATCCCATAAGAAACTGTACTAATCGTTGATCCTCATCTCGTTTGGAAAAAATATGAGAAACTCCACATGAACAATCGGGAACAGAATTCAAAGCACTTAATTCATCCCAAATAGCTTTGATTTTGGTAAAGTAGGTAGCTATATCATTACTACCTTGTGAAATTTCACAAATACTCTTTTGTAACTGGTACAATTTAGCACCATTCACTTATCCATATCTATCATTCAATTCGTTCCACAGTTTGTATGCAGTTTCAGTGTAAAGAACACTATCAGATATATCTCTAGACAAAGTATTGAGAATCCAAGAAATTATCATGTCATTACATCACTGCCACTGAGATATAAGAGAAAGATCATTAGGTCTGGTTGAAACTCCATTGACGAAAGATAACTTTTTCTTTGCTGATAGTGCAATCGTCATCGCACGTTTCCACGTACTAAATCCTGTTCCATCAAAATATTTTGAGACTAAATTCATTCCAGGATGATCCGAAGGATGAAGATATAAAGGATTTGATGAATCGAGAGTAATAACACTTGATGTGTCGCTTGTATTTGACATGATTAATCAATCGATGAACGAGATTGTTAAGAAGAAATTGATGAAGATGATGAAGAAAATCGAACAAAACGGAGAGGAATTGAAGAAATTGATGAAGATGATGAAGAAATTCACCGAAGAAGATGACCGGATAGTGAAACCGGTGAACAGCTGGACGGAAAAAACGAAGCGGAAGATTAGAAAATAACGGAAAAGAGTCGGAAAGAGAACATAAAAGATCGGAGCTAATTACGCTCTGATACCATCTTGATTTGATTGAAGAGTAAAAATGGATAAGATTTCTTATTCTCATTACCACACTACAACACTTATATACAGATTGAACAACAAACTTAACAAACCCTAACTAAATAACTAACTACCGTCTAACAAACTGAGTTCACAGTCAACACATTAAATTAACGGTCAACATTTATATACACTTACATATAGATAGTATAATGTTATGCAATACAATCACACAAGTAAGTGAGACAACCACGATACACAAAAGTAGAGACATTATATGTCCAGATAAGTAGACATATACGCTTTCAACGTGACCATCAATGTAAAGATTATATATATATATATATACAAGATAGGGATCCTAAGAGAAATCAACCCTATTTGAGAAACTTGAGAAGCATTCTGGACCACACATTTTCCTTAAGCAAAAAATGCAAAAAAAAAGGGTTAAAAACGTTTTTTTTTTTTTTGGAAAAATCAGAGCTTTTTCCTTAAGTTTTTTTTTTAATTTTTTTTGGGATTTATATACATGTGTATATTGTTAATCTTTTAACTATACATATGTGTATATTGTCAATTATACATATATGTATATACATGTTTAAAATTGAAAAATAAGTGTTATAAACCCTAAACCCAAAAGCTAAACCCTAATGCTAAACCCTAAACCCTAAAGCTAAACCCTAATTCTAAATTCTAATGCTAAACCCTAATGCTAAACCCTAATGCAAACCCTAAAGCCAAAGCTAAACCCAAAAGCTAAAGTTAAACCCAAAAGCTAAACCCTAATGCTAAACCCTAAATACTATTGCTAAACCCTAAAGCTAAACCCTAGATACTAATGCTAAACCCTAAACCTTAATGCTAAACCCTAAATACTAATGCTAAACCCTAAATAACACTTAATTTTCAATTTTAAACATGTATATACATATATGTATAATTGACAATATACACATATATATAGTTAAAAGATTAACAATACACACATTGTATAAATCCCCAAAAAATAAAGAAAAACAAAACCTTAAAGAAAAAGCTCCGATTTTTCCAAAAAAAATTTTGCATTTTTTTACATTTTTTTTTTGCATTTTTTTGCTTAGGGAAAATGTGTAATCCAGAATGCTTCTCAAGTTTCTCAATTAGCCTACTACTTCTCACATGATTCTTATCCTATATATATATATATATATATATATCTTTACTTTCTATAAAAGGAGAAACTTCAGTGACATAAGAAAAGCTGATGTGTCAGCTTGAGAGCATGTCCAACAAGACTTTTCTTATGTCATTATTACATCATAAAGGCTAATATATAAAGACTTTAAAATTCAAAGTTGGCCCAGTTTCACCTTTTCAAATCACTGCCCCTCCAAACCACTGCCGCTGCCTATCTCCAAACTTCAACATATGTTATAAATTCAAACCTCTGTAATCAAAACCACTGCCCATTCAAAATTTTGGCTCCAGATTCAAAATTTAAACAACAGATGTATAAAAAGGGTAACATGGCTTCACTTTCAAAATTCAATCCATTCTCTCTAATCCCCAAAATCATTACCAATTTCTCTCTCTCAAATATCCGTCAGTTTCAGGAGAATCTCCGGCGAGCTCAAAGTGACATCACTGAAACCGATTCTACGACGTCGTGTGGTGCTGTTGCGGCGGTGGAGCATCTCAACATCGGATTTATGCCGAAGTCTTCATACCGTGTTCAAATCAGATCTCAACATCTCATACTTCCACTTGAATTCATTCTTTCAATATCATTGTAAGTTTAATCTAATCTCATTCAATATCACTGTTTAATCATCTTATTGTTATTTTCTTTTTACAATTGCTGATTTCATTCAAGAAACAAGATGACAGTAAAGGAAATTAGAGAGTCTGTTGGGTTAATAATAATGAAATTGACAGATTTCCCATAGGGATGAGAGTTCTTGCTGTTGATGATGATCCAACTTGTGAGAAATTATTAGATGGGCTTTTAAAGAAATGTCAATATCAGGAGAATCTCCGGCGAGCTCAAAGTGACATTACTGATGATTCAAAATTCAAACCACTGTAATCAAACCACTGATGATTCAAAATTCAAACTCCAAAACCTCTGACGATTCAATATTATGGCTCTAAATTCAAAATTCAAAATTCAAAATTATGGCTCCAGGTATATAACATATCATCTTCTTCAATCAATTACTCTCTCTAATCAATTTCTCTCTTAACTCCCTGTCTCTCTAAAACTCACTTTCTCTCTCTCCAGTATGTTTCTTCAACGCAAGAAGGTAAAGATCACACCGGCATCACTTCCACTTGCTCAACTCAGTCAATGGTATGTAAATATATCAGCCGGCGCTCCGTCCGATCTATTTGTCCGAATTTTGATGATTATGTTTACTTGTTATCGTTCCAATATCATTGTTCCAACATCATCGTTTCAATGAAGTTTCCTATCACACATCAACCTTCTCCATGTTATTTCATGCTCTCTTTTGAATTTCAGGTCAGTTAGCATTTTGCAGGTTTTGTTGTAATTAGTGTCATTGATTATGTCGACTTTTCTGTTTACTGTTCTTTGTTCTTTGAGAGAACACATGGAGAACTGTGTTTTAACATCGCTGGTGTCTGACCAGTGGTAGAAGCTGAAATTTCCCATAAAAGTTGGGGTTTGAAAAGGTTTTTGCATTAAAAGACTGCTGTTTTGAAATATCCATTAATATGTTTATATTAAATCTACACATTTACACAATTATAAATTTCAGTATATAAACTCATAGTCACTTCACCTGTTTTGTAGTAAATTTCAGGAAAGTTGAGTAATATAGTTTATTCAAATGGCGTCATTCACAAATGCAAAATCAGATGTTTTAAAGCAGTGTTTTGTCAGGCAAATCGAGGAACAGGTGAAGAAGATGATATGTTATATACCTGGAGCCATAATTTTGAATTTTGAATTTGGAGCCATAATATTGAATCGTTAGAGGTTTTGAAGTTTGAATTTTGAATCATCAGTGGTTTGATTACAGTGGTTTGAATTTTGAATCATCAGTGGCTTGAATGGACAGTGGTTTTTTATTACAGAGGTTTTGAATAGGCAGTGGTTTGAATGTGGGCCAACTTTGAATGTGTATGAAGATAGGGCTACTCTTCAAGAGCTGAAGAGATGTTTTCATGGCGATGCTGAAGGACATACATCGAGAGGTTCAGCAATCGATGGAGTTGAAGCTAAAGTTTCTTAATTCTTGCTGTTATTGTTAGATTTGAACTTTGCGTTTTAATTTTACTTATTTAGTGTTTGAGTTTCATTTAGATTATGTTGATGTTGAATTGTGTCTGAACGTCTGTTTGGTAAATCAACAGAGGTTTAATAGTATCAAGGGTTGGTTTGATGGTGAACAGATGAGTGCAAAGATAAAACAAATGTTCTGAATTTGATCATTGATGGTAGTTATTTGAAGAATCTGTGCTCCTGCAAACTTACAGAGAGTCAATATTTGTAGTTGTAAAAGGTCTGTTGTAGTTAAAGTTTGGTAAAAGAGAACATCTGCTGATGATGAAACAATTGTGTATGCTAACGACTGTTTGATTTACCACTGTTGACTAAATGAATAAAAGGTGTGTTGTAGCTAAAGTCTGACAAAAAAAGAGCATCTGTTGTTATAAAAGGTGTGTTTTCAGTCTTAAAATGTTTAACAGATGATTTGATACTAACAGTGGTTGGGCTAATAGCAGATGTTAGACTTACGACTGTTGAGTTACACCAATTGAAAACAACTATTTTTGAAATTTATGCTTGCCTAAAAATACATCCACTGTTAAATGGTACCGCCTGTTGTCATAATTTCTGTTTATCCTAATAACTGTTGATTTACTATACTGCTGACTGTCATCCATTATGACAACAGACGTTCTGACGTGGACATATGTTAGCTAAAAATTAAACAACTGCTGAAAGTTATCATCTGTTCTCATAACTTCTGTTTATCTAACCACTGTTTGACTCACACTGTTCCCAACGACCAACAGAGGTTTCCAAACACATTTTGTTAGACATCTTTTAGACATGTAAATAACAAATTCAATAAGGAGTGTATGTGTAAATATTTTTATTTGTTGAAAATATGGGAAACGAAAACACAACCGTCATTGTTTCTTTAGCATCATTACACATCAACCATCTATCATCTGACTTCTTTCAAAAATCTCTTCTTCCCAGTCATTTTCTAAGGTTTCAACTTTCTTATTCTCCGTCTTCTACACTTCAATCACTGGAGGATTTATTGTTTTTTCTTCAGCAACTGGTATGTACATTCATATTGTAATGAACTTTATATTGTTTAACCGATTTTAATTCAAATCCTATCTTGCTACAAATACGATTTTAAATGTTTATTGCTATACATTTAAGAAGAGTTTAGTTAGGTGTTTGAATCATTTGTTGAGAACATATTAAAATAGTTATTATTTGCAGAAATTTTTTTAACTCATGCTCTGTTTCTATGATTAATTTCAGTAGATACTCTGTTAATACAAAAAGTTAATGTTCATCTTCGAAGCCAACTTTTTAATTTCAATCTTTTAACATCTTTACTGATTCAAGTTTTATCATGTATACTACATTTGTCAAGTTTCTTGATAACCCAGAATCTTTGAAACCGGTATGACATGTTTTTATATACATAATTTATTTTTATTGAGATATATATTTAACATTTTATTGTTTATATTTTCTTACACTACTTAAAAATTATATACAGGATGTACCTATAGCCTTTGCTAATCAAAAGTGGGGAGATTGTTGGCAAAAAAATAAGTTGCGAATCTATCATGAGTCTGGTAAAAAATGGGTTGTGAGGGCCAGAACAGAAAATTCAACATCAATAATAACTGACGGTTGGTACAATGTTGTTAAAGATCTCAATCTGCCGAGGGATACTTTGTTGGTTTTCAAAGCGTTAGGTGATTTTGGGCTTGAACTTTCATGTTTTGTTGATGGCATGTGTGGTGAATCTTATTTCACGTTTAATCGTTATGTAAGATTTGGTTTTACGGTATGACGATTGATCTTAACTTCAATCCTTTTGCATCTTAAACGTGTCAACACTTATTCTCATAAGTTACATACTTCACGTATAGTATTCATTATTTTTAATTTTATGCAGGTAATCAAAGACTGCTTCATTAAACAATTTTACGTAAACAGCCCACCAAGTGGCAAATTTCAAATATGTTATAAGGGTTCCTATTGGAATGTTGAGGTGTCTAAGGTTGATACAAACTTTGTATTTGCCAGAGGATGGCCTGAAATGTGCAAAGATGTTGGGATACTTGAGGATGATTTGCTTGTGTTTAGCAGAATTGATGATGTTGTTTTTGAGGTAGTAGTTTATAGAGATGAGACTGAGATTTGCTTTTCAAAGAAACCTGAATCTAACGATGATAGTGTACTTGAGATATCGAAGGCTGATTATGTTGAGAATGCATTCAAGGTTCGTGTAACAGCCCAAAAACGGGTTTGGTAATCAAACCACGTTAATACTAAAAGACGGGTAAAGTACCGTTAGTGGTAAAATTAAGCCGGAAAATATTAGAATTTATATAACTAAATCTAATATTTACTAAAACAAGAAAAAGAATGCTTTTGGGAAATAAAGTTTATAGAAGGCCCGAGTTAACGGGACTCAAAATAAACTTAGTCATAGATTCCCCGAACCCACTAATTTAATTAGGAATGTTTAACCTAGTTAATAAGTGGGGAATATTGTTAGAAATAAGTAGGTTGTACCCTACTTAATTAACTAACCAAACTTGAGGGGCCAAAAGAGGAAGATTGAAACTTAATATTTATTAAAATTAAAAACACTACACACAAACTAGTGTGTGTGTGTGCGTGAAAGAGATCAGGGGAAACAAGGAGAAGCCAAAACCCTAAGTCAAGCTAATTCACCAAATTGAAGGTCAAAACTAGCTCAAATCAAATGCATGATCACTTACAAACGATCACCAAGTCAAGGGGATCGTGAGGTATGTCAAATTTTATAATTTGGTGATGTTTTGGAATCTATAATGAACACTCAAAATCAGAATTCGTGAATGAATGTTGAGTTTATGAGTGATATGTGATGAAATTCATGTTTAGAAATAAACCCTAGATGAAAACTTGATGAATTAGCACTAGAAACAAAGGATTTGATGATGACCCTTGTATGTGCTAAGTGGGTTTTGATTTAATAATGAAGATGGTGATAACTTTGTGTTTAAAAACCATTATAACTGATAGTAGAAACAAGGTACTTGAACAAATTACATGATTGGGTATTTGTTCATACAAGATTGAGATGGGTTTTTATGATATGATGATGTTAGTGTCAAACTTGTGATTAAAAGCATCATATTAGTTAGTAAAGACAAAGTACTTGAACAATTTAGGTGTTTGGGTACATAAATCATATTTACCATGAAATGGGTTTTTGAATAATAAGATGAAATGATGATAAATTCATGTTAAAAATGATATTTGATATCATCATGTGTTAAGAAAGATTAATGTTGTGTTAACTCAATGGATTATGGTTATAAAACTTGGTTAATAAAATGATTAAACCGGTAACATAAGAATGACGTTATCGGATAATTGACCAAGTGATTAAGCGAATAGTTGAGCTACTTCGTGAAATTATTTATGTTAACAGGCAGTTGACTTTAAAAAGTCAAACTAACCAACGATATGATCGAATGATAAATTCGACATAAGAGTCGTAGGATGGAATAGTCGTGAATGAGTATGACTAGTCTAACCATCTCACAACTTACAATGATAGTTTGATGCTTGGCAAGCTAGGTGAAAGCTTGGGAAGGAAGCGGGTCAAACGAAGCAAGAATGACAGAAAAGCATAGTCTGGATGCAAGGTAAGTACAACTTACACTCTTAGTACTAAATACCTATTGGTTTTATAGGTTACTAATAATATAAAGTCTTGTTTGAGTTACGATGTTCCGACACTACATGCGCGGTTCGGAACAAGAGACAATGGAAATGAACCATGTTTAATGGCTAAAATGAGCTAATACGATTATTTAATCAAGAAATGGGTTATAAGTAAAATGACCGTGCGGTATAAACCGGAGCGAGTCATGTAGATGAGATGGTACTAATTAACATCTCGCAAAGATAAACGGTCACTTAGACCAAACGGGTCGAACAGTGAATATATCACCATTTGAAAATATCGACTAATGAATATTGTCGAGTTGTGTGTTTACAGGAGTAAATACGGAAGGATAACTTGTATCGCTATTAAGAAGCGAGAATTAAAGCAAGGTATTAAAAACGGGTCAATATATATTGATCCGAGCCAGGTATGTATAATGATCCAACTCATCATGCAGAACTTGAGATTCTATAAGAGTTAGACAAGGTTAAAATATAGATATTCAGTTACCTTTTAGGTAAACCGAATAAATTGAGTTATGATTATGGTGTTTTAGAAGCACATGGGTTTACAAACAAGAATTATAGTTAAAAGGTCGGATTTTGAGTCAAACAAGTATTTAAAGGTCCTTGTAGTAAAAAAAGGATGAAAATTAACCAAATTGCCCTTGTAAGTTAATTCGAACGAACGACCCTTAAAGGTGGTTCGGAAACAAGTTTTATGATTAAATAAATGCTTAGAATGAGTATAGGTAGTGAAAGATGTAAATTCTTGGGTCGAAAGACTTTATATGTGTCTTTGCCGTAAAATGATAATCCGAGGGGTAAAACTCGGAACATATAGATATCCACATTAAATCCAACGCACATATAGTTGTGGTGGAAGATTACTTGATAAGAAATGTAGGAATAAGATGCAAGAAATGAATGAAAGCGATTTCAAGCTTTAAAGTGCTTAAATACCCTTAATGGGTCAAAATAAGCATACGAGCGAAAACGGGTTTAAATTGTGTTATAAACCTGTGATTAGAACCTAATATGGTAGATAACCTTAATTTGAAGAAGTTTATGTGATATAAAGATCAAACAAATATGTTTGTTTGATAAAATGCATAAACGGGTTAAAATTCGATAAAAAGGTAACGAGTCGAAGGCTTCGAAGTCTCAAAATTTATTATGTTGGATGTTGGATTTTAACTCCATATGATGGAGAATTAAATTACGGACGCGTAGGAAAAAGAATCGGGTAAAACGGATTAAAAACGAGAGAGTTATGCTCGTTTCCGTGAAATCGGGTCATGCTGGGAATATGCAGCAACTGTTTAAGCAACAATCTGTGAAAAAGGGGCCTAGGCGTAGCGCGACGCCCCCTAATTCCGGAAAATTGTTAAATTTTGTTTATTTGACCCATGTAACTTGTTTAAACTTAATATTTAACTATCAAAACTAACTTTTAAGTTGGTTTTGATCATAGGTGATCGCCAAGAGTGCCCGGATGAAGATCAAGCGATGAGCAAGAACCGAACATTCGTTAAATGAAGCTTCCGCGTCAAATCTTGATTTGTTTAGTTATAAATGAATTATGTAAACACTTATAAATATGTTTTTGAAATGTTGTAAACATGTGGGAATGTTAGTATGAAAAGTTTTTGTAAAGTCACATTTTAGCATTAAAATGTGTATTTTATTATTAAAATCTTCATTAATTAAGTCGGGCGTTACAAGTTGGTAATCAGAGCTCATGGTTAAAGAATAAAGTGTGTTCGGTTCGAGGCTTGATCGCAAATCCGGTAAGTACATGTATATCAATGGTTTAGTATGATTAAAGTGTTGAGAACAACACATATGGTTATCGTGTAATAAACGTTATACCAATAAAAAAAACGATATAGAATAGATATAGTCAACGAAATTACACGCGTTGATGCGTATAGTAGAAAAGCCTTGTATTATAATACGGGCATCCTTTAATGTTGAAATTACTAACTGTTGTATATGTTTTAGTTGAAGGACACTCGCATATGAGGATAGCGAGAGTTTAACAAATCGCAGATTTGACAGAGGAACGGTCCAAAGAGTATGCTCATCAAGGACCTAAATCGCGTAACGGTCGCGAACAAGGCTAATGGCAAGAGAAGCCCGTTAGGGCAAGCATTACCAGGTGCACATTTTAAATTAATTGCACAAATAGTAATATGCAACAAATATGTAGAAATTGAAAGTTGCATATGTAGATTAAA